>QEOT01004130.1:3698-57502 GCA_003123785.1 Pterocarya stenoptera
TCTCTCTCTCATCATCTCTCTCTCGGTCTCTCATCTTCGTGTGTCTCTCTCTCATCAGCTTTCTCTCGTAGTTGTTGGTTTTGACTTCATGTTAGTGGTTTGAATGATGGCACGTGAGGTGTGTGCTGGTTGCTCCCCAACATGAGCTGATGTAAAGTATTTTTCATATTAAATATAGAGTTATGCTACATACAGTCATTTTTATATATTTTTTGTGTAATCCACTAATGTGATTGACTCAAATAGTTATTTTATATTAAAAAAATGACATAGTCAATCACATTAGTAGAGTGTGTAAGAAGTATGTAAGAATAACTGCACATAAAGTTTTTATTAAATATAATGTGTGTGTGAGGGGTAGCAAATAGAAATGGTTAAAATCTATTTCAATGACTAATTACATAAGCATTAGTGTTTTAATAAGCTTTATTTTTGTTCATTCTTCACGTTACTCGATTGTTTATACAAAGTCAATGTTGAATATTCGGTCCAATTATTTATAAAATCTTTGAAATCCAATAATGATTATGATATGGCTTCAAATTTAAATATTCATAATTGATATCATATTTCTTGTATCCATGTTCTACAGAATAAATGAAACACATAAAAGAAATATCTTATGGAGAGGATCTCACTCCATTTGTTCCTCTAATTATTATCCTGATAGCTAAATCTATCTGTTGATGCAACTTTCCGGTGGGCTAGAGCTTGGCAATACAATCGAGTGGCCCGGGATGGTGTTTGGGCATTGATTTGGTGTTCGGATGTCCATCTATGACTTAAAAAATAAACAAAATATATAAAAATAAATAAATAAAAACAAACAAAAATTTATTTGATTCTGCCTAAAAATATGTGTATAGAATTCCATTATATTTGTTAATTTTACAGTTTCTTATGGTCTCACGTAGATCTTAATAGGGAAAAGCTTGGGGCCGGACGGGTTTAAAACCCAATTTCACACCTGACCAATTGTATCTTGACACGTAAACCATCTACAAAAATGCTTGCTGCATCTCAAAGCAGCTGATTCCCTCTTATCTATTTCCTCTCCACGCGTAATTCTTCCGTTCTCTCCGTGCTCCCATTCTCGCTGCTGAACTGCACCTGCATCAACCCTTCTCAAGCCGACCAACCCAGACTTAAATCCTTCGTTCTCTCCGAGCAGCAAGCCTCTCCGTTCCCATCAGCACCTACAAAAGCGAGCCATACAGCCAGAGGCCCAGAGCTACCTAATACGTAGACAAAGCAACAAGTCAATGATAAATAAAAAAGAAAAGAAGAAAAACAATATCCATATCATATATAAACAAGATTAATCTTCAAAAAAGAAACGAGGAAGCCCACTAATGATGGATGCGAAGAAATTAGGCATGAAAACTTTAAAAAGCAACAGATCAAGGACTTGGGTCCCAGAAAAATCAAGATGATAAGGATTTTGCTAGAAACTTCGTGAGTAAATAAACGAACTAGAAAAGGATTTAGAAAAATTCAGTGATGGAATCTCCAAGAAAAGTTCCATAAAAAAAATCATAAAGATAAATAAAAAATAGAAAGATAAAACTTACTCAAAGCCGAAGGTAATGATGAAATGAAACTTATCCAACCCAATTACAGGCAAGAAAAGTTTTCAATTATGAGATGACAATAAGTGACCAACCCAGAGGCTTGCTGATGGGATCGCAGAGGCTTGCAGGTGCAGTGCAGCAGCGAGAATCGGAGAATGGAGAGAGCGGAAGAATTACGTGTGGAGAAGGAAAATAGATAGAGGGAATCAGCTGCTTTGAGATGCAGCAAGCATTTTTGTAGATGGCTTACGTGTCAAGATACAATTGACCAGGTGTGAAATTGGGTTTTAAACCCGTCCGGCCCCAAGCTTTTCCCATCTTAATATAATAGAAAACATATGGTTGAGGAGAGGCTAAATAGCTCTCACATAAATAGAGAAAATCTTATAACCGGTCCAACCGTCTTCCACCAAAAAGCAACTTTCCAATAAATTAGTACCACGTAGGCTTTCCATTTGAGCTACAATGTGACTGCACCCCAGGAAACCATGCTCCCCCTCTCACACTCAAATCTCTTTGTTCCCCCTCGCTCCCTCTCTCACACCCGCATCCCCTCGCAGCCTTTCGCAGCCCCTCGCACACTCAGAGATCTGGAGCCCCTCGCCCACCTCTCACACCCGCAACCCCTCGCAGCCCACCCCAACCCCTCGCACTCTTAGATCTCCAGAGCCCCTCACCTACCTCTTAGACGAGAGGCTTTGCAATTTCTTGTTCTTCCGGACCACATCAAAGACAGCCACATTCTTCCCTTCATCTTGCACGACGGACACATTCTAAGGGTCGTGTTCTTCCTTACAAAGGTGATTCACAACATTTCTTCCCTTAAGTTATTGCAAAAAAATAATAAAAAGATGTGAATTTGTTACTGCTTGAATTACAGTGTTAGATTTCGAGTGTTGTTGCTTGAATTTTTTTTGTTGAAGAGTGATTTGCTTCTTGAATTTGTAGGCCTTTGCTGCTTGAATTACAGGCCTGAAAGCATTCTTCCCTTAAATTATTGCAAAAAAATAACAAAAAGATGCGAATTTGTTGCTGCTTGAATTACAGTGTTGGATTCTGAGAGTGTTGCTGCTTGAATCTTTTCTATTGGATTCTGAGAGTGATTTGCTGCTTGAATTTGTAGGCCTTTGTTGCTTGAATTACAGGCCATTGGAGGTTGAACTTATAGGTAAATGGATAGTGAAGATAAGATTAAGAAAAAGATTTGCTAAATTTTCAACTCAAAATCGAGACAAATGTGGCTAAGGGGATTAATAGTGTTTGGATATGTTGATTGTGGTGTCATATTGTGGCTTGAAGTCTTCTGAGATTGTGGTTCTGATATATATTTTTTGTTTCATGTTTGTTTTCTAATGTCTTGCATGCATACAGGCATAATGGATTTTGTATTCAATCTATTGTTTTAATCCAAAGCCTTTTGTAATTTTGTGGTTTTTTCATACCACTAAAATGCGATTGTTGCCATCTGTTTGGACTTTAGTAATCTATTTGTGGTTTTTAATGGTAGAATACTAGTATTAGAACAAGCTGCATCCTTTGTGATGGATAATCCGCCAATCAAGCGATTGCTGCCATCTATTTGTTTTGGATATAATGATGAAAATCTTTTTGAAAATCATTCGTTATACCCATGAGACAAGTGTTTTGGGAATTTTTGTAAAATGTGCCACAAGCACAATTTATGAGTCGTATTTGGGAGTACCTCTGTAATGGTCATTGCCATCGCCTTGTCATCATCGGTAATTATAGTTGAAGGAGCATGTCCAAGCATTGCCTCTTGCCATGTTCTCAATAACCATATATATGATTTGGTTGTTTCCTTAATTAATAAAGCACAACCAAACATTATGGTTTGGTGATGATGGTTAATTCCAGAAAATGGCACAAATGACATCTTATAAATATTGGTCAGGTACGTGGCATCAAATGTGACAACATTTTCAAAATATTGGTATGCAGCTCTAGATCGGGCATCTGCCCAAAAACAACTCCACATGCACTCATCCTTATCAACTTGCATGGAGTATACAAAGACGGATTCTTTACATTGTCGATCAAGAAAGTAAGCATACAACCTTCGTACACCCCCCCTCTTCAAATAATTTTCTCATTTTGTTTCCTAAGTAGTTTTCAGCATCCTTGCCAATACAACCAATATTAAAGTCTCCACCTAAGTCTTTACTCAACATCGACATTTTCTTCATTGTCAGTACACCGGACTCATTCAAAGTTATAATAAGTTTCTTTTGGACTTTATTAACTCCCCTAAGACTATGGAGCAAACTCGTACTTCTCAATGTAAGTAAAACATGGTTATGTTTAAGCATAAACTTGTTAACTATCTATTTTTCATCATTTTTTTTCTATTCCCATCAAAACTTTACATTCAATCTTTATCTTAGCAGATTCAGGAATTGTTTGTTCCTTTTGTTTCTGACTTTCCTGTCGGTATCCTTCCCTTGAACAAATATAATCGACTGCAATTAGTTTTTTCTCATCTTTTGACAAGCAAGTATGTTTGGTTCAAATTGCAAAATATTTTCGTCTTACATATGCCTTATAAAATGCTAGTGCGTCTTCCACGTCATCAAATATCATACCAATGAATGGCTCTAAAGAATCACTACTCAAAGAGGAAATCACATTGACTCCATCATCCATACTCACTCCATCTTCGACATTCACTATACCTTCCAACTTCACTCCCTCTTCCCCATTCACATTACATTGTTCTTCTACACTTTCAGCCTCAAGTCTTGCATCCTCAATTTCTTGACAATTTTCATACATCATTATCTCAACTTCATCACTATCAGAACATGAAATTTGATCCTTCCATACAAAATAACCACATTACAACTCCAGTAATAGTTATACAAAAAATGCAAAAGTAATGATTGATTGAAATAATATCTATTTTATAATAAAAGTAATTTATAATATAACATTACACATCAAGACATTTGTGTATTCACAAGACATAAATTATGGGTAAATTGTAAAAATAAAGCCTAACTAGATATCAGACAAGAATGTATTTTTTTATATGATTTATCTTATTAAAAGCCTTAGAAAATTAAAATTACAATTTTGGACCAAATGATGAGTTGTGAAAACTGAAACAGAGGATCGCAAGACCAAATTGTCATGATTACTCACTTAAATCTGACATTATGGTAGAATAAAGAAAAAATAGTAGAGATATAACTGCTTTGCTTATCAATTCGTATTTGATTTTATTGCAAGAGGTTTCTGTTCATCCTAATCGATTTTCTTTAAGATTGTTTCTGCACATCTTCTTCATATAATGAAGTACTTGTTGCAAACCACACAAGATCCAATTTAAATGAAACAAAACCTATTTATTGGCGTTAGCTTAATTATTATCAAGCATTCAATGACAGATCCTTTGACTTGGCATTCATCAACTTTCTCATTGGCCAAAAGTATCAAGTCTTGTGCGATTTATTTTTTCATTTTGATAGGTAATGTATTCCTTCCTAGATCAGCTTTTCAATTTAGGGCTTCCAAGGACCAGAGAGTTTTTCAAGGAGTAAACCGACAAACCCATTCGAAATTATGTCAGGGATGGGCACTTCAAAAAGTATACTCATATGAAAAAATAGAAATTGGAAGATTACCATGTAATTGGCTGAGGGGATGGCGGCAATGGACAAAGAGTGACAGACGACAATGATAGACAACTCCCAACCGGTAGAATTTGGGTGTAATAAGAGTTGTTGAACGAAATAAAGCTCCGACGGCTTGAACGAAATAGAGCTGCTGAAGTTTGTGATAAGGGCTCTCGCTAGTTCATGGATCTCCTATTGTGATAAGTTTCATTATGCTTTGGGTAGAGTTGCTGATGTGGCAGATTTGCATTGAGGGTTGTTAAAGAAAAAACACCAACCCGACCGCTCCAAAAAGATTTTGACATAAATAATCTGGAAAGAGAAAATTCCAAAAGAATACAGTTTCCATAATCTCACGTATGTAGAGATCTCTTTTTTTTTATTGAATTCTTCTTCATTCTTTGATGTAATTGGCTAGTCCTACTTGCTTTATGTTACTTTTACTTTTTTGTATGTCAGTCAACTATTTTTTACTTTATCTTTTTCTGTCTTATCTCTTTCTTTTATCCTTGGCAATGAGCTTCTAGCGAATGGGTTGAACCCTAATTCATTTTATATCCAACAATATCAAATACCTTAAATGCTTTTAACTTAAAATATCTCCATCCATAAATGATAAAATCTACGAACTGCTACAAGAAAATCTAACTTTTGCGGCCTTTTTTTTCTTTTCTTTTTTATTTTTTTATTTTTATGGCAAGTAAACTTTTGATGCAAAAACTCTTTGTAGTCACTTTATTTCCAGTAGTGTAACCGCAAATAATTTGGATGGAAAAAACTTACTACGAAGATCTTGGATCTTTTACGGCAACACTATTCCGCCTCTATAAAAGATGGTATGGATAATTTATTTGTGACAACAATAGTTTCCACAAAGGGCACAATTTAAAACCCTCTTCTCTTTTTCTTCTCCCTTAGCTTGATATTATTCAATCTATTGTCTTCGTTCGTGTCTCTCTATCTAACGTTGTGCCCATTGCCACCCTTTCTCACGCTATGCCTATAGCCGTGTCATTGTCTCTTTGCCTCGCCGGCGAGTGTCTCTCTCTCTCTATATACACACACACTTAGAGTTTACTTGAAAGTCTGCGTAGAAAACTCTCCCTAGTAAAATTTATCATATACATGTTATAATGATAGTGAGATTACAACGGCTATATAGGTTATGGTGGTAATCCACGATGATGGGTGAAACTAGTCTGTAAAAGTGGAATAAATGTAGCAATGGTGGTGATAATTATAAAATCTTAGACTTTTAGGCCTGCTTTGAATAGCGAGATGAGATGATCTATGAATATATAGTAGTGAAAATGTTTGAGTTGAGATGTTTTATGAGATTTTGGAAAATTAGAAAGAAAATATTGAATAAAAATATTATAAAGTTATAATATAATTTTTGTTTTGAGATTTGAAAAAAATTGAATTATTTTTGTGTTTTCTTTAGAAGTTTGAGAAAATTGTAATGACTAGGTAATAATTAAATGAAAAAGTTAAAGATTTGAAAATGAAAAGTGTTTGTGTTTGTAGTGTTTGAATATAGAGATAAGATGAGATGAAATGAAATGTTTTTACTATCCAAATCAGGCCTTAGTCTTAGTAAAAGTGGTGGAGCGGAGATAGTACTATATATATTTGTTAACAATCACATCGGTCACAATGATGGCACATTGGCATAGATAGATAATGTATGAGGAATGTGGTGATAATGGAAACATTAAGGACAAAATAGTAGTGGTGATAAGAATAATAAAATGTAAACGGTCATCAAAATAATGGTAAGTATTAGCGAAGTCCATACTACAAATTACAATGATAATGATAATAAGATCATAGGTGGTGTGATAGTAGTCTGCATCTTTTCGAACACTTAAAATGATTGATTTGATGACAATTAAGGTTATCAAATCCAATCAGAATTAAGGTTATCAAACATCACCTTTATAAGTCACGGATATTTAAGTTGTAGTAAAAGAGTAATGCTATATACAGTTTTAAGATGTACAAGTTCTGCACAGTCATTTTGAAAAAATTAGGATCCGTCATTAAAAAAAAAAAAAAATTTATGTAAATCCCAGATTTACTCATTTAGAAAAAAATTCATGTGGATTCTAGATTTACCCACTTCTTTCCAAAGAAATGAACGAGAACTACACGCCCTAAAACTGTAAATATCATTTATCATATTTATATCTAGTCAACATGCATTATATTGAACAACCTGAAACTAAACCAATAAAATGGGCTGAACTTGGGTCTAAAAATATGGAAAGATCTAGGAGATTGATCATCAGCTCGATCATCCTAGACATTAAAATCTGGGATAATTCTATGGTAGGGCCAATTTTTCTTTTTTTTAATAACAAAACTCATTCATTTATTGAAAAGGGAATTCCAAGCATTTGTCAACCCAGATAATCTGAGAAATTACATCTAAAAAAGACTCCCACCATAAGCTAATATCCTCCACATTCCAAGCAAGTTTTGCTAAACTATGTGCTCCTTTCATTACCCAAACGACTTGTATGTTGAATCTTGTAGTTAGTAAATCTCTTCATCAACACTTTTGTTTCCTTGATGAGATTTCCCTGCAGGGACCATGATTCTTCTTCCTCCTAAATCTGATTCACCATTAGTAGTGTGAAGGGAGTAATCCCCTGGGCCGGGCTAAGACAAACAAGTCCAATCCACAAGGCCAGAGCAGTTTTAGGGCCGAAGGACAAGGGGTGGGCCAAGCTAGGACGGCTCGGGAGGAGAAGCAGTCAAGCAACACGCGCTGGCTAGAGGATGGAAGATAGAATTGTCTGACACCATTACTAGCCGACAGCCCCAGCGCACAAGGTCAACGACAGTCTCTGTCCCTGAACCCCAGCTTCTACATAAGCCTAAGGAGTGGACACATCTGACTGAGGCCACGCCACATTTAATGAAGGGTAGAAACGAGCTGTCACAACAGGAAGTCACGCCATATTTAATGAAGCCCAAGGCTAGGTGTGCCAAGACGTGCCCCTAGGTTGTTAGTGGTAGCCACAATCAAGTCTAAAAAATCTGTTGCACAGCAGGGAGTTGGTAGGGACACACAACCCGAGTACGGAGTGACACATCCACAATCTCCTTCCCAAGGATCACCCCCAACCAAGAATATATACCTCCTCCCTTAACGAGAGGAAGGGTTCAGACACTTGGGCTCTTTGATTTCATAATTCTCATAAGGAAATTGCATAATGACTTTAGTATTGGAAGTGTCCCCCACCATGCCAAAGCTCCCTTTTCCTCATAGTATCAGGAGGATTAACCTCACCCCCATGGAGTTGCTCGGGCTGCAAAACACAACATCAACAAGTAGTGAATCACTTTTCAGAATTATATCATGAATGCCCCATATACAAACATATATAGTTGTAAGCCTCTAAACATTGCTGAAAGCTCAATCTTCCCTTGATCATTTACTTCTTGTTCTTTTTAACTTGCAGCCATGAGCACGTTTCCATGTTCATTTTTAAGTATGGCAACCCACCCCTACTATAAGTTGACCATGAAACATTGCTCCGTCAACATTCAACTTCAGTACCCCTTTGTGAAGATGAATGTCAACTTTGTGAATCTTCAGTAACGAAGAGCATGTTCAACTGATCTGGTGCAATATTCTTATTCTCATTACCATTTGATTCCTTTTCTGCCAAAACCTTTATGCCATCAGGAGAAATTTTTCTAACTCCTCTTTCCCAACTCTTTCTCTTACACATTGAGCTAACTCCACAAAAACTTTATTTATGACATTATCATGTAAAAGGGGTAAATATTTCCTCCAGCTTTCATCTAAAGCAGGGCAAGAATAGAGGGCATGTTTCATCTGTGAGAACCTTCCTCTTCTACAAATTGTTCTTTGTTGGCAATCCATTTTTGCAGGCTCTCCAAGTTAATACTTTAATCTTGTGAGGAATCTGTAAGTACTAGAGGTCTTTCCACACTCGTCTCTGCGTAGATGCATTAGAACATTCTGCTTCCATTTTCTTCTTTCCAATCTCTCTAAAGTGTCTGTATGCACTTTTCACACTGTATTTGCCATTTTTTTCAGGGGTCCAATTAATCAGTTTATTTGCATGTTTGCCTGGACTAAGACCAATCGTCAGCACCTAATTTGCAGTAGCTTGTGGAGGCAGGTTTCTGACTTTTTCTACATAAAACCATTTGCTATTATTGTCAATAAGGCTATCAATTGTCCTTTCTCTGATCATCCTTTCTTCTTCACTCAAGTTTTGATTAATACTTCTAATCCCAGGGATCCAATGGTCAATCCAAATATTAATTGATTTCCCATTTCCTACTCTCCACATGCATAATTTTTTAAGACTTTACTTTGCTACCCAGATGCCTCTACATGCATAGAGAAATTCTGCTTACAACCGCATGGGGGAACCCCAACGTAACCGGCGCCATGTGGAAAATGAGAAAGTGGACCCGCCCTCTCTCCAGGCTTCCATAGTTGCATCTCTCATGGTTGTTACCCTATCTTTCACCGTTTTCCCTTCTTCCCCCTCCTAACTCCCTCATTCGCTTTCCCAACTCCTCCCCACTCACCCACCCCTCTTCTGAATCCTTCACTGCCAATGCCACCTTCAATTCCTTCACCATTGCCATTCTGTTCGTCCTTTGCTTCGCAAATAGAGGCCACCCAACCATTGACACTCCGACACTCACAGTTTCAAGCGTCGAGCTCCACCCGCAATGCGTCACGAGTCCCCCTACTGAGGCGTGACTCAGAACCTCCACCTGTGGAGCCCATTGTTTCACCACAAAATCCTTATCCTTACCCAATGCATCAACTTCCTCGAGCTCCCTCCAATCTTCGACATCCCTTCCAATATTCCCTACGTAGAGTTTCTCTTCCTACTCCCATCCCTCAACAACCCCGGTCTTCACCAAGCCCTCCAAACCATCTCTCAAACCTCCAAACTCAAAGCCTTGATAATAGATTTCTTTTGTGATGCTACTGTCCAAGTGGCTGCAAACCTTAGCATACCCACATACTATAAATACACATCTAGCGCAAGCACTCTAGCCCTATATCTAGATTCCATACGATAAAACTCGGTGAGTGAACGAGAGAGAGAGAGAGAGAGAGAGAGAGTGTGTGTGTGTGTGTGTGTCTGTGTCTGTGTCTGTGTCTGTGTGTCTGTGTGTGTCTGAAACTAGAGAAAACTGAGAAGGAAGAGGGCTCATCGATGGCTAGGGAAAGAGAAAATGAGAGTGGGTTGAAGAAAAGAAAATCTGCACGGGAGAATGACAAGTGTGAACGAAATAATTGAGGGAGAGAGGGAAAAGTAGAGTTTTTTGTGGAAGTAGAAAAAAATAACATTTTTCATGCAACCGGCTACGCAGGGGTTACCCCTAACCAGTTGCAAGCAGAATTTCTCCCATGCATAAGAGGGGTGTTGGCTTAGTTTGGATTCAAGAAAATTGACATGAGGGAAATATCTGGCTTTGTAGATTTTATGGAGGAGGGAAGACTCATCTTGCAGGACTGTCCAACCTTGCTAATTTGCTAACAAAGCCAAATGAAAAGTTTTTAAATCTTTGAATCATATCCCACCTTCTAGTTTAGATTCACACATTCCCTATCAACTTACCCAATAGATCTTGTGTTTATTTTACCTTTGTCTCCATGAGAATTTTGCCATCATGCTCTCTAGCTCAGAACATAAGTTACCTTGTAACTAGTTTAAAACAACTCATTGAATAGGTAGCTATGGTGAGTGTCAGAAGATCTAAACAACTCATTGAGTAGGTAGGCTGGGGCCAAGTAGGGACATTAATTTAACGTATGAAAAAATAAAAGTTAGAGATATTTATTTACTCGTGAATATAATAATAATTAGCAATTGAATACGTTTTGGGCCAAACTGCACCATTTAGATTTTTCTGCAAGGGGAAGTGTATATATCATGTGAACACGAGATCGATGTTACGCTCGTCTCAAAAGCTAGCTGTCGAGTCTGCACTGGTTATTCCTTCTTTTATTTTCTTTTTTCCTTTCCTTCCGGATACTGATCGCTTAGCTCCGACAACACATTGACAAATTACCAGTACTGAAGTGTATTCAGTGTCAGTGGGTGTTACCGACCGGTACGACGTTATATATTGGAAATTGTTGTTAAGTTTTGAAGCAAGGGCACAATAAACCAATATCAATATTGATATGGAGATGTAAGCGCGCAGTTAACTTGTCTTAGAATTGACCAAAAGTGAAATATAAATATAGAGTCTGATATTTAGAGAAAGCGTCAACTTTGGCATCTGGTCCGCTGGAAAAATGGGGCAACACTTGACACGAATATTCTTCCATTAAACTGCATGCCATATTTGGTTTGCAGGCCTTGATATTCGTTGAATGTAAAGCTAGAGACCAAATTGCAAACCAATATGATGATGCTAGTATTTATGATCAGGAAGGCTGCCTTGAATTGCTGGGGACTTGTCTGCAAGTTTTTTATCCATGCCTGCAAGCGAGGGAAGCTATGATATTCAGCTTCCACCACTTTGACAAAGGAAGGTCATTGTTTATTCAGGGTTGCCAACTAATGAGAACTCATGGGAAAGAGGCAAAAAGATTGTGCCGCCATTCTTATTTGTTTCCTTTTAGCCATTGCTAGCTGCATAAAATAATTTGTAGCCATGCACTGTGCATGATTATCATGATCAATTGCGCTAATTGTTTGAGGAGTGATATATAATCCTAATTATAATCATGCAAATTCAAGGATCAGCACCAATTTCTTAAAGCATCTTTAAATTAACTGGGTCGTAAGTGTATGATAAGTTACTCATGACCTATGAATATCACTAATAAAAGCGATGAATTATATGATCATCTGCAATAGGAAACCATTAATGATCATAATACGGTACTGTTAAGACATTCTCCTCTTTGCTCATCATGGCCTCTCTACAATCCACATTCTTTAAGATTTTATATATGCTGTCAGCCTGTCATCATTTTATTAATTAGAGTACGTCATTCACTAGATATATATATATTTATATATATGCTATATATTAGCTAGCTAGCTAGCTAGCTGTATTTTGTATAGAGATATGATCATGAACAAGCTAGTACTTGATCGATCAGTGTTCGGTTTCTATCAACCTTCCAGTTCCAGGAGTTAACTTGGTAAAAGTCTTATCCACATGCATGTACGTACGGTTCAGCAAGAGAGTACTATATATTTGGCACTAAAAAGACTGAAAGCGATATATATTTATAGCCATGATGAATAATGAGTTACTAAAATCACGTGATCCCAAGTAATTAAGAAAGAACTTGGTTTCCACAGTTTTTATATGTAAAGAAATGATATTTTCAGTCGTGGTCATGTAATGCGTAAAAGTCGTGCAATTCTTTTAAAAAATGAATAAATACGAAATATCTTTAAAAAAATTAATTTTTTAATAATGAACCTCACTCTTTTTCAAAATGATTATATGGCACTTATGTACATCACGAATATATGTAGCATTACTCTTTATTTATATATTTATATATTTATATATATATATTTATATATATGACTTCTTGCTTTTGGCAGCTTATTATATACTGGTAACCTGACTCGATGGTGATAATTAATAAGCCGGTCCTGCATGAATGGAAACCTGGACAAGATAAAACAGGATAAAGGATTGATTACTATGCATGCATGGCTAGATCAGGTAGCAGCCTGGTTGAGGGGATTTGATCTAGTTTTGTCTATAGAACATGGTCATGAGGAAGTGAACCCTAGTACTTTTGTTGTTTCTGGAAGATGCAAAACATTTTATAAAGTTTATTTATTTTGACCTGTCATGTCTAGTGATCAGTCTGACACTCTACTCAGTATGTAATTAGTGATGCAATCAAGTTTCTATAATGATATCATGTCATCAGAAATGGTATGCATGGGACCTTCATGTGAGTTATACTGGATCGGATAAGTAATAATTTGGAGGTAACAGAGAATATAGTTTGAGGGTCAGACAAAAAGTACTCAATGCATAGGAAGCAAGAAATTATTTCCACAGGATGATTCCATGTGTTATATATACTTCCAAGTGTAAAATTCAACACTTCTTTTTTTATCTTCTCTAAACTGCATATTCTTATAGGTTCGCCCTCCTGATTGGTCGACAAAACCATGTGAAGGAACAGATTCTCATTTGCAGACTAACTGTAGAAAGTGAAAATGGGCCCTTGTGGTGGGATTATTTGGCAAGGAAAATTGGTGGCCATCCCATGTGTTGTTTTACTGTTTCCCCACTGAATGTCTCCATTTTTAAGAGGTTTGAAACATCTAAATGAAACACATAGACAGAAGGACAGACTGCAGCTGTTAAATGCAGTCATATTTTGTACAAACTGAGTTTTGATCATTTCAGGTTGTGGAAATGAAGGAAATAGAGGGGCCATTGAATTGAAAAGACACAGATTTCTCAATCAGTTGCATGAAGATTCATGTGGGCTGTTTCTAGGCACTATTTTGAAATGCAAAGGCTAAAAAGCAGGGCCGTATGGCTGCATTAGTTCCACTTTGGGAGCCAATGGGCAGTACTGTTTCTGGGCTTTATTTCTTGAACATGATTTTCCATTTTATTCTCCCGGCCACGACCATGGGGACCTTTCACCAATATATTTCAGTACTACTCAGCACAAGCAAAATGCAATTGCTAGGGTCCACTACATGAGCCTTATCTGTGCCTAGTATGTACTTGGTGATAATTACAGGCAGTATATTGAACCCCCAATAACAAAAATTTGCAATTGCTTTCTTCCAGATTATTCCATCAATAGCTTTGGATATTTATGCATTTTACGCACATGGCTTTTTTTTTTCTTTTTTTAAAAAATTTTTACATCTCTAATCTTACTTTGATATCTGTAATTAGGACGAGATAACTGAAGATTCAACAAAATTTCCTAATTTTTCATACAACAAACATAATTTGGATCAATTTGTTTCTTCCTTTTGAACCAGGTAACACGTTAACCTCAAAACTTGTACCTTTTGGCAGAGTAGTGTGATTGATCCAATTATAAGCGATATTTGTCTACTTGCTAGAATGCTGTAGGTCATGGAGAATGGATATATAGTTGGATTTTTCTTTCGCTTGTAATCAAATTTACATGATTGACTTGTCATTCTTGGCTAGCTGTTGGGGATCTAAGGAATTTTGGAACTTCTGTTGACAGAACTAGCTCAGTTGGAACTTTTATTTATTTGGAATTCTCTCCGAATTTCATTGTTACCAAATTGGCTATAAATTGTATGGGCATGAAAAACCCTAATCCATGTGTCAGAACTTAATTCTATTCCATTTGAGCTTGAAAGCGTTAGAAATGAAAGAAAGGAATCTAAAAAAAAACAAGTCTTAACTTGATTTTAGACATGTAATTTAGTTAGCTTTAGACCCAACACAGATGTGTGATACTTATACCTTGTTCAGATCTAGTAGTGTCAAGTTTTTAATTGAAAATCCTCATTTAATGAAAATAATTGCAAATTGATTGGTACAAATATGTCGTTGGCCGTCATCACGCCAGTAGAACACACTTAAAGATCTCTGGTTTGAATCCATGCAATGTCAGATAGTTCACCTTGTCAGTAAGTTTTGTCTAGCCATGGCCCCTGAGTACTGACCATGTGCACAAGAGTTAGAATTGAAAAGAAACAAGAGAGTAGAACTAGTTCTTTTAACTAATCAAATATGAATAAAATCTTCAGTAACATGAGCATTACCATTTCAAGTTCTTCTCAGCTGTATGCAAGTTTTCAATTGTGCTTTATAGAGAAGATTAACTGCAACATTTTCATTCTTTGTAGCTCTATGATATATCCATGTGCATGGCAACAGAGACTTTGTAAAACCTAAATTATGCCAATGAGTTGGTCAACCTCAGGATAATAATTTTAAAGGGAATAGTGATGTGGAGACATCTTGGAATGTGGCTATCCTCCAAGAGCGAGAGAGAGAGAGAGAGAGAGAGGGTGGTGGTTGTCGTGGAGCTAGGTTCGATTGTGATGGGACCTACTCATCTGATGAAAGATGCTATTGGGCAAGTTTCCAATCTGAAACATTGAATCTGTGGGCCTTTCCTTGATAAAGCTCTGACGGGTATGGGGAGAAATAATGTTAGGTGGCTCTGATGATATGCAAGAGCCCAATTACAGTAGGTCTCAAATGAGCATGATAAACCTCATTTCAAGACCTAGTTTCTTCCACATATGAGACAGCCGGAAAAGGTCTATAGTCAACATGATTAGTGATTTCAACTTCATTATTGATATTGAAACAGTAATGACCATAGAAGGATTTGGGGATTTAAGGCTTTCTTGAGCTGAATTCATAATAATTAGATACAGAACCACATAGAAAACTTAAATAACAGAGGGAGAGAGCATTGAGTGGAGAGGGAATTCTCTGAAAGTTTAACCTCACCATTGGATACGGTACAAAAAAAGAAAACTGTATAAAACTCCAAAACAGGAAGAAAAAGCCTCATCATCCTTGGTCTACAAAATGCCCAAACATATGGAAAACTTGGGCCTTGGGAGAGGGCTCTGACTTTGATCTGCCTGTTTCTTTCTGTGTGTTTGTACAATGTCAGTACTTTTTTACACTACAAGAATCTCACTTAACAGATGGATGGTTGACTTGGAAAATATATTTGTTGTATCTCAGAACTGGGAAATGCATCGTCTATGGCAAGCCGTGGTTCTCTTCTTTTGCTTTGTTTCCATTTTCCAGACCTGGCCAATGTCTTGTGCTATTCTCATGGCATCTGAGGATGCACCAGACAGCCCTCTCCTTGTGAACCCAACGGCATAGAGCCCGGAATTTCCTTTCCACCCATTTGGGAATGGTGCCTTTGGAAAACCATTCTTGGAGAAAAACTCACTTTCCTGTATACAACATGAACCAAAGCAAGATTAGCGCCTTTAAACAAACCAAAATATCAATCACCAAGTGCTAAAAACAAAAACAACCAAAGAAGAAGCTTCCAAAACGTTTGTGAAAAAAAAATGATAGATAATGGGACAAGTTCAAAACGGCCATAAATGCCTGACCATCAGTTCAGAGGCTGACCTTTTTCTCTGAGTATATTTATCATTTTTCCCCCTTTGTTAAAAAACCAACTGCCAAAACTGTCTTTTCGAAAACAACCCCGGAAAATGAAGAGAAACAGAGGAAACAGAACATTTTCTCACCTGAAGCCAAGAAGGTACGTTGCTGCGGTATCCAGTAGCCAGAACAACTGAATCTATATCAAGCTTTTCACCATTGACGAGCTCGACTTGGCCTGGTAAAAACCTCTTGATTCCAGGAACAACCTTAATGTCACGTGATCTGACTTTCTCCAACGCGCCAATGTCCAGGACAGGGGTCTTCCCCATAGTGTTCTTGTACTCCATTGGACCAACTGCCGGCCTTTTTAGCCCGTACTTTTCAATGTTTCCTAGCACCAACCAAGCCAAAATCAACAGCAGCTTGTCAACCAGCCAAAGGGGTAGCCATTTCATCATCAAAACCGCCAATTCAAATGTAGATTTTCCAAGAACTTCTCTTGGCAAGACATGGACCTGCATAGCCAAAACAGAACAAAACCCTTAAGACTCCAAACCCATTTGCACAATTTTATGGAAAGAGACCTTTTTTCTTGTTTTACTATATGGATTACTTACCGAGCTACGGCAAACCAAAGATGGAGAGGCATTGTGGTTGCAAAGATCAAGGGAAATTTCCATGCCTGAATTGCCACACCCCACAACTAGTACTTTCTTTCCCTTGAACTTCTCGCCGGATTTGTACTCACAAACGTGCGTAACATCGCCACCGAACTCCGCTAGTCCTTCAATATCAGGCATCACGCACTCGGCATTTTCCCCTGTGGCCACCACAAGCCACCGGCAAATGTATTCAACTTCAGTGCGCTTCGAAGCAGCGCTTGTTGAAACGGTCTTGACGCGCCACAATCCGCTAGTCTCATCGTACCTGGCGGACTGAACGCACTCGTTGAATTGTGGGTTGATCTCGAAGTGCTTGGCATAGGATTCAAGATAGTCAATGAACTGTTTCTTTGTGGGATATTCAGGGAAGTCTTCAGGGAAAGGAAGCTTAGGGAGTTGGCAAAATTGCTTTGGAATGTGAAGCTTTAGCCTGTCATAGGTGCGCTTTTGCCACAAAGATGCTATGCACTCGGCTCTTTCAAGGACTACAAAAGGCACTCCTTGTTCTCTAAGACAAGCAGCTGTGGCTAGCCCAGATGGACCGGCCCCGATTATAGCCGGACCATTAACCCAAATGCACCGGCGAGAGAAGAAACTTTCGTGATCGGCAAGACGAAACAAGTTCTCCATGGTTGGGACAATTGTGGTTTCTCACTATGTGGGACAAAAGTGGTTGTGTTGTTGGGTTAAATAAAGAGTTTCAAATAGAACACAAAGCGAAAATATGGGAGATTGTGAGGAAGAGAGCGCTTGTTTTTTTTGGAGGTTTGAAACTTAGGAAGTTAGGAGGGAGCTTTGCAATGTTAGAGAAGAGAATGCAGCGAGAGTTTTGGTTTGGATTGGATTGGAGGGAGAGGAGGAGCTTTAAATAGTAGTGTTGAGCATGAAGGGGCATGTGAGAGGGAGAGGGGATCGAGTTAATGCTTTGAGAGCCAGTCTCAAATTATAAGCCTGTGGCTGCCTTTTGGTTGCTGTATAATGTTATTATATTTTAAGCATTATAAATATCGGATCTTGCTTAAAAAAATTGTTCAGGCCTTCAAGGGTTAGCGTATAATTTGGAAAAAGTTTTTATCTTGGGAGAGTTTATATATAGGCTGGTGTGAAGTGGTTTTCAATAGATTTGTTTGTTTTTACTTTTTGGGAAATTGTAGGAAGTGCTGAGAGTATAAAATAAGCAATGTTATTCTTGGTTAACAACTTCCTAACCCATGGATGCATGGCATCTTGACCGTTTTCTATCCCAAAACCTGCCGTTTTGCAGAGATTTTAATTCCATCAAACGACATTCACATGAGCACTGCAAAAAAGGGTAATTTGATTTTATATAATTATGTGGTTTTGGAAAAACTTTTACTAAACAAAGTCAAGATGAGTATTAGAGGGAGAATTAGGCAGCAAATAGCAAAGAAAGTGATGGGTCATCCACATCTGATTCTATTGGCCCACATGGAGTTCTGAGCCCCCACTTGTTTTGTTTTTTCTTTAACTAAAATTAAAACTAAATTGCAAAATCTATATAAGGCCGCGTCTGTATAAAATCTATAAAATTAAAATTATTCTATATATAATATCCCGTTTATTTTTATAATAATTTTCATCTTATTTTATTTAATTATTATAAATTTTTTAAATTTATATATAAAATAAAATAAATAATTTAAAATTTTAAAATAAAAATAATATTAAAAAATTATTTTAATTATATTTTATATAATTTTTAAATTTTATCTTAATTCATCACGGTCAATTTCTGAAAATAAACGAGACAGTCGGCTAGCACGTGAGTAGATTAGCCAAGGTGCAAAGGTCGGCCCCTATCCAGGACCCACACAAAGCCTGCAAACCCCATTCCCCCAACCCCGCTTTCACACCTCGTTACTGCCGTGTGTCGGCCCCACACGTGTCGAACACATATCAAGCATATATATACTTACTTCCACACTTGCTTAATTTCAACCTTCCATTAATTGAATTTCAGCTTAAACCCTAATTTCCACATGACTAGTGAGCTTTATATATAGATTTTTTTTAAATTTAATTTAATTACGTTAATGTAGAGCTAGCCATTAATGGCTTAATTCCATACACATGATCAGTATTATAAGTAGTAGGCGTATCTAATTATTCATGAGTAGTAGGTCAAAGATTAATTACTAGGTAGATATATCACAACTTAATTTGATGACCCCATGCATGCATGCATGCATGCAGCCCTAAAATATCTGCCTATATATTCTAGATTAATGATGCATGCATGGCCAATTAGAAGCTACCAGCTAGCCAACGGGAGAATTAGTCTAATGCTGAATAGATTGATCAGCCTGATCAGCATATTGTTTTGTATTCATGAGTACCAGAAAACCTTGATTTTTGTTCATGGTACTTAACAAGTGATTATGCATGCATGCTAGCTGCTTTCGGCATCTTAAAGCTGATTAATATATATAATATAAACAACTAACTCGACACGTGTCCTCTTGATTGAGAACTAAATTAAGTACGTAGGGTTTTAACTTTTTAAGTAATTGATTATTATATATGATGATCTGTAATTTATTTGCATATATATTATATATATACTAGCACTACTATAAGAAAACTGTTTATTTATGACTAATTATTTTTAATAAAAATAATTATTTTCTATTAAAATGAATATATTTTTATCGTAAATAGTCGTTATCAACTTTTGCACTGTGTGTTGTAAGCTTGTCAAGTGTCAGGTACAAACTTTATGAAGTTTTTGTAAGTTGAATAATTAAGTACCATGCAGGCCAAAAAGAAATTAAAAAGAAAAGAGTACTTTTGAGTTGGGAAAATCATGCTGTGCCCCCACTCACCAGGCCACTTGGTGCATGCTCTTGAGTGAAGTACCTTATATTAATTGTTTCTTGGGGGAAGAAGGCCGGCCAGAGAATTAGAAGAGGGAGGCATGTGCATGAAACCTTGAATTCCACAAAGGTTTCTCCTTTTCATGAAAAGATTAAGAGATATGAGCTTAGCGTTTCTAAGGTTTCGCATATTAAACTTGCTTCGGAATGAGTACGTATATTTTCTTTTCCTTTTTTCTTTTTTCTTTTTCTTTAAAAAACAAAGCCTCATAAATGCTACATACAAAAGGCTACGAGAGAGAAAAAAGAAAAAATCCCGAGTCACATATATTTATGCAAGATATGACATGATATCTCCATCTCCCAGCTCCCTCCCTCCAGCCTTGCAATGCTCCACAGCCAGCTGATCATCGGGAAAACTCTTGTGGAAAACTTTCTAATTTTAGCTAGGATGGGATAATGATCAGATTCTCTATTCTTCTTCATCTTCTTCTTTTTTCCCTCCTAGCTCTCTTAATTCTTTTGCAGGAAGATCCTTATTGGGTTTCGTCCATGCTTTCTGTGGTGCATGGTCGGCGGCACTTGCTAATTAAGAAACCAAGCGCGTTTCTTAATTTGAGAGAATATCTTTTGTGGGTACGTACGTATAATATATAGCTGATTAAACTATGCAAAAGTTTTAGAGAGTTGACATATAATTAGTTTGAGTACTCACGCGTAAAGAAAAAGTTCAAGAAAGTTACAATAATCATTAGGATATCAGAGGCTTATTCTCAGAAGTAATTTACAAGATCATATGCTATAGATCGACTTGCTGGAATTTATAAGTACTTCAGCTAGCTAGTTAGCTAATTCCAACTAATTCACTAAGCAGAAAGTTAATTACTCAATGCATGGTATCGGGGTATGGGAGTGGCGGTACTGCTACAATATCGATAATATATTCATGTACGTATAGTTATAACAACAATGCAGAAATAGTAATGCATATATATATGGTGGTGATCTAAGCTGGAATCATGAGTGGAGAGCATGATTATTCCAAGGATAATAAGGTGAAAAGTGGCTGGTTCATAGATATATATGTTATTCAGGTTGATGATTATATGCAGTTCGATTCATTTCAAATTTACAAACAATTATATAATTTATATATATATAGCTGTTTAGATCCAGAAAATATTCCTTCCCAAAAGAAGCATAGAATCTGATCAGTGCATGCAGTTAATTTGGTGAAAGTTTGCCTTCCTGATCACATATATAGCTAGCTAGCTAGCTGGAATTTAGTTTCGGTCGTATTTTTGTTTCATTATTCCCTACAAAAGTTTGGTGGAGTCTCATTGTGCCCACACACTTTCTTTATTTATGGTCAAACATGATATAAAGTGTGTGTGTATGTGTATTATATATCTTTTTCTTCGATGGGCTATGAACCCAAATATAAACATGATATCCTCATTATATATGGAGCTGCTGATAATAATTGATATTTTAAAATTTCGTGTTAGTTGAATTCATGATTAAGAAAGAAAGGGCTCCAGCAGATTGCTAGAGGTTCTTAATTTCTAGTTATGAAACTTTTACCCGATCTCTCTCTCTCTCTCTCTCTCTCTCTCTCATACTGATGGCACCCACGACTTTCGATCAATTGTTTATAATACAAATGTTCATTATTATTTAGCCTTAAAAATGCAGTTATTTGCCACACCTTCGTTAGAAGAGCATAAAGTTCAATAGCTCCCCCCTCCCCTAGAAATCTATGGCTCTAATTGCATCTTGTGTGAGTTTCAATTTGGAATCATTTGATCCAAGGGTTCGGTAAAAAAAGGATCTAGGCAACACCAAAAATGCTCATAATTAGAGTATTGATATTCTAAGGCCACACACTGGTTATGTGGATTTAAAAAATAAATTTTAAATTTTAAATTTTATAAATTAAATCTTACCATTTAAGTGAAGTGAATGGTGTATTTTATACACCGGCTTGATAATAGAATAATTCAATTAAGAACCATTATTCACTAAAATGGCAAGATGGGAAAAAGCAATCTCCACGATTTATTTGCCTACCCATATATAAATACCAAATTAAAGTAAAAGATGGATGGAGATATTTAAAATAATTAAACCCCTGAAAAAACAAAGAATATCCGAACAAATCTATATGAGCCCATCAGAACCTTAGAAAGATTTAGAAGATCTTCGTTCCAAAATTTCCTCTTCCTCTTTTCCTTTTTCTAGCTTTCTATGTTTTTCATGTGAGTCACTAAGCATCTCATTAATGCACAGGACCAATCAAGTATATTAATCAACTGATCTAGACGGAATATTTTCTGGCATGTGTTTGGATTTGCTCTGATATGAGACCCTAAAATCTTAGTAAGTATGATTGGTTACCAGAATATATATTAATTATGATCAATTTTGTAAGGGATTTTTGTCCAATATTGTCCTGAGACAAAAGTCACGACAATACATTTGGTCAGCATGATCTGATGATCAGTAATTGCATTAGATCAGTTTTTTAGGTAGAATTATTTTGAATTATGAGATCTTGAATCTTTTTTGTCCCTTTTTCTGGGTTTTTCTGTGTCTGTTTATATGGGGAGTTTTAAGCTGTCAATTTGAAAGGAAATTTATCTGATTCATTCATTAATTATACTCGTACGTTGTTTGCATGCCTGACTTAACTGCAGCAACATTATTTAATCTATCAATATGATCTTAACTTGTTTCCATGCATACATGTCTTACCATGCGACATAAACCCGATCTTATAATCACATGAAACGTCTGAACATGAAGAAGTTCATCCATTATAAAAATGAATAAAATTAAGGGTCGAATGTCAATACTACTACTAGATCATCGATCAAGCCCAATAATATTAATTGTTAATATATATATGTATATATATATAGTTCATTGATGATGATCATGAGCTTTGAATATTTATCATGTGGGTGATCTCATCATTCCCTGGTTTCTTGCTTTCATGTTAGATAGAACACTTCCCAACAATGGCAATATTCAGTTGATGAGGTCGGTAAAACAGTTTGAATGAAGTCTGATCAAGTACTACCTAGCTACTCATGATCCAGATGCATGCCATGTTACGGTTAGGGGCATTGCACCTGGCACAACCAAAGCGCTGCATGTGGAGCCGTGGCCAATTATCAATATATATTTTACAAATTTTTATTTAAGTTTTCTAGGTGGTATGTATATATTAATGGTCGATGATCTTCATCCTAGGTGCCGCCCTCCTTAATTCCATGGTTATAGCACACACACAGATTAATTGAGTCTTTCCTAGTTGGGAATTAGAAAAAGAGGCGGGAGGCCGGCCGGCCACCATGCATGCCTGTCAGGCCTGTGATGATCAGGTTTCTTAAAAAATGGATTTAAAGACGAGCATGTGGTGGTCCTTAATGAGACGTGGTTTTGCTAGAGTTTTTCTTTCTTTCTCTTTTCTTTTATATATACATATATATATATATGTATATTTTATTTTAACTATCTAAATTACCAATGTCCTGATACACATGCATGTCACATTAATTTTTACGATTCACGATACGAAATCCGGTTGTAATTAATGTATATAATTAAGTAACACTAGTCCATATATATATATAATATATATGCACATTATATGCTGCATTTTTGTTATTAATTTGACTTATAAATTTATTCTTTGATTAATGCCCAATATCACTACAAGAAAATTGATTATTTGTGACCAGTTAATTCCAGTGAAATGACTATTTACAGTTCAAATGAGTTTGTTTTTATCACAAATAGTTTTTTCGCTGCAAATAAATTGTCACAAAAATTCATTTTTCTTGTAGTGAATGTTGGATTATTATTAAATAGAGAGGCATAATATTTATTATTATTATTATTATTATTATTATTATTTGTATCATGATCCTGCATGGTTTTTATTTAAGCACGTACACTACTTCATTACAACTTATATATAATGATCATTTGAACGAGCTAGCTAGCGGTGATCAATACAATATTTAACAGTACTTATATATATAGATCTGGTCAACTGTAGTCTCTCCCATTTCATATGCTAATTATATATAATATATTATATATATCATGTGAAAATATTACTGGAATATATTATACATACATACGATGCATGGGAGCTATAAAATCCTAGATCGATGATGATCACATGAAGGAACGATAATATTGTTGCGTTTTCTTCCAACAGAAATAAAAAGAAGAGATATTGGAATTTTATATTGTTGATCAATTTCCAATTAATACATGAAATATCACAAGGTGGGGATGCGATCATCAGGATTAATATCAAGGGAGAGAAAGATCAGCTTGATCGTGATCTATGTCTAATTCTCTACTAAATTAATTAATAATAATTACTTACAAGTTTTTTCTTTTTCTTTTTTTATTTTGCCGAAGCTAATTCACAAATACGTGGATATCCATGCATCATGTGTTTGAGTTACAAGAAGATTCATGCACATTCCACGTTCGATCAACTTGCTTCATGATTAATTTCCAATTGTTTTTTATCCCTAGTCCCTCCAAATTAAGCTGTTAATTAGTATCATGACCTAATGCATGCCATGCATTTCTGAGCATGTAGGTACGTCTCTGATCTTATCTTATATCCATCATGTTTCTTTTATCTAGCTAGAATAAAAAAATAGATATATATATATATAGAGAGAGAGAGAGAGAGAGAGAGAGAGAGAGAGTACTTCTGATGATCAAGGTGTTAAAATGCCATATGGCAGGCATTATCTCAGGCCGGTAATCATAAATATTAATAATATATTTGTTGATGTGGATATCGATATTGGAGTATAATAAGATGGTCCAATATTAAACATGATAATTAAAAGTGTCGTCCCAACTTAACTTAAAATATATATATTTAATTAACTGTATGATTATAAATATTCAATTATAATATTCCATGTGACCCACCTGGATGGCTAGCTGCTTATTAATGAATTGTAATATTACCTTTTACTAATTATTATCCAAATTAGTAGAAAATAATCAAGATTAACAAGTCATGAACTTAATATCGAAACAATTAATTACTTCCTTTTTTTTTTTTTTTTAATTTCCTTCCTCTAATCAATCCTAAATTGTGGCCTTACCGGCCAAGTCAGATTGACCAGTAACTAGCTAGCTAGCTAGGGTTATGCAGAAGTCAACAGGCTAGTTTTGCTTATTAACATTGTGCGCAACATTCATGCATGATTGCTCATGTAATCAAAATAGCAAAGGCGGCCGCCAACTACTGATCATCACTAATATATATATATATATATATACATATATATATATAGATAATGATTAATAAATTAGCTAGGTCCATTAATTAAGAAATTGCAACGTACGAACTAGCTTAGCTTGCTAATTAAGTTCATAAATTTATCTTTTTTCCTGATGATAAGTAAATAATTATGAAGTTGTCTTCTGAAGAAACTAGCTAGATTCATCTGAATTTAGCACTTCAAGATCATCAGCATGAGGCCGATTGATAAGTAAAATTATATGATAATATTAGAAAAATATATTGTAATTCTAAATTAATTAAGTACTCATGATCATATATAGACCCATTAATGTACCTACCATTATTGACTTAATTTGTTAACTGATCACTAGCTCAAAGTTTAAAACATATATATTTATGATATTTAAGCTGTATCAGTAGTAGTAGTACCCTGTCCAATGAACAGTATTAACTAACTTTTATAACTATAATAACTGCACACAAATATATATTAAACATTACAAGAATTTATAAATATATATATAAATTTATATCAACTAGTAGCTAGCTACGAACACATGAATATCTTTGAGAAAATGATGACTACCCATAGAAATGATCAGGAACATGCATTATATAGATATTGCATGTTCTTGATCACTAGCTAGATCGATGCTTCCGATTACATGATCATCATGATTAACAAAATTGAATTTTCTTGATCTCCTTCCTTCTTCTTCTTCTTCTTCTTCTTTTTCTGAGCAAACCAATTTCATGAATATACAATTTGACAGTATATATATATATATATATAGGATATATATTGATGAGATCATGATGAAAGAGTAGTAATAGTAGAGAGAGATCAATGCGTAAAACACATGAGACCACATGGACCGGAACATCCGCTTAAACTACAATTAGGAATATTACGACTTTGATGAGACCGTTATATACGATCAGAAATTAGTCAAATCCCATTTTTATATTTATTTTTAACTCAATGTGCCAACCTAACATGTGCACCAGATCATCATCATAATTCATCTCCCACACATGACACATATATAAATTTATATATATATATATAAATATATATAGCTAATATTGCTGATCTAGTTTTGACCATCAACCAACCTCCTCCTGCATGTACTTAATTAATCTGTCTTAATCATACCATTAAGAGTTATAATTATATATATAGCTTAAATCTTTTGTCAACCTTGGATTCTTGAGAAAGAATGCCTCCCAAAATCCTACAATTAATTGCAAATAATTAGGAAAAAAATTACAAAACATGTTGGGGAATCCTCCATAAGTGGCATAGCTTGATACCTGCCACTTGTTTGGGAGTGACCTCCAATTAGATCGAAACACCATTTCAGAGCTAAAAGTAAGTTATCATATCATTAACATATAAATATATATATATAAATGATATTTAGAGTCTTAAAGTATGTAAGTCTTGCACGTTTTTTTTTTAAATAAATAAATCTAAAACTCACATGAAAAAATAATTTGTTTTAATGGTAAACTCTATTTTTTTCATAAGAAGTACGCAGGACTTGCACATTCTAAAACTGTATCTAACATTACTCATATAAATATATATATAAGTTTAGTTGGGTCCAACTATATACTAATATTAACGACTAATTAATATTTTAATAATATTGATGATTTACTTAAAATAAAATTGATTTCAATGACTTATTACATCGATAGTAGGGTTGAGCACCGATTTAGTCGGAGTCAGATTCCCCTAAATTTGACTCCAACTCCGACCTGTGTAGGCTGAGATCCGACTCACTTGTCGAAGTCGAAGTGGAGTCAGATTTGAGCTTTCAGTTTTTACATGTTATCATACTAATTTCTAACTTATTTATAGCTTAATTATAAACTAGACTTTTTAGTGTCTAATTACATGTTATTATACTTTAGTAAATTAGTATATGTGTTATTAATTTATTATACTAGACTAAATTAAATACTAGTGTCTAGTTTATTTATATACTCGATTATGCTTTGTAGTAATACTTTGATGTTTACATATATTAAACTATCCTTAGTATATTTATATTATAGTATAAATGTATTATTTTAGAATAATTAGCTCATACTAGTACATTATTAACTATAGATGTATATATGATAAATATATAGATAAATACATATTTTTATAACATATGTACAATATCGGAATTGGATTCAGAGTCAAAGTCGAAATCGGATCGTAGTTAAAGTCAGTCAACCTCTGCCTCCGACTGAAAAATTAAAAAGAAAAAATCCGACTTCAACTCTGTTTTATCAAATTCGGAGCGAAGTGAAACTCAGAGTTGAACTTTTAGATTTTTGCTCCGCCTTAATCGACAGTTCCATTTAGTCGAAAGCAAGAACTCAGTAATTTAGACTATAAATAGATAGATAGATATGAAAATATAAAAAATAAGAAAAATGCTAGTCTGCTGCTCCAAATGTACCGCTCAGTGAAATTATTATTATTTATTTATTTAATAATTAAGGAAGTGATTTTAAGTGTATTGATGTATTTTTTTATTTTTTAAAAGTATTTAAATTTATTAAAAAATATGAATAGAAAAATAATAATAATAATAAAACACTATATGCGATTAATTAGAAAGATTTATTCTAGACGACAGAATAATCCGACTAAAAAATAAATAAAAAACAAATCATGGGCGCGTTGCTTTGATGAACGAGAAGTTGACAGATGGCAACGGAGAACTGTCTTGGCTGGACAGGACCAATCACACTGATACATGTGGCTCTTTCAAATCACGTACAATTGATATTTATCTTTTCTTGATTATGACATACATGCACACCAGGCCAATCAGTACACCAGGGTAAGATCACTTTCCTTATGGGCCTGAACTCCTGCACAGTACCATAATCATGGCCCACAAAATCCTTTATTTTCACAAAATTCTATGCAATTAATTAATGTTTAATCTCTTCTCTCTCTTTTTTTGTCCGAATTATTTTGGCAATGAATCATGTAAAAATAAATATTCCCTAATATTTACTTAGAAAGACTAAGATGATGTCTTATTAGAAAAATGTTTATTTGTAGTCAACTATTTATTATAATCACTCTAATCGTAAATAATTTTATCAGAAATAATCATTTTTTTTTTATAATAATATTCGAGCATATATTTTTAAGTGATAGTTATCATAATATTAGCATAAAAATCTTAAGTTGACTTTGTACTTATGAAAATTCAGAATAATTGACATTGGTCAAGAAAATCGGTATCATATATAGCCTACATAGCCTATAGGACTTGGAGTTCCCTTTCACATTCATAACCCAAGCTAAGAATTTCTTTACTTTGAATTACGACCACAAACTTCAAAGGAGATGATGATAAGATGTACTCAAGGGGATTATATATCTACATGGGGGAAAGCTAGGAGAGAATTTTATTTGCCACGTGGTATGAAAATGACTGACTCGGATTCGTCCTATTGGCTGTACATCATCAAAAGGGTCCATGTCATCTTCATCACCTAGTGGGCCTCGACAAATTAATTCGGGTATGCAAATATGGCTATATGATTGAGAAAATGATGAAAGCGTCGGCTACCTAGTTTTTTGTTTTTAATAATAATAGGCTCGTTTTTTGCTTATTTATTTTGGTTTTTTAAGTTTATTGTGATAAGGTCTGACTTTTGGATATAATTTTCGGATTCGTCCTATATTTAATCCATCATTAATTTCCTAATTTTAAAAAACAAAAATATTTTGGAAGTGATAGACTTGCATAAGTCTTCATTCATCTCCAAGACCATTTCTATATTTAGAATCATAGGAAATGCCCTAATCGACACCACTAACTCCATCATCATCTAGGCCTTTATTCTTGAGGTTTGCACTCTCCATTATAATTCCTTAGCACACGTGCATATGTCTGTTCCATTGGTCCCTTTTTTCTCACTATATTAATGGAAACTTGTGCTTCAATCATGGTCCAAATCCAAAAAGCTGTACATATTGACAACTGGGATGAGCTCTAGAAAAAACAAGCTTGGCATTTGCTCAGCTTGAGGTCGCAACCAATAACATTAACAAAGAGGTGCATCACGCATGTGGAGTACGTTGGCTAAGAGAGTGTTGCTGGTCCAGTCCCTAGGAGGGGAGAAAGAGAGAGAGGATGGAGTTCAATTGACCTAGAATCCATGGTCCAACCGAGATTAATCCTAGTCTAAGTGCTGAGAATATCTCTAGTATTCTCATAATACCTCAGTATTATTTATTATTTTATTGTTACTTTTCACCTATTTTCATTAATATTTATTACTATTCAATATTCTATCATTACTTTTTCACTACTATTTATAAAATATCTAAAAATATCTCACTACTCAAACGCAACCTAAATGAACCATTGAAACGAAATAGAGATCTTTTCTAATTGCTTAATTGAATATTGTTGAATTTTGGAGAGAGATATGAATGTATATACTTCAGCATTTAATGCTACTCATATAAGATTTTTGATCAATGTGGACCTCACATAAGCATTTAATGTTGTGTTATCTCTTTTTGCATTGGACTACTCAAAGGGCCAATTAACACTTGAGATCAACCCCAAAATATTATCCTTGGATATGATCAAATCTAAAATCTGACTAACATTGCCAGTTTTATATCACATGGGTCCAAAGCAAATCTAAAACCTAACATTGCCAATTCTACAAACGGTACCACATGGCGCCAGCTGGACCGCCAAGATTGATCAAATATGCAGTTGTATTGCTTTGAAGATTGAAAGGGTGGTCCAATTAAGAGTAGGGGTCCTAATGGTCCAAACCCTGGTGAGGAACTTCTTATGGCAGAGAAGGGTGTGGTGTGTATTATTGGTCAGTCCCATGTGAATTCCTCATGGTTTATGAAGAAGTTTTGCCCCAAAATTCAAGATCATAAAGTTGAGTTTTGTTTCCAGATGCTAGTATGGATTCATTTATTGTGCATCGTAGGGAGTCAGTGTTAACAATCGCTTTCTATTCAAGTTATGTCGATGGCATCATAACCAAAATCCAGTTTGAGTTTGAGTTTCTCAAGTTCTTTTCACTCTTCATTTATTGTGCAGAAAAGTCATTGTTGGCTACTTCTTTCTAATCCCATTGGGCATTTAATGCAGTCTTGTGAAATCCTGAATCTTCTTTCGCTTTGTTTATGTTCAACAGAAAGATGAAATTAACCTCAACTAGACAAAGATTTTGCATTTTATTGTTCCTTAAATTGATTGGGTTTGAAAAATGCAGTTGGATACCCAAATACATAACCCAGTTAAAAGCCTGCTTAGAGTAGCCATTTATCCAACAAGACCTCAAGAAGCCAGATCTCAATTCTGTCTAGAAACATTTTGCAGCTTCCCCCCCCCCCCCCCCCCCCCCCCCNATGAAGATCTGGGTGGAGAGAGAGAGATCTCAGCCACCAAAGTAGTCTCCTAAACACCCTATAAAAAATTTAAAAAAAAAAAATTCTGCCCAATGGCAGAAACAAAACCATCTACAACACAATGCACACAACCAAACAAAACTGAGATACATCATCACCGCCCCTTCCAACTATATAAAAAAATTTACAATTGGAATGCCAAAATAAATGAATGAAAAAATAATTTCACGAGGGGGCACCAAAATAGGGTAAAATAAAAGAGAGACAATGAAAGAAAAGGATAAAGGATTTACAACCACCACTGCAATGACCAGAGAAACTAAATGTGCACCTACTATGATGAAACACAAGAAAAGTATGCTTGAGCTTCCTTAGCCTTACTCTAGTAAAAATTGGAAGGCTGGGTTCTCAAGAAGTTCATCTGATGGTTTGACATCTGAGAAATCCTTCTCTAGCAATGAAGTCGAGAGGTCATCAACCGAGAAGGGGATGCTGTATTCAGATGAGATGTGCGGATTAGTTTATATTCAAAATGGTAATTTTTAATATTGCTTCATTTGTTCTAACGGAAAAGATCAATCTTTTAAACAATAATATTACCATAGAAGGAAGAAAGTACATAATGGTATCTATGGCATCCTTCTATAAAAAATGTGAAATGACCATAGATAAATGAAACATCTAAAATAAGATAACTAAAAGTTAAAACAAAAACAGGAAACAAGTGTATAAATAGACATTTTTTATAAGTTGTGTATAAATAGACATCATATATAACCAGAACATATGCTTGGCCTTTAGTTCATTTTTCTGGGGGAAGAACATCTCATGAATCTTTTTTTTTTTCAAGAAAAATAAAAAGTTGCTTAATTTCAGGTTATATAACACTTTCTTAAGGTAACACTCTTTTTTCCAGTTGTCGCAAAATTATCAAGCTCCAAACACAAGTTTCATAGGAATCTCTGTAGCCATTTTATGGATCTACTCTAAACGGATGAGAACTCTCACCCAGAATTGTCATCCAACAAGAAGGAATTGCTCGCGGCATTGTTGGAGTCCTCTGTCATAAGTACCCTCATGCTGGCAATGACCTGTTGAGAGAATAAAAGTGTGGCTGCTCAGCAATCAAATTCACTTGATAAGATTAAGAACCACTCACATTACACAGATTCTTACGGACAAACTTACATCTGGAGATACACTTCGAGTATTGTAATTGTCATCCCAGTAGAGAGTACAGATTCTATACAGCTGCTGAACACTTAGGATCTGAAAAGGCAGAGCCACGTCACAGAGAGAGAGAGAGATTTGGTCATTTTTCTTTTTTGCTGTTGACATTATAAAATGTCGTCATCTGGTGCTAACATGAACAAAATGACCATTGCTGGTTTGTACACTTGCATGTGTAAATCCCTCTTTTCAGCTATATGGAAGGAATATTGGATTTGTCTAGAAAATTAGCATGGTGTTTAGTCTAAAGATTACTTAGCAAGTGGAAGGAGGCAGGGGAACAGCTCAGACAACTACCTCAACTGCGCCCCCCACCCCTCAGGAGAAAGATATATTGGTTAAGTCGTTAAGCCAGGTAATTTGGTATCTTATTTTTATGTAGGTAACAAAAAAGACAAAGATGTGCCAGCATTAAAAAGGGCCTCAGAAGGTATTTGGTCTCTTTTTCTCAAACAGATATTTGTTATCTATTCAGTGAGTCATGCTTCTATACTTCTTATATACTCAAGGTTGTCGTGCTGTGAATTAGGGCATGCTTGGGTAATGAGATGAAAAGAGAATACTATAAATAGTAGTGAAATGGTTTGAGTTAAAATGTTTTATTGGGTTTTGGGAAAGGAGAGAGAAAAAGTTGAATAAAAATATTATAAAGTTAAAAAATTATTTGAATATTGTTTTTGTTTTGAAATTTGAAAAAGTTGTATTGTATTTTGTGTTTTGTTTAGAAATTTGGGAAAGTTATAATGATTTAAGTGAAAAAGTTGAAGATTTGGAATTGAAAAATGTTTTGTGTTTGAGTGATGTTTGGTAAAGAAATTATAAGAAATTTTGAGATAAGATGAGATGGTCTCAAATCTCACTTCCCAAACATGGCCTTAATTCTTAGCAGCATGCTTAAGAGGCAGAGAAACAGAGACTTACAGGGCAGAGGTCATTGGTGATTTCATCGTACGAAATTCTATATTTCTGATGTATGACCTGTAGATGAATCAATGAAAATCAAGTGAGCAACATAGCACTAGAACTACCACTATTTAAGTGAGAAAAACTTAGAAAATGATAACATCTAGTAAAAGCGGCCACACAATTTATAATATTTGTGTACTTCTTGTGTACTTGGACTGTGCCTATTCTTAGTAATAAAATTCATATTAATTATTAAAAAAAAACAATTTATAATATATGTGTAACATGCCTTTCAGTACAACGTGAAAGGAAATTATAAGATATAGTAGAGAAGTAGTGCCTGAAAAGGGTCTGGGATCGGTTTTCATGAAATGGTGTAGCATGAACAAAAGTTATGGCATCACAGTAACAATTTAATTTTCTATTTGGCCAAGCTGAATGACATTGGTGTTACAGGACACACTTTTTATTCAATTAAACAACTTGGTTTAACAATTGACAAATCAAACGCAGACATAAATATATGCAAAGACAAACAAGCATCAATATAACTTTGGGAACAGTGCAATACTCAATGTACCTATGGTAAACCATATAAAAAAAACTCAGATTATATCATGCATAGTCAATAGAGTCAATCGTATTGACATTAATACATACTTTATGTCACCCAAAATACCAAGAATATGCAACAAAGCTTAAAATATCCTTTTTTTCCCCTTTCTGCATAAACTAGAGACCCTAAGCCTACAAAACCGGAAGTTACTCTCTTTCTTCCTATAAATCACCCAAATACCCTCCTAAAATTTGAACATGTTGACATGCTAACAACAATGATAGCAAGGTAATCCCTTCAGACTTGACAAGGTTAGACATCCCTAGGGCGTTGGCTCAAGTGGTAAGGACCTTGGTCTCAGTGAGGAGATTTTCTAGGGGCCATGGGACTGGGGAGATTTTCCCTTGAATTATCCGAAGTGCACTTATAGGAAACTCCTTGCCAAGGGCCTGTGCACCCTCGAGATTACTTGGAGCTTTGTTCTTGGACACCCGATGCCAATTTAACAAAAAAATAAAAGACAGACATAGTCGTTGTGCAGTATAGTGGTAGTTAAGTAACATACCATATATTATCCAAGAAAAATAGTAGTCAATTGAATTCTCAGCTAAAGATAATAATGCCATGATACTACCTCGCGTTCAAATGTTTTTACTATAGTTTGCCTTTGGAATCATTATTATTTCTCTATATGTAATAATAGATATATTAAAGCATTCTTGATGGCAGGCAACAATTTAAACTAAAAAGGTTTAGGTTTTGTAAATTTTATTCGTACAAAACTAATCTCTGACCACATAAATCTTTTTTTATATATATATAAATAAGAAGAATTTATCGATCCACATAATTAGACATGGCCCAGATACACAGGAAGTATACAAGAGATGAACCTAATTACAAGCTAAGTGTTGTGAAAATCAGCATAACAGTCATGAAAACCAATCTCATTCAATACAATCGCCGAAGCCCAAAGTAACAATATATGAAAGAGAAAGTCCCTAAACCCTCACATCAAACTTTCCCTATTATCAAAACAGCAACCATTCCTTTCATTCCAAGTACACCGCATTAAGCATGGAGGCACCATCTTCCAAACAGCCGTGATAGACGATTGCCCTGAATTTCTCTCCAACATGACAGTAAGTCGACCACCCTCCTAGGCATGACCCAGGCAATACCAAGCCTAGTAAAGATTTCATCCCATAAAGCCTTAACCACCATCCCATAAAGATGATCCGCTATTTCTCCATTTCTTTTACACATAAAGCACCAATCCATTATAAAAAGACCATGCACTCTCAGCTAATCAATAGCTCTCCTTTTCTTTTTAGTTTTTGCAGACATACTATTCTGATACAGCTTACGGTTGTCACTTCTTTCCAGACCCTTTTCTTCCAAATAACTCGTCATAGAAAATCAGCCTTCAATCTTTCTGCTTTTCTCTCCGTACACTTTCTGCGTTTTTTGTTTTCTGCTGTTAGAGTTGGTTATCAATGGTGTTTTTCATGTTGGTGATTAGTGTGTAGTCTAGTTTGGTGTGAAGGTTAGAGTGGTGATTATAGGGATAGTTTTTGTGGTGGGTTTCGATGGGAACACGTAGAGATGTTTTTATTGAACAGAAGTCATTTGTGTTTACAAAGGAGAATGAAAGGTGGTGGAGAATCACCGAGAGTAGTCGTCGTGGGATGAAATTTATATCTTTGGATCAAGAAGCTTTGGGTTGGTTGGGCTTTACAGTGAAAGAATGTGCTGTGTCGTGGGGCTCTTCTGAGTTTTATAGAACTCGTAGAACTGGGAATGCTGTGTTAATGGTGCAGAGGGGAGGCAACCATAATGGCAGCTTCTTCTCCATTTCGGAGTTTGGGCATAACAAGAGGAGAGGTATGATAGTAGTACCGGAAGGAAGGAAGGGAGAGGGGTGGAGGAACTTCATTGAAGCTGTAAAGGGGTTGGCTTCTTCTTCTTCTTCCTCTGTTTCGAGTCTGAGAAACAGAGGGGATGTGGTTCCATGGTATTCTCAGGCAGGGAAGCCGAAGGGGAGTAAGGGTGATGGTGGTGCTCCATCGTCCATGGTAGAGGGAACAAGATCGTACAGGGAGGTGTTGCAGAAGGCACGGCCTGCAGTGGAGCCAGTTGCGTCCGTCACAGAGATCGTGCGTAGGAGTGGGGGAGATGGCAGTCTGTTGTTGGGGTTAAATGAGGAAAAGTTGATAAGGATGTTGGTTAATATGGAGGAAAAAGTCGGGCTGCTGTTGGATGATATCTGTTGCCTTAAACGGTGCGTTAAGGGCAAGGAAAGTATGGATCTGGGCTTGGGCCAGGATTTCGGTTCTCAGAAGGTGATGGGCTCAAAGGTCATGGCTAAGGGCCATGGTTGTTCACAGGTTTGGAAGGCCTCGACTCGGACGCAAGGCCTGTCTCGGATGCAGACCGATATTTCGGTCCAGGCAGAGCGTGAACCACCGGCAGCCCCGATAACTGTCATGCCGGACCTCATACCGGTACAGAAATCTCCGATGGTCACAGTCGATCACGGAGAGGCTGTACGATCACAGTTGGCCCAGGCAAGCGTCGGTCTCAACAGCACAGAAATTTTCGGACCTCTTACGGTAATTACGAAAAGTGTTTCGCCGGACTTCACACCAGCACAGAAACTTCCGTCGGTCACAGTTGATCCTCACGGTGAGGTTGTACAGTCAATACATGCCGGCACAGAGGAGGTTGAGGTGGTAGAGGATCCAGTCGAGGCTGGGTGTTCGTGTATTGATCTCCAGTTGTCGTCGAGTGGGCTGTCAATGGTACAGAAACAGTCGTGTACCATGGTTGGTGGTTCAGAGGTGCTTATCAGGCAGTCGGACACGATAGGGTGTGGTTTGCCACTTCAGGGGCCTTCGGTTTTACCACTGGAGTTGGTGGTTGACGTGAATAAGTTTGGGAATGAAGAGGAACTGAATTCATTAGGTGCTTTACCAGTGGGGAATCAATTAAATTTGGTTGCAGCTAGTAGAGAACCAGATTTAACTTGTGGTTCAGAATTGTCTTTATTTACCTCTGGTGAGGAGGGGGTTGTGCTGACTCCTCTATGTACAATTCCTCCCAGTTCTAATTATGGGAGTTATCCGTCAAATTGGGTTTTCAAGAAGGTTGAGGAGATTCAAGATATTATTGGGATTTCTTTTGGAGGTTATGAAGAACAATTCAAGGCCCTTCTCATAGCACTCGAAGCTAGCCATTCAAAATCAGCTTCAAAACAGGATAGGGAACTTAGAAGGCTTACGTGTTCCATTAACTATGATGTAAAGGAAGGGAGTGGTGGAAGGGATCGTTCGAAAGGGAGGGGCAAGCTATTGTTTTTATGAAGCCCAAGATTTTATCATGGAATGTGCGGGGGCTCAATGATCGCAATAAACGCCTTCGTATCAAATCGTTATTGCGGATGTGGAAGTGTGATGTGGTATGTTTTCAAGAAACAAAGTTGCAATTCATTGATAGAAGAATTGTGCGAAGTTTATGGGGGTGCTCGTATGTGGGTTGGACTTATTTGGCTTCTTTGGGAGCTTCAGGTGGAGTTTTACTAATGTGGGATAAAAGAGTAGTTGAGATGGTTGAGGAGTGTATTGGAGATTTCTCAGTTGCGACCTTATTTAAGAATGTAATTGATGGTTGGGAATGGGCATTTGCAGGTTCCTATGGTCCTAATGTGGATAGGGACAGGAGAAGGCTGTGGGAGGAGTTGGCGGGTTTATATTCACTATGGGAAGTACCGTGGTGTGTGGGGGGTGATTTTAACACTACGCGGTTTCCTAGTGAACGATCTGGGCAGAATCGTAATTCTTTGGCCATGGAGGAATTTTCTGAATTTATTTTTGATTTGCAACTCATGGATCTCCCTCTGGTAGGGGGAGAGTACACTTGGTCAAACGGGCGGGTTTGGTCGAGATTGGATAGATTTCTTATCTCTCCTGCATGGGAAGCACACTATCCAGAAGTGAGCCAGAAACGGTTAGCTCGAGTCAGTTCAGATCACTTCCCTATCATTTTAGATTGTGGAGGTATTCACAGAGGTAGTCGGTATTTCAAGTTCGAGAACATGTGGCTATCAGCGGATGGTTTTGTTGAGATGGTGAGTGCCTGGTGGTCTTCTTATCAGGTCACTGGTACTCCAAGTTTCATTTTTGCAGGCAAGTTAAAGGCGTTGAAACAAGACCTGAAAAAGTGGAACTTGGAAGTTTTTGGTCATATTGACAATCAGAAGTCTACATTGATTGAGGAGTTGCAAGAGCTAGAGGATAAAGAATTATTGGAAGATATGTCGGAGGAAGTCACATTGAGAAAGGGCATGGTTATGGCAAACTTGGAAAGGGTTTTGTTGTCAGAAGAGATTGCATGGCGTCAAAAATCTAGGGCCCTTTGGTTGAAAGAAGGTGATAGGTGCACGAAGTTCTTTCACAAAGTGGCTAATTCACATCGGCGCAATAATGCCATCGAGTCGCTTCAATCAGGTTCGCAGGTGATTTCTTCGCCCCCTGAATTAGAAAACCATATAGTTCACTACTATGAGACCCTCTTTTCAGAATCGGCTTCTTGGAGGCCAAAGCTTGATGCTTTGCCTTTTGAGGCAATAGACTCGCAGAGTGCAAGTGTTTTGGAAAGACCCTTTGCTGAAGAAGAGATTTTTAAGGTCATCTCTGGTATGGTTAAGGATAAAGCGCCAGGTCCGGATGGTTTTTCAATGGGGTTCTTTCAAACTTGTTGGGACATTGTGAAAGGAGATTTAATGCAGGTTTTTAATGAATTTCATTCTTTTCAAAGATTTGAGAAATCTTTTAATGCGACTTTTATTGCTCTCATTCCGAAGAAACACGGAGCGTCAACTATTGAGGACTTTCGCCCAATAAGTCTGGTTAGTAGCGTGTATAAGATTATTGCAAAAGTCCTTGCTAACCGACTTAGCCCGGTATTGGAGCAGATTATCTCCAAATCTCAAAATGCATTTATTCGGGGGAGACAAATTTTAGATTCGGTACTCATTGCAAATGAGTGTTTGGATCACAGACTTCGGGAGGGAGGTTCAGGCGTTCTTTGTAAGCTGGACATGGAAAAGGCGTATGATCATGTGAACTGGGAATTCCTCTTATACTTGCTTGAGAGGTGTGGATTTGGGGTTAGGTGGATTACTTGGATGCGTCATTGTATTTCAACCGCTCGGTTCTCAGTACTAGTCAATGGCACACCTGCTGGTTTTTTTGATAGTTCGCGGGGATTGCGGCAGGGAGATCCTTTATCTCCACTTTTATTTGTTATAGTGATGGAGGCTCTAAGTAGGATGATGCAGGCTGCAGTTGGGGGGGGTTTTTTAACTGGTTTCCAGGTGGGCAATGGCTCTGGTGGTCCCATTATCATCTCACACCTCCTTTTTGCAGATGATACCTTAGTCTTTTGTGAAGCGGATAATAGCCAGATCCAAACTCTAAGAGCATTGTTACTTTGCTTTGAAGCAGTGTCAGGGCTTAAGGTGAACCTTGGCAAGTCTGAGATGGTTCCTGTGGGTATGGTTTCTAATATTCTTAGTCTGGCAAGGCTCATGGAATGTGAGGTGTCTTCGTTCCCAATGAAATATCTGGGCCTACCGTTGGGAGCTACTTTTAAGAGTAGAACCATTTGGAATGGGGTGGTGGAGAAGATAGAGAAAAGGTTGGCTGGTTGGAAACGGGTGTATTTATCAAAAGGGGGTCGCCTCACTCTTATTAAGAGTACTCTCACTAATCTTCCCACGTATTTTTTATCTTTGTTCCCTATGCCTGTAGGGGTAGTGAATAAGATGGAGAAACTTTTTAGGGCATTCTTATGGGGAGGCATGGGGGAGGAGAAGAAATTTCATCTGGTTAGATGGAAAACAGTTTGTGATTCAGTTGTGAATGGGGGGTTGGGAGTGTGTAATTTGAGAGTTTTTAATAAAGCTCTATTGGGAAAATGGCTTTGGAGATATCATTTGGAGGGGGGATCATTGTGGAAGGAAATTATTGATGCTAAATATGGTGCCACTAGGGGTGGTTGGTATTCTAACGAAGTGAGAGGGGGGTACGGAGTGGGTTTATGGAAGTTTATCAGGAAGGGGTGGCCATGTTTTGCAAATCATATTCGTTTTGTAGTTGGTGAGGGCAACCATACCAGTTTTTGGAGAGATGTGTGGTGTGGAGATCAAGCTTTGGAAAGGGTTTTTCCGGCTCTATACCGTATTGCAATTAATAAGGAGGCATTAGTGGCGGAGGTGCGGGTATTTTCTCATGGTTCGTATCAGTGGAATATCCTTTTTAATAGGGATTTTCATGATTGGGAATTATCTATTGTTGCTGATTTTTTCAGCACATTATATTCCACAGGGACTCCTGCTGTACAGAGAGATAAATTGAAGTGGAGGTCCAATAATCACAAGAACTTGGCAGTGAAAGCGTATTATAACATCTTGACATCCGAAGATCATTCCCCATTTCCCTGGAAGAATATTTGGAGGACTCGGGTGCCCTCTAAAGTAGCTTTTTTTGTTTGGAGTGCCGCCCTTGGGAAGATCTTGACCACGGATAACTTGAGGAAGAGAGGGTGTATAGTGATGGATTGGTGTTGCATGTGTAAAAAAATGGGAGAATCTGTGGACCATCTCTTATTACACTGTGAGATAACAAGGGCGCTGTGGGATGAGATATTTCATAGGGTTGATATGGCTTGGGTTATGCCTATGAGGGTGGTGGAGGTACTAGGTTGTTGGAGAAAACTGCAAGGCTGTCCTCGAGTGGCAGCAGTGTGGAAGATGATTCCATTATGCATCATGTGGTGCATTTGGACGGAAAGGAATGCGCGATGCTTTGAAGATAAGGAACGCACTTTGGCAGAGTTGAAGAATTTTTTGTTCCACACTTTATTGTCTTGGCTTTCCGCTATTGTTTTGCATGGGGGCAATGTTCAGGATTTCTTGTCTTTAATTTATAGCTCTTAGAATGTTTTTAGGTGTTCTATTGTATACGTCCTGTGTACATGGGCTAGGCCTATTTCATTCATATATATAATATTTATCTCTTACTTATCAAAAAAAAAAGCTAATCAATAGTCAAAATTTTCCCTTGAGAGGCCAGCCAGCCAAAGAAAGCAACCTTAAGCAAAACATTACTCCTCCAAAAGGCTCATCAAAGGAAAAACAATAGAAGAATGTGGCAACATAACCTTATAAAAGGATCTAACTGAGAAGTTCTTGCTCCCGAATGAATCCAAAGCAACCTGTCCTCCCCTTCAGCTTTTAAATTCAGCGCATATAATGCACTGTAAAATTCTGTGATATTTCCCACCTCCCAATCCTAGACAGCTCTAATAAACCTCACAGACCATTGAAGAGAACCAGCAGAAATGTCTATGTTATCAGCCATTGAAGCATCCTTATCCAACGCAATCCTATAAAGAGAAGGGAAAGCGTTCTTCAAGACAACATCACCACACCAAATATCTTCCCAAAATCTGATTTGTGTTTCCCTTCCCACCTCAAATCTGAAATTGCTGAAGAACTTTTTTTTGATTGGCACCAGGTGTCCAGGAACAGCGTCCCAACTAATCACAGGGGTACACAAGCCCTCGGCAAGAAGTTTTCCGCAAGTGCACCTCGGGTAATTCAAGGAAAAAATCCTCTAGTCCAATGGCCCCTAAAGATTTTTTGCACCTAAAGGGATTTGAATCTTAGACCTAGGGGAGCATAACCTCAAGCTCAAGGCCTTTACCACTTGAGCCAACCCCTAGGGGTTTTGGTGAAGAAATCTTCCTATCCATTCCGAATAAATTTCCAAACTCCCGCACCATATGCCCCTCTTACTTCATTTGAGCACCATCCTCCCCAAATACTCTCATATTTGACATCAATAACATTCCTCCAAAGAGCATCCCCTTCCCAATGATACCTCCATAACCATTTCCCTAATAGTGCATTATTGAAGGGTTCCCAGCTTGCTGATTCCCAAACCACCACAAGATATATATATATATAAAGACATATTTATTCATCAAATGAAATAGGCAAAACCTATATACACAAGAAGTATACAAAAGAAACACCTAATTACACTCTAGAAGCAGAAACAAAAGTGGTGCAGATCTTATCCCACTTAATCAAGTGGAATTTTTTCTCATCCTGTAAGCCTCCTCACAAGAAATCACGAAAAATCTTCTCCAATCTATTCGCCACCCCTGCAGGCAAAGGGAATAAAGATAAAAAGTATGTTCCATTTTTTCAGTTCACTTTCCAAGGCTTTAAGTAGCCAAAACAAAAATAGGAGTGCCTGAACAATGATATGAGGACCACCATGATCTACCCTTGTCCATAAACCCATCTACTTTGAGCCACATATTCTCGAATTTAAAGTATCTTTGCCCCTCATGAAGGCCCCCACAATCCAATAAGGGGGGAAAATAATCAGAACAATCCAATTAGAGGCGTTTCTGACATAGGTTAGGAAAGTGGGCCTCCCATGAAGGAGAGACAATAAATATGTCCAGCCTAGACCAAGTCCTCCCATTAGACCAAGTGAAGTCTCCTCCAGCCAAAGATAGATCAACCAAATCCAGCTCAAAAATAAAAGTTGAGAAGTCAGCCATGGCTAACCCGATACTACAGTCCCCTGACCTTTCACTCAGAAACAGAGTGATGTTAAAATCCTCTCCAATACACCACGGACCATCCCACCAACTACACAAACCTGCAATCTCATCCCAAAAAAGCCTTCTATTACTGTCGACATTAGGCCCATATACTAACCGATCAAAAAAAAGACATTAGGCCCATATACTTCAGCAAAGCCCCACCCAAAACCATCACCCACATTCATGAAAGAACAAGCCACCAAAAATTCACTGACATACTTCTCCACCAAATTAACTACTCTCTTAACCCACATCACCATAATACCTCCTGAGGCTCCCTAGGAAGCAAGAGAGAATCCCGTGTAAGAGCAACCGCACAAACTTCTTATTATATTCCTATCAACAATCTTCAACTTAGTCTCCTGCAAACAAATTACATCAACCTTGCATTTCCAAATTAGATTCTTCACCCGAAGGCGCTTGCTCGAGTCGTTCAGCCCCCGAACATTCCATGAAAGAATCTTAGGCTACATAAGACACCAAGATTCGCCCTATCATTATGCCTTCCCCTACTGGCACTTCCTTCCCTTGCATCATAATTGATAGAGCAAGAAAGTCTCTTAGGGGAGGTTTGGATAGTGAGTTGAGATGAAAGTTGAAAGTTCAATAAAATATTATTGGAATATTATTTTTTAATATTATTATTATTTTGGAATTTTAAAAAGTTAAATTGTTTATTATATTTTGTGTGAAAATTTGACAAATTTGTAATGATTAGATGAGATGAGTTGGGGGAACTTTTGTATCCAAATCAGGCCTTATGCTCCTTTTCTTTTTTAGAAGCGGATCTAGCTAAAAGTGATTGTCCTGCTTCAATAGCAATAAGGAGAGCTTTAAACTGATTCTCGAAACCTTCACAAGAAATCCCTACACAATTGCGAATTTCATCTACCTTTTGAAGCACCAAGTCTGAGTGTAAACCAGCCCATAGAGGCATTGGAGGCAAAGAACAGAGAGGGGTAAGCTCGTCCCCAGAATCCTCCAATTCATTTAAAGAAGCACCAACCCCGGACTCCTTACAAACCAACATAAGATGACTGAAGGCAGTCAGAAGGTTGTGAGTGACCATCGTTGCCCTGAGTACAAACAGAAGCTCCGATCTGAGCCAACCCAGCTGAGACCAACACCTCTTTGCAATTGTTTACTCCTGTCAAGGTCGGAATCTGCTCCTCGTTGAGAACCAGAAGGTCGCCAGCATTCGACGACCCATTCTGTGCAACCAATGAGCTGTCGACGGCCTGAGGACAAGCAGAAGCTCCAATCCAAGCCAACCCAACTGGTGTTGTTGAGATCTCATCAGAGCTTTGCACCCCTATCGGGACCAAGAGTTGTGCCATATTTGGAACTAGAGTGTCGTCAGCGGCCGACAACCCTTTCTAATGTGACAACGAGGTGCCGGAGCAACCACTGGTGAGCATGAAGTCCTCAAGCCCGAGATAGGCGAAACGGCCCCTCCCTTCAGACTAAGGTTTTGTTTCTTTTCGCAGATAAGATGAGATAAGATGAATTGAGATTAAATTTAAAAGTTGAATAAAATATTGTTAGACTATTTTTTTTTAATATTAATTTTGTTTTGAGATTTGAAAAAGTTGAATTGTTTATTTTATTTTATATGGAAATTTGGCAAAATTGTAATGATGAGATGAGTTGAGAGGAGTTGTTAAAACAAACGAGGCCTAAACGTCTTGAGATAGACAAATTGGCCCCCCCAATATTTGCGCTCAGCCCACCAGATTTCAGCGCTTTCAATTGATTGCTACTAGGGGCCGACCCATCAACACGGCCTGGGTTTACTTTAACCCACCACTCAGAATGGATAGGGCTAAGAGTCAACCCCCCCAATATTTGGGCCCGGCCCACCAGGCTTTGTTCCTTTCAACTTATTATTACTTATCCGGCCCATCAACGCAGCTTGTGTTTCCTTTAGGCTTCTCCAAAGACCCAAGCAACACACGAACCAAACCCATAACCAGGCCCAAACCCAAATCAACTTTATTCATCAGATCTCTAACCTCCTCCATGACTCCCGACAGCTGAGCTCTAACAGCCCACAGTACACCTTCCACTTCTCCCACCTTCGAGCGCCCATCAGAGTACTCCCCACCACCCATGTTAGACTGCACAAAATGACAATTGTTCACTGGTGGAGCAAGCCTGTAGCCATTGTCACCTTCTAACGACTTACTCCTTAACGCTTACGCATATCCCAGTTCTTGCCTACCTACAAAGCAGAACCACTCTCTGCCAGAGAACACGTCGGTGACCTCAAAACCGAAGCATGCAAGGCACCACTGGGAGGGAAGGACCTCCCTCTACCGATCTCCCCTTCTTACCTGGTTAGAGAGTGTAGAGGGTGGTGTTCCTGCACTCTGTTTGCATAATCAAAAACCGGGGGGACTTTGAAGTCAACTACCATCCAAATGTAATAAACAAATCCTGCCCATCCATTGCCATTCGAACCTTCAAGGATCACCAGAAAACCCCTCCTCCTGCCATTCCCAAATTCTGCCAGTTGCATGAAGCAGCCCCTAGAATTAACTTGGCATTGAATGGTGAGAACTTTGTTACCTTCCTCTGTTTCCTAGTTGGGTGCTCTCTCTTGTATGCCCCTTGTGTACTTGGCTTGCGCCCCACAGTAGTTTCAATAAAATTGACTTTTTTTTATAAGTAGTTTCAATAAAATTGACTTGTCAAAAAAATAATTTCTGAGTTCCCAAAATACAAAATGATGGGACCATTTTCCACCGTTTTTTCAAAACAATGCTGATATTTCATTTAATCATCAATTTAAGACCATAAAAGATGAGATATTATTTCCTTGGCATCGTAGTGATTGAAGTATCTCTTGGCATCGTAAGGACTTGTTATAATCCATACTGTTCTCTAGCAATTAAAATCACTAATAAACTGAAAAAACAGAATTTCTAAAAAAATAGGATTGCATTTTTTATAAGCAAAAATCTTATTAATAGAAGACAAGGCAAAGCTCAAGTACATTGGATGTATACAAGACAAACACCGAGTTAAGAGAAGGAAGAAATAGTAACAAGAAAATCGTGAAAGTTAGGCCCTAAAGGAATTTCTAAAATAAGATGGACTGTAACAACTCCTTTAATAATTAAGAAAGATTCAATATATCATAGAATTCAATAGTGATTGGGGAAAAAACCATGGAGGATCGCATTATTTTCAATTTCAAAGGGTGTTTCAACACACATACCAAGAATCCAACAGCCTGTCTTATGTGCTTAAGTTCATCCCATGATGAGCCTGCATACTGCAATTCAAGGAAATCAATCAAGTCATGAAACAAATGAAAATTATGTATGCATATCACAAACAATAGATAAGATATAAGTACACAGAGACATGTAGCCAACATGAAACACATCATTATTAAATCAAGGAGATGGAAAAGAAAAGGTTTACCTGTTCTTTTGCTTGGCAGCACCATTGCTCCAAGTCAGCCAACCCAGCTTTAACATATTCCCCATTGCTGAATGTACAACACTCACGACGCAGAAGAAGGCTACAAAAACAATTTTGTGACAGATAATCAAGAAATTTTTTTAGTACGGCAAAAGGCATAGCCCAGGTACGGAAGATGTATACATGAGTAATATCTAACTAGAATAATATAATTGCCTACCTATTAAAGAGTTGTACGTTTATATATGAGAAAGTTTGAGTGAAGATCTTCTGGACAAGAATTGGAGGCACCTGAAAACAATTATAATCATTTCTTTGCATTAAAAAGAAGAAAAATAGAGTTTGACGTTACTCAAATTTTGTGAAAAAACATAGGTGTTAAAAAACATAATGAATTTCCATACAGAATTTTCTTTCAGTGTATTAAGGATAGTGTTGAGGCTTTCAATGATGCTCTGCCAGTGAGTTGTTGGAGAATCTTTCCCAAAGGACCGCCCGGATCTTAGTACTCCCTTGGATGTTCTTGGTGCCTATACCCACATTACAGATAAGAAATGGAACACTGTAAGAACCCCTAAAGCCATTTCTTTTATGAGGCAATTAATCAACTTTATGCAGGGAAAAGGCATCATGGCCAACAAAAGTTTAGCCACCCCCATGTTGGCTGCATATCCACAGGGCTAAGTTAAATAGAGTTACTATGAAGCTCAAAGTACCTGAATACATAAAGCAAGCAAAGATGATAACTCCTTCTTCAAGTTGTCTCGAATGATTCCATATATTTTCTCCACATAGGCTGTGAGCTGCTGCTTGAAAAGCAAAGCTGGGTATTTAGCCTCAACCTGACGTACTACATCAAGTCCAGCAACAGGAAGATTGGCAGAAGAAGGGGACGAGCGAAACCCCTGGAATTAAATTTCAACATCATATTACATTGAGGAACAAAAGGAGTCATAAGTAAATATCATTTTTGTCAACCAAAACGAAAAACTGAAACAGAATGAATGCTAGAATCTAGTACCATGGTCATCCTCCCAAAGAGGGATGTCGGAGCAGGAGGTTTTCGATGTGGAGTTGCACCACTCACACCAGCACCCTTCAGGCTTCTCTGGAGCAAGAACAATAAAGTAGAGGTATTTGATAACCAATACGCCATATGATTATTGTCGTCTTGATCCTGGAATTAAAAAGATTTATCATATTTTTTGCAAGTAAAAGAAAAGAAAAAAGATCTATGATATTAAAAAAGTAATTTCTGAAAAAGGACACCAAAGACAATAATGAATAATTAAATAATCAATGGACAATCGTCAAATCGCAGCTGTTTGGAGGATGGTGCCTCTATGTTTAATGTGGTGTACTTGGAACGAGAGGAATGGTCGCTGCTTTGATAATAGGGAACACTCATCGGGAGGGTTTAGGGACTTTTTCTTTCATACATGGTTACTTTGGGCTTCAGCTATCGTATTGAATGGGACTAGTTTTAATGACTTTTATGCTGTTTTTCACAGCGCTTAGCTTGTACTAGGTTCATCTCCTGTATACATCCCGTGTACTTGGGCCTTGCCTAATTATGTGGATTAATAAACTCTTCTTACTTATCAAAAAAATAATAATAACAATCAATGGAAGTCAAAAACAGAAAACATATATATGCATATATGTCTAAAGTAACATATATATGCATATATACGAGGGGGTAAGAGAGAGAGAGAGAGAGCAATTCGCAGCACATGAATCTATTAAATTAATTATCAACAATAAAAATAGAAAAGTTTGAAACAACATGCATCGACTGATTCCTCTAAACTTGGGAAAATTTGGAGACATCATTAAAAACAATTCCCACTTACATCAAAGTTCGGGACGGCTGGAAAAAAATCTGTAGTCAATAGGAAATGAAAATGTGCTTTGGCTAAATAGAAAGATGCTATTCATGATCCTTATAATCATCATCCTCTCAACATGTGACGACCTGACTCGAAATTTATTTGGGATGATTGGATGAAAGATGGATAAACTTTTGGGCCTAAAATAGGTTAAATGGGCCATATTAAATAAGCCCACAAGTTATTATTTATTGAAACTTAGTTAGGTCCATAAGCCGAAATTTTATTTTTTTAAAAATCACTAAGGTGTAGTTGATGATTTTGGAGAATATCGATGGGCCAATACTTATAGAAGCCCAAATTAGATTAGTCGGGTAATTTTGGAAAGACCCCGGACACATAAGTTTTTATGGTAAATTATAAGAGTTTCATTGGGCTCAATTATTGGATAAAAGCCCAATAAATAATGCACAGAGCAAGTGGGCCTAAATAATTAGAATTTGGCCCAAGAATTTTTCTAAAGGCCGGAAGATATTATTGGACGATGGATTTATTTTGGACATGAGGATTATGGCCCAATTTAGTTATGAAGTCCAAGCCCATGAGCGTGTCCAATTTCAAGCACGCTAGGATTACAATTTTAGAGTACCATTCACGTTTAAATTCCTTGAGCCGACTGCCTTCTACATATTTAAACACATCCACGTAATTTCCTTCCTCATCAAATCTAGGGTTTTTCAGTTTCACAACAGCCCCATGTCACACGCATTTTCCCCACGGCAAACCGTTGTTATTGCATTGCACTTGCTCCCCATGAAGACCCACGCCTCTGCACAGTGAGACCATCACAAACTAATAGACGTTGAAGCTGTTGTGAACCACGGGTGAAGACCAACGCCCCACTCAACCACCGTGATCCTCCCTCCCATGCTCAATCTCTCCGAGTGCCACCCCACTTTGCCGGCTAGAAAGCCAATTTGGGAGGGAACCACCTGCTCCTCCACAACACTGCCATAAGCCAACCACCGAGAGCCATCCCACACCAAAATTCCTCCATGCCAGTCACGGAAGTTTCCCATTAAGCTATTAGCCATGTAGCAAGAACCACCAAGCACCGCCCAACCCATGGGCAATCCGTGAATCTCAATTGTTGCCAACCACCATCATGCAGCAACCCCACACGACAAGCCCCCCCTGCACAACCTCAGCCACAACGGAAAATCACAGCATACCCAACTGTCGTGAAACCAACCGTTTGACAGCCCCACTGCAAAGCCCATGCTAAACCAGCAGCCACCTGCGTAGAGAACCAAAGTCGTATGTTTTTGCTCCTCAAAACAGAGAACCTACTTCTCCACCGTGAGCCACTACAAACTACCATAACCAAGATCCAAACACGTCGAAAACTCTCACAGAAACCGTCACCAACACCTTCCCGTCACCCCAGACCGTCGCACGCCTCCTCGCTCTCTCTCTCTCTCTCTCTCTCTCTCTCTCTCTCTCTCTCTCTCTCTCTCTCTCTCTCTCGTGAATAACGGTTTCCTCTCTCTCCCTCTCCAAGTGCTCTACCGCCGCACCGAGCCACCTGCCCGCCACTCGTTACTTCGCTCACAGTGAGTCAGTCAAACGGTCCCTCCTCAGTGAGTCTCTGTCTCACCATCACTCCCATTTCATGAGGAACTTTTTTAGATGAAATTACACTTATACCCCTTTGAGTTACAAGCTAAGGTGTTTTGAGCTTGTATTTTAGGATGGACATAGTTTTTACAGTGGGCCTCAGTTGGATTGTGATAAAATTAGTATTATAGTTATGATGATATTATTGTGATAAGACTAAGAAAATTAGATGATTGGGGGGCGGAGAATATTTTTAGAGTTTAATCGATTAATATGTGAAATTATGTGAAAATCATAGTATTTGGAGAATGATGATGTTTTTTTTGGGTTATGATTTTAAGTAAATAAAGTCTAGGTTATTTATGCATTTCGGGTTTTAATTAGAAAGCGTGTGCTTAATTAAATAGTTACGTACAATTGGAAATTTACTCAGGTTATGTGATTATTTTACAGGTGACAATTGATAATTCTTTGGCACTATTGTAAGGAAATTCAGAGAAGTTAAAAGTTCAGGTAAGCGGGGTCCCCATGCTAGACTTTGCATAAAAGAAAACAAAATGGACTGAAGTTGATTTGTGAAAATATGCATGTGATGTTTTGAAAAGAAATATGAAAACAACCTCAGTTATGTGTTCTGCATTACTCATGAAATTTGTATAGAAGATAGTACTTTCTGTCATAACTGGTGTAAACATGAGCTATTTTTTGCATTCTGTTTTTGAATTGTGCAAAAAGAGCGAATATGTAAATTTGTGCACAATTGTGTGAAGATACTCTGAATCTGTTTTGATTATAACAATGATATGATTATGTTCAATACCCTGTTTTGATAAGATGTGGCATATGAAAACTTTTGGCATGACATAGGATTTTGTATATGATTAAGTTTCTACTCTGCTCTGACCTTATTGCGGGTGTAAAACGATAGCCTCTGTTTAGGTTGGTATCAACTTTTCTGTTTCCGGTGCACCCACTTTGGAAGCAAAGTGGTTTTCTGCATAATCTTTCATGTGTGCACACTCAGGACTCCGAGAATGAATAAGGGGAAGATTTCACATTCTATTTCTGCTCGGTTGGCCGCCGGGGTTTGCACAACCCTATCACGAGGGTTAAACATTGAATTTTATTCTAATATGATGTTTCAGTTATGCTATGCCAAAAGAATTTTGAATAAAAGAATATTTCTGAACTTTCGCTCTGATATTTTTGATAATATGTTCTGATTCTGCATTATGAAAATAAAAATGTTTTGTTTTGCATTATGAACTCTGTACACATTCATATTTACATACTAGTATATATTCTCTGCTTACTGGGTTGATAACTCACCCCATATCTTCAAAATATTTTTCAAATAATTTTAATGGTTCAGCTGGAAATCAAGAGTAGGAAGCATGTTACGATTTGATAATCGTAGAGGAATAAGTGCCAAAAGGTACAAGTAATTATTGGAGAGTCTTATTCAGTAGGTTTATTATTTTCTGATGATTTGGGTAATTTGAGACGTGGATATTTTTTAGGCCTTGTGGAGATTTACTTTATTATGTTGAGGTCTATACTTGATGTCCCTGTGGAGGAACATATATATTTGGTTTAAACAAGTAAATTTATATTTGATGGAGTTTTTGGAGTATATATAATTGTGACATGAGATATAATTTTAAGTGACAAGAAATAACTCTCCGACCCATCGGGAAACGGGGCGTTACACAACATCCCTTGATGTGGCATCAAATTATTGGTAAACAAGTGAAGCATAACAAATAGTTTCTCAATCATTTAATGTCACATCGTGGAATTATGAATAAAAGATGATAAATAGCATTACTCATCTACTAAACAATACAGCTGAAAATCATCCATAGGTGAGGAAGTAATCCCAGCCCAAAGAAGATTGAAATAGCATGGTTATAGTTTTTTGCATTGATTGGCATTGGGTGTCCAAGACAAAGTCGCAATTAATCACAGGAGTGCACAGACCTTCGGCAACGAGTTTTTCGTAAGTACACCTCGGGTAATTTAAGGGGAAATTCGTCTAGTCTAATGGCCCCAAGAGTGTGAATTCAAAGTTTCAAGCCTAGGATGTCCGGTTTATACGGCTTACCCTAGGACCGCTACACCACCTCTTGGATATGAGGTCAAGTAGTAAACCTATCCTATATATGAGGTGAAGGAAGCATAAAGTCATAACTAAAATTATAAAATTGCTCAGGGTTGCCAACTCATACAATGATACAAACACTAACAACATATAGAAATCAGAAACCAATAATTCAGATCCGGCAATCCAAAAGAATATATTACATTGTGTACTTCTAGCACAATATACCTTAAACCTTTAGGCAAAAAAGTGAATAATCTTATTATTGGGATTGAGGGGATGCTTGGGGTCTCTGCTTTCACAAGAGTGTGGCTTCTAGCATTTTTTTTCTTTCTCCAATGATAGTCGACTCTCAAATGCACTATTTGTTTTGTAAGGTTCGCATGAGTAATTTGGATGCTTCAATTGCATGGAACAATCACATAAAAAACATCTATAAACATAGTAATCAGGTTACCTCAATGGCAGAACCAATCATCTGGATGAGACGATCAAACACACTTGTCCTTTCAGCTTCAAAAGATTTCCAGTGGAGAAGACATTTGTAGATGGTAAATGCTGCAACAGGTTTCCCATGACTGAACCCAATGTTTTTCATAACACAGCTGATAAGAGCATCAACATTCTCCTGCAGCAAAAGCAAATCTCAAAATGTCAAAATTAGCCAACATACACTCTGAAAAAGAAAAACAAACATAACAATTAAAGCATAGAATGATCATGATTCATGTAAGCACAGACATGTTGACGTTCAACAAGGGATCTCCGGAACTTGCTATCAGATTCTGTACCGAACTTCTTAACAGGTGTTGCACTCTGGGGTTCCTGCAAAAACAAACTCTTTTCAATGACCAGGAAAGAGAAAATAGAGTATGATAAGGGAGATCCATTCTTTTCTTGATCAGTAAATAAAAATTTTATAGATGATAATAAGCATAGCTTAAGGGAGATCCATATAACTGTAATACTAATAAAAAGAAAGAAAAGAAAAAAAAAAAAACGAAATTACATTGACATTGTTCTCTTCAATCACATGATGACCATTTTCCAATCTCTGCAAGTAACAAAAGAAAATGTATTCAACATCAGCTACTAGAGAGAGAGAGAGAGAGAGAGAGAGAGAGAGAGAGATCTATTTAATAGTTTATCTTCACCTCAGTTGCTGGAGTTGGTGGACGCTCCGATTTTTTCTTTACAGGTGTTAGCAAGGCTTGCTGCCTAAGAATTTGATTTTCAGACTCAATGTCAGAAAATTTTTCTTCAAGCCTGCAAATGACAGTAACAAGAGTCATGATGAAGAAACTGAAATTTAGACATGATTTTTTTTTTTTTTTTTTTTNCTCTTCACTGATTTTGTTTGTCTCTTCAAATTTTTTCTCCGTTTCATCAATTTTCTTTTCCAGTGAACAAACCATGGCCTGCAAAAATATATCAAGAAAGCAGTAAAGCAGCAAGAAGAAATGCACAGAAACATTCTCCCAAAGATCACATGCTTTGGATGCCTTTATCAAATAAATGAAGGCCCATTTTTTCAGCAAAATGCAGATGCTACATTTTCGGACACCTTACCTTGAGCTTTTCATTTTCACTGGAAAGCTTCTCCAGCATTACGTGGTCAACAACTGAAACCTCCTGTATAACAGGGACTTTCTCTGCTGCCCTTTTTGCAACCTCACATTCCTTCTCAAGCATTGCTTTAGTTTCCTTAAACTGAAGTTGCATATCTTGCAAAGCAGACTGCAGTTTTGCATTTTCTTGTGTTTTTGCTTCTTCGATGTCAGCCTACAAATATTGCACATTTGAGATGAAAAACAAGATATAAGAAATACAATAAATTTCACACAGAACCATGTTTAATTAACACCCTCCCATTTATCTTTCCTACATGCAAAAAAATACAGCCAATCATCTGATCCAACTTTTTTCTTTCTTTGATAAGTAAAGCCAAAAGACTTGTAAAATGTATCAGACACTTCAAAGAAAAAAATTTGCCAGGTTTATGGAGACAAAGCAATTAAGGATGAGAGGTTGAAAGTTTATTATGAGGCCGATGCAACTGCAAAAGCCAAAATTATGTAATTATTAAGAGACAGCTCCACAACATACAAACCCAAGTTCATGAACTAATCTGAAGTGACAGCCTTTAAAGGTTCTTATAGATTTTTTTTTTATCAGTAAATAAGAGTTATATTAAAATAGGCGAAGCCAAGTACCCAGGACATAGGTTCTTATAGAAATTGGCACATAAATGTTTCAAAATTGAAAAAGTGAAACAAGATAAAGAGAGTTCATCATCATAAAAACCATTATTTTCTTTTCTTTTCTTTTCTTTTTCTTTTTTTTCCCATTTTGGGATGCACTGCAGCACTAGGTTATCCGAGCAACATTTTCTCTCCATCTTCATCTTTAAATTCTTTCAACCTAAGAAGCACATATTTAAGAAATATACTATCCTTATACATCCCCAAGAATTCTGAGTCAATTTTATACATTCAGTGTACTTGGTTACTCCTTCTAATATATATAATATTTTTATTTATCAAAAAAAAAAAAAAAAGAATTCTGAGTCAATTTAGGCCCTGTTTGGTTTGCCAGATGAGATGAATCTGGTCTGTACGGATGAGATAGTTTTGTCTATCCAAACGGTTAATTTCAAATCTCTATTTCATCTCTAAGTTTTCAAACCCATCTCATTACTTTCTGACATAAACAGTAAAAAGAACCCCACATAGTAAAAAAAATTCATTTGTGATTAAAATAGAATAATCAATAAGTCATTATTAGAATAATATATTTTCACAAAGAAATTGATAATTTTGTGAGAATTGAATACATGTGCATTTTGGGGTTTTATTAGAAAATTCGAAATTAATAAATTATTGAAAACAAATCTACAACATAATTCATATACTTATTTATTACAATAATCAAAATTATTATAATTTATAATTAGAATAAAAA
>QEOT01004130.1:58599-73373 GCA_003123785.1 Pterocarya stenoptera
AAAAAAAAAAAAAAAAGAATTCTGAGTCAATTTAGGCCCTGTTTGGTTTGCCAGATGAGATGAATCTGGTCTGTACGGATGAGATAGTTTTGTCTATCCAAACGGTTAATTTCAAATCTCTATTTCATCTCTAAGTTTTCAAACCCATCTCATTACTTTCTGACATAAACAGTAAAAAGAACCCCACATAGTAAAAAAAATTCATTTGTGATTAAAATAGAATAATCAATAAGTCATTATTAGAATAATATATTTTCACAAAGAAATTGATAATTTTGTGAGAATTGAATACATGTGCATTTTGGGGTTTTATTAGAAAATTCGAAATTAATAAATTATTGAAAACAAATCTACAACATAATTCATATACTTATTTATTACAATAATCAAAATTATTATAATTTATAATTAGAATAAAAAATGACGAATTTCTTATATATAGAAAATAAATAGATAAAAATATCTTTTAAAAAAGAGAAATTATAAATTTCGGCCAACAACTTCCCAATATATTTTGGGATTTAAATTAATTTTTAGAATAATAATATCTTTAAGAATAATATCTTTTAAAAAGAGAGATTATTTTTTGGAATTATAGAGTAATTTCGGCCAACAACTTCCCAATATATTTTGGGATTTAAATTTATTTATGATAGATTTTTTAATTACTCATAAATATTATTTTTTATTAATATATTCATAACTATTACTCAATCATTGGTGAGACACACCCCTTTATCAAAGAGTGCTTCTACACCCACACATGGGGGATCCCGACTAGGATCCCGCCCGGTGTGTTTCATTTTCTTTTTCTTTTTTCTTTTTTGCTTTTTTTACATGCATTTTTTTATCTTTTTTATTTTTTTATTTTTAAATTCACAACATCAATAAAAAAAACTTAGTAAAAACAAAAAACAGTCGGGATCCCTGTTGGGAATACTCAGTTGTGGTTTTAGTAGTTTCCTTTATCAATCCCAAAAAGTCAAAACTATCTCATTTTATCTTACAATCCAAACATACACTTTTTTTTTTTATCAGTAAAAGATTGATATTATATATATGAATGAAGAATAAAGGTTGCTAGGGAAGAGGCGAAGATAATGTTGGGGGTGGGGGTAGGGGTGGACAGAGAGGCCAAACATACATTTTTTTACAAACTATCTCATTTCATCTTAACTCAAAAAATCTCACTACTATTTAAAATAACTTATCTGATATCATCTTAACTGTGTATCCAAACCAGCTTACTATTTGGATTTTCAAATGTTTAAAATAAATTTTTTTATAAGTAAAAGCATTTAGATCCCCTCTTTCTCTTTTTATAGCCTTTGACTGCCACCATTTTAAAATAGCATTGATAATCCTTACTTTTGGTTCAACCCATTGTGTCCCGGACATATGCCAGCAATGTCTCAACCATATTGTCAAAGTATCATGCTTTGTCCCAAAGTATCTAACTTCAAATTTTAAATTTTTATTCATAATATTCAGCCATGTTGGAGGTGTATCTGTGTCCAACATATGTCATAAACGGATACACCTTTTTGAAGTATTTGCATTTCCAGCTTTCAACCAGAGGTAAAAACGTTACTTCATTTTTCCACCAGCAAACTATAAGCAGTTAGGTAGGAGTTGAAGACTCTGAGACTATGGAGTATTGTTTATGGTAGAGGGACATGGTGTTCTAGGTCTAAGGCCGATTCTTACATAGGTGGCAGCATCAAAAGCCATCAGTGGAAGCTAAGCCAGATGATTAAAATGATATTCACCTAGTTTCATCTTTTTGCAAGCTATTCAACAGTGCCTTGCTTTCACACATACTTGGTTTCACCCATATCCCAGCAAAGTTTCTGATACCAATAGAAACCTTGTTCCCAAATACAAATATAGAAAACTCCTAATTTTTGTAAATACATAATAAAAAGATATAGCTCTTTCTCAATTTGATTTAGTCTATGAGATCGTAGGGGTCCACGCTTTACCTAAACTATGTATTTCCATAAAAAACAATTAAATTGAGAAAAGAGGCTGGACTTTTAAAACCAAAGCAACAACTATAGAAAATAGACAAGGCTCATAAAAAATTCATGGGCTCTGACCTCATGTCCAGACAAACTTCGAGTAAATTCAAACCCACGACAATACTCACCCTCATGCGCTTCTCCAGCTGTAATCTCCACGTCAGTTCTTCAACTTGCTTTTCTAATTTGTTTTTGGCAGCTTGGAGGGCACCAGTTTCCCTTGCAGCCTGAACATAATGAAAAGAAAAGATTAGAATCCCTTGATATCATGTACCAAAGTAAAAATATGCAACTAAACAGCTTAAGGCAAACCGCTTTATCGAGATGATGATGATAAAAGTAGTAATAATAATAAGAATAAGCATCACAATCTTAAATATATTACTGATTTTGCAAGTATGAATCATAATATGAGATCTCATACACCATCTACACTCATCAATCAGTACAGAGTATCGCTATCTACCCCCTTTAAATTTCTGACATCCTCATCGGGCCATTCCATCGTAGGCGGTACGGCTGAAGTCCCACACTTTGGTTGGGATATGCTCTTGTACCATTTGAAATGCCCCAAGGGAGACCCAAGCCACATCTAGGCCTATACTCCAAAAGGACTGGTCAATATCACAATAAAAGCCCCATTGGAATCATTATAAAGAGCAATGACTTCTCCCAAGCAATGTGGGATCCCATACTCCGCCTACATTCATTAGTCAGCACGAGATATCACAATTGCTCATTGAAATTGAGGTTGACTGGGATGCAGGAAAAGGTGAACTTTCAAAGTACTTTTGATGTAGGTTAATACAGGGTGACAATGCAAACTGAGTGGTTGGTCTAGCCTTTTTAACCAGTGAACACCAAATCTTGCAGTAGTCCCTAGTAAATCCAAATATAATGAAGCAGGTCCTTTCAGTTATCCCATTCCTTACGGTAGTAAATTAGAGGATTGAAGAAATATACTTTAATCAGTGACAACAAAACTAGCACTAAAAATAACCATAACATTACTGATGAAATAAAAAGAAAAGACAATAAAGAAAGAGGTGCTCACCATCTTAAGCGTCCGTAGTTCCTTTCGCGCACTTCTTGCTCTCCATGCACATTGAGTTGTAATTGCAGCTTTCTTCATCTGCATATAATGAAGCCGCGCCAAGTATTTACGACACTGGCTCTGCAATACAGAAACAAACAAGTTTGTGAGGAGGAAATTGTATGTGAAATCGAAACAATTTCAGTCAAAGAGCCAGAGAGCAAGAGTGATGTTTAAAATCAAAAGTATGATCTTGATATTAAAAAAACCAGATTCCAACATTTAAGAATAAAACAATATAAAAATAAAATAAAAATGCGTAATATCCTTTTAAACCAGCAACACATTTCATTAAAAGGTTCAATTACCTGAACAATAATTGCTGCTCTAGTCTGCCTCCTGAAGCGTAGCTCAATACGAGCAGCCATCCCACGCATTCCTGTCTGAATAGAAACAGCAGAGGTATGCAATTCCTTGTAAGCTTTCCTGGCAAGATACATCCGCAAGTCTCTCTGGATCATCAGACAAGAAGCTTCCCTCCGCTTCCCCTCATAAACTTTACGAGCAAGTTGTCCTTCAAAAAGTACAAATGAAGAAAAAAGTAAATACAAGTCTCGTAGTCTCAGCTTTTGTCTCAACAGATAGGAATACAATATAACCTAAAAGGTGAGGATGCTCAAAGACATCCAGAACAAAATTTAATACCTCTGCATGCAGATTGAATTTGTAGTACAGACTGACGGAGCAAGACAAAACTTCTACGAGCCAAATATGAACGGATTTTCCTTTGAATAATGCTAGCTGATCTTCCTAAGACCTCACTCCTATGGGAATCAAGTTCTGCCATCTGACCAGCCCTAAGAAAGACCTTTGTTTTACCTATCTGCAACAGCAAACAGTATAATAATATCACAAAAACAAATCCAGAAAAGGATTTTTTTTTTTTTTTTTTTTATAAGTAAGAAACTTTATTTATCGAATGAAACTAGGCAAAGCCCATGTACACAGGAAGTATACAAAAGAGACACCTAATTACATTCTAGAAAGCTGAAAAGAAAACAAAAACTCATAAACATTCCCTCCCTTAAGTACAATAGCAAAAAACTACTGAACTAAAGAAGACACAAAAAAATTCCAGATTTCCTCCGCAGCACGCTCGTTGTTATTAAAGCACCTCTCATTCCTTTCCATCCATAAACACCACATTAAGCACAAAGGAATCATCCTCCACGCCGCCGCCAGTTGAGAACTATTATGATGCCCATTCCAACATGCTAGAAGATCCACCACACTCTTTGGCATAACCCAACTCAACCCAGCTCTACTAAGAATGCCAACTCATAACTCCCTAGCCACCTCACAATGTAAAAGTAAATGATCAATCGATTACCATTTTTCTTACACATGAAACACCACTCCATTACAATCATACCACGTTTCCTTAAATTATCAACCGTCAAAACTTCCCAAGAGCAGTTGTCCAAGTAAAAAAAGCAACTTTAGACGGCATAGAAACCCTCAAAATGCTCTTCCATGGAAACAAGATATGTTGTTGAACTGTCAACACCTTATAATATGATTTAACAGAAAACTTGTTGCTCCCCCGTATGTTTCCACAGCATTCAATCTCTCCCATTTCCTCCTATTTTTAGAGAGTACAAAAAGCTGAAAAAATCTGCAATCTCATCAATTTCCCAATCCTGAGCATTTCTAGTGAAAATCACATTCCAATGCACAGTCCCATTAGCACAACACAACACCTCTGAGACAGCAGCTTGCTGATTTCCAACCAATCTGAAGACAACCGGAAAAACAGTATAAAGAGCTCTCTCACCACACCATTCATCAAGCCAAAAATGGATTCTTGCGCCCTCTCCAACTTCAAACTTAAGATGTTTTTCAAAAATGTTCCACCCCTTTCTAATAAATTTCGATAGGCACACACCATAAGATCTCCCTACCCTCCTTGGAACACCATCCCCCCCAATCACTTCCATACTTCCGATCAATAACCTCTCTCCACAACGAATCCCCTTCCAAATGATACCTCCACAACCACTTTCCTAATAATGCTTCATTAAAAATATTCAAATTTCTCACCCCCCAAACTTCCATACACAATCGGACAGCTCACTCTTTGCCAACTCACAAGATGAAATTTATTCTCCTCCCCCATGCCGCCCACAAAAATGCTCTAAACAATTTTTCAATCCGGTTTGCCACACCCACCAGTAATGGGAATAGCGAAAGATAATATGCAGGAAGATTGGAAATGGTACTTTTGATAAGGGTTAATATCCCCCCTTTTGATAGACATAGCCGCTTCCAACCCGACAATCTTCTCTCAACCTTCTCTACAACACCATCCCAAATATTCTTTGCTTTGAAAGACACCCCCAATGGAAGTCCAAGATATTTCATTGGAAGGGAAGCAACATTGCAGCCCAACAAATCCACTAGAAAGTTAATATTCTCCACATCCCCCACCGGAACCAATTCCGACTTTCCCAAGTTCACCTTGAGGCCCGATACAGCTTCAAAACACACTAGTACAGCCCTTAAAGCTTGAATCTGTCCACTGTCAGCTTCAAAGGAATTTATTGCACTTGCAAAATTCATGAAGAGCAAAAATAATAACCAATAACCACCCAAAACCCCCCTCCCAAAAGAGAACTCTGTAGAACCAAAAAGGAAAAAAGGCATTCGACTATTTTTTCCATAAACCAGTCTTCTAAATAAGCAAAGGGACGCAACCCATGTAGATAGGAAGTATAAAAGAGAACACATCCTACTAAATAAAAGCAGGAAAAGAACAGGAGTCCATAAATCTACAAAACTAGCAAATAGAAAGCTGTTGTGGGCAGCCCACCAACTATGAAGAGAGTTGAACTAATAGCTTTTAACACTAACACTGTCCTCTCATCATCTTTGAAGATCTGGCATTGTGCTCCTGTCATACACCACATTAAGTGCAGACGAACCATCCACCAAACATCAATATTACCGTGACTTCCCAAAGGGTTTCCAACAAGCCAACAACACCACCCTAATGTGGTTAATGAATAATCTTTTCTTCTTGTGGTTTCCCTACTTTATAGGAGTGTGTGTAAAAAGGAGATTTTACAATCGATATATTAGAAAGATGCAGAGAGATGATGATTGTTTGAAAATTATTCAAGACCTTGAAAGCCACATCTATCACAAGGCTTCTTGGTCGGAAATCGTTCACTATTCATTGTTGAGTAAGCTGACAAACAGAGCATGGGTTATTCAAGTCAGTTTTTCATTGAAAGCCATGGGTACTTGGCCCTAGCAAAGTATGGTGGAAGTGGTCATAGAGGGTTCATTATCATTCCGGAGGGAAAAGGTGGACAGGGGCTGATACAGCTCACACCTAGGATTTTTCCCAGACCTGGTTCGATGATGGGTCTAGGAGGGAGCTTTCATGGAAAGATTCAAGGAGAGGGTTTGATGGTCGATAAGGTTGGAAAATCGCTTATGAAAAGACAGCTCTTTTGGTGGTGCTCAGTAAACATTCATAATTTCATATGCAGAAGCCCGCAATAAAAAATGATGGTTTTGCCATTGAGAAAGGGAGATAGGAAGATGCAGCCCATAGGCTATGGAAAGGCCCAAGATAACTGTTAGTCTGTTACCCCTGATTGAAGAATTGAAGTAGGGATCAAATAATCAGCAGTTTTCTTTTCTAGGATGAAAAATCTCCAATGTCTGGCGTTCCTCAGGCTCACAAGATAAAACAAAAATAGGAGACAGCATTAAGTAATACTATAGTTGACTATCCAAGATAACTACGGTTCCTGTTAGTTTTCTTCTTCCCGGCAACCCTCTAAGATTTCCTACCCATAGATTGTATTGACCTTTTGCTCTGAGAAAATCACATATTTTTCTATCGATCACCTTAGTTTCCTCTCACATGGATCCATATAAAAGGAAGACACGAAATTCAAAAATTTACTGTTGGAAACTTCAAGAAAAGCCAAGAAGCTTTTTAAGGTGGTTAACCGCGAACTCCCATTATCAAATCTTAAGTTAGAAGGCTTCTTTACAGGTGCTCCAATAGCTTGTCATCATTCCTCAAGCGATCCAGGAAAGAATTCAGTATTATACCTTCGCAGCATTGTTGCGACACCAAAAATGTGTAACTTGCATGGACTATAATAATGTCAATGCATCCCTTCTCCATGACTTATGTTATTACCAAACTAACACGTGAGTAAGAGAAACATGAGTATCATAGAATTGCATTCCTTGGAGAAAGTTCGATCGCCCATCAAATAATTACCTGATAACCATTAAGTCCCACCTTCTCTAAAAGCCTCTTGCAAGCAGTGATCTCATCGGAACTGACAATATGTTATTATAAGCAAAAAGTCAAGACCTCTGATGATTAGGTAAAATGTATAATAGCAAAGAAGACAATCAAATTACCTCCCATCCAAAACTTCAGGTGCAAGGAGGCCAAATCTGTCTACAAATTCAGCAAAAGGTTTTCTAGTAGGATATCCGGCACAACTTATCCTGATTGCCTCCATGACACCCTAAAATGAGACGGCATATGTATAATATCAAATAAACACAATCAATTTAATTGCAACACAAACAATACAGACAAGTGAACACATTAGACATAAAAAATCGTACCCCACAACGCAGTTGTTGTAGAACATTCTTATTCTCAAAGATCGCTGGCTTAAGAAGATTATTGGGTTTTACACAACGAATGTAGTGCGGCTCAGTAGAACTGAGAGTTTCAAGCAACGCTTGCAATTGTTGCTGCATAAAGTATAGAAAAGGACTTCACAACCCACAAGACAGAAAAGAAAAAAGCTGATTGCTTGCCTTAAAAGGATGAAGAAACTATCAGACCTTAAAACGCGAACCTATTGAAGAGAACTTTGATGATTTAGACGAGTCCTCAGCTGAAGGTGGAAATAAACCTGCCACAAAGGAGCATTTGGAAGCACCCAAGAGTGCCTGATGTTCAGCCACAACGTAGTCTTTGTTCTTGTCCAGGAACAATTCTGTTTGATAAGTTACCTGAAATTCATATCAAGTTTTCAGTGCATGTATCTTAGAAAGATATATAGCTGTTGCTTCTTAGGACTAAATTCTATGATCAGTACATCACTACAAAGAATGGTAAAAATAGAGCATACTTACATCACCAGCATAGTGGCAAATTGTGAAGTCACTACGTGCTAATTTTGGCTTAGCGAAGCGTTTATGATTTTTGAATGTTTGGTACAGCTTTTGGGCAAATGTTTCATGTGTTGATCTTGGAAACATACTACAGAAAACACAACTCAGCTATCTCAAAACCAAACAGGAAACAAATTAAAAGTTTCATCATGTGATATAGAATGCAAAAACAATCCACTGCATAGTACTGTACTTACCAGGCCTCATCCAGAAGAGAAATAATGCCACCCGGTTTCTGAAAATTCATTACCGAACATATAAAATATCAAAAAGACAAGCCACACAATGATGTTATTAAGCCATCAATAAAATCAGAAAGGAAATTCAATACAATTATAGTGATAAAAACAACAGAACAACAATAGCAGTATCAATGACAACGATGAAACAAAAATTAACAAAACAAGATAAGAAGAAAGCTGATACAAGTTATCTTGAAGTTCAATCTTTAAAGAATATATTGGTGGAAGCCAAGTATATATCAAAGACAGTGAACATCTCTTTCATATTAGTTCTAACTCGTCCATAACAAACTCCATTTTTATTAGATTTTGAACCGAGCAAACAATAATTTATTACATCAATTTCCAAAATAAGGACGGTTTCATGGCTTATATAAGAATGGTTTATCCAAGACTATGGTTGGAAAAAGTATTCCAGGAGCCTTCATCGAACATCTATCTCTGTTCGGCCCTTTACTCTTGTTCAGCATCAATCAATCCTCCTTCCAGCAGTATTCCATGACCCCTCATTCCCCTGCCTGGAATAAACAGTGCGCAGGATGGGGTATTTTCATTATTTCCATCCTTCCATCAAATAGGCTCCAGCACTGGTAGGCAAGGGCAAAGTCATCATGGGTGTTGACTGGGCCAAGGAACAACCATCACTTGGCGCCCAAGAGCTTTTAAGTCACTTTGATATAAACATCAGTATGTATGGGAGGAAATACTATTACTTCAACAAAATAAAATTAAAAAAAAAAAAGTATAAGTGCATGGAGAGGAGAATAAAGGGGACAGTTAGAACTCATAGCATTCTGCATTTCGCACACTGCTAAACTACTTGAAACAGCCTCAACCCAACTCCTAGGGATTCACTACATGAATTCATTATTAACATTCGGCTCGGTGATACCACGAAGAGAGTGGAGCTTTATGGAGGGTGATTATAGAGTTGAAATATGGTGGACTGTGGGGAGGATGGTGCTCGAATGAGGTGAGCGGATCACGTGGGGTGGGGCTTTGGAAACAAATAAGAAGAGGCTGGACCAATCTTCATCGATACACACGTTTTGCAGTTGGGGATGGTTTGAAAATTAAATTCTGGAATAACCTATGGTGTGGAGATTGAATCGTCAAAGAAGCCTACCCAACACTATACGGCACGTCGACCTCGCCAGAAGAAAGGAGGCGCTTCCATAGCAGAGCTCATAGATCTCTCTAGTGGCTCTCCTCAGTGGAATATCACTTTCCTTAGAGCTGCCCAAGATTGGGAAATTGACACATTTACAGATTTCTTCAACCTTGTGTATACTTGTAGAGTGATTGGAGGAGCAGATAAGATTATGTGGCCAAGAAGGGGAATTTTACTGTACAGTCATACTACAAGTCCCTCATGACACATTCTACAAAAACATTCCCATGAAGAACATATGGAAGACTAAGGCCCCCCTAAAAGCCTCTTTTTTTGTATGGACAGCTTCACTAGGGAAGATTCTTACCTTAGATAATCTAAGAAAACGCCGATTGATGGTATTGGATTGGTGCTATATGTGTAAGAAAAGTGGGGAGTCTGTGGATCGCCTACTATTGCATTGTGATGTAGCCATGAGCTTATGGAATGATATCTTTGCTAGAGTGGGACTTGTTTGGGTAATGCCAAGAAGGGTTGTTGACTTTGGCCAGCTGGCAAGGCATTCGAGGAAATTCTCAAATCGCAGTGATGTGGAAGATGATACCGATTTGCCTATGGTTGTGCATATGGATGGAGAGGAATGGTCGGAGTTCTGAGGATCGGGAATGGACAATGGAAGAGATTAGAACTTTTTTTCTTCATACATTATTCCATTGGTCGATTGTAATAGACTTTAATGGCATGAACGTACATGATTTTCTTGTATCTTTAGACAGTCATGCATAGGTGTGGTTCTTGTATATGTCCCCGTGTACTTGGCTTCGCCTAGATTTACTAAAACTCCTATTTACTAATCAAAAAAACTTTCGGCTAGATTAAAGTCACATATTTGCTGTACTCGTGTTTGACTAAGTTTTAAGCTGGCTATTTACTTTGTCAATTGCTCTTTCTTCATCCTTTTGGATAAGCTGTCTAGAAGACAGGACACTTGGCATTGACAGACTTAGGACAAGATGAAGAGCATTAATTACCGCCTTAAGTAAGACCAAAGACCAGCATTCAAAAACAAGGACGAAGCACTGGTTTTGGGGCGTGCTTCACCCACTTTATGGAGGGAACGGGCATAGATGCAATATTTAATGAGCATGGATTCACATTGGTAGAAACCAACAAGTAAAGGAAGTCCTTTTTTTCTTTTTCATTAAGTAATAATTAACTGAAAGTGAAAATGGAGAACAGCCCTAGAACATGGAGAGTATACAAAGAGANATACGGCACGTCGACCTCGCCAGAAGAAAGGAGGCGCTTCCATAGCAGAGCTCATAGATCTCTCTAGTGGCTCTCCTCAGTGGAATATCACTTTCCTTAGAGCTGCCCAAGATTGGGAAATTGACACATTTACAGATTTCTTCAACCTTGTGTATACTTGTAGAGTGATTGGAGGAGCAGATAAGATTATGTGGCCAAGAAGGGGAATTTTACTGTACAGTCATACTACAAGTCCCTCATGACACATTCTACAAAAACATTCCCATGAAGAACATATGGAAGACTAAGGCCCCCCTAAAAGCCTCTTTTTTTGTATGGACAGCTTCACTAGGGAAGATTCTTACCTTAGATAATCTAAGAAAACGCCGATTGATGGTATTGGATTGGTGCTATATGTGTAAGAAAAGTGGGGAGTCTGTGGATCGCCTACTATTGCATTGTGATGTAGCCATGAGCTTATGGAATGATATCTTTGCTAGAGTGGGACTTGTTTGGGTAATGCCAAGAAGGGTTGTTGACTTTGGCCAGCTGGCAAGGCATTCGAGGAAATTCTCAAATCGCAGTGATGTGGAAGATGATACCGATTTGCCTATGGTTGTGCATATGGATGGAGAGGAATGGTCGGAGTTCTAAGGATCGGGAATGGACAATGGAAGAGATTAGAACTTTTTTTCCTCATACATTATTCCGTTGGTCGATTGTAATAGACTTTAATGGCATGAACGTACATGATTTTCTTGTATCTTTAGACAGTCATGCATAGGTGTGGTTCTTGTATATGTCCCCGTGTACTTGGCTTCGCCTAGATTTAATAAAACTCCTATTTACTAATCAAAAAAACTTTCGGCTCGATTAAAGTCACATATTTGCTGTACTCGTGTTTGACTAAGTTTTAAGCTGGCTATTTACTTTGTCAATTGCTCTTTCTTCATCCTTTTGGATAAGCTGTCTAGAAGACAGGACACCTGGCATTGACAGACTTAGGACAAGATGAAGAGCATTAATTACCGCCTTAAGTAAGACCAAAGACCAGCATTCAAAAACAAGGACGAAGCACTGGTTTTGGGGCGTGCTTCACCCACTTTATGGAGGGAACGGGCATAGATGCAATATTTAATGAGCATGGATTCACATTGGTAGAAACCAACAAGTAAAGGAAGTCCTTTTTTTCTTTTTCATTAAGTAATAATTAACTGAAAGTGAAAATGGAGAACAGCCCTAGAACATGGAGAGTATACAAAGAGAAAGACCAACATGTAAAGAGTTAAAATTAGCGAAACAAATATGAAAAGAAACTAGCAAAACACTATGCATGGTAGAAGCACAAACCTTTTCAATAAGATCTAAAATATCTTGGTTATCAACAAATTCAATGTAACTCCAATCAATTTCTTCTTTTGTATATTCTTCTTGCTCCATTTTGAAAACATGCTGCCAATAAGATATTTGCGCATTAAAAACATATGCAATTGCACATTGACTGAAGAAATGCTAAAAAAATAACAAAAATACAGATGGTCTTTACAGACAAACCTGATTGAAATGTTGCTGAAGTTTCTCATTTGTGAGATTGATACAAAATTGCTCAAAACTGAAAATACATCCAAAAACAAAAGCTAATTATGAGCTGAAAAGGCCACAAGAAGCATCTAAAGCAACACTCACAATTCAGTGTCTCGACAATTTACAACCCCAGGGGATGGCTCAGATGAGGCATATTAGCCATGTTTGTGGATACCTCAAAACGGTTAGTCACAATTGAGACTTGCAGTAATCACTTACATAACCCTAGCTTGACCTAATACACAAACTCGAAGAGATTCTTAGCACACTCATGCAGTGCCTTCACAATCCAATGTGAGGAACTATAATCTCCCTGATCAATTCCCCAATGTGCTCATCAGGATCCACATTAGCAGTGGTGCCACAGACCTACACGACGTTTGCTCTAATACCAGTTATAGCAACCCTAAGATTTGTTAGTCATATTTGTTCAATAATCCAAAAGAACTGGAGACCAAATTGACTGGATATGTGGAGTCTGAATGGATCAAATTCAATCAGGTCTGATCGTAGTTGATATTGAAGATACTCAGTCTAACCTTTACTTTCAGAGCCTGAAGACATTAATGGATGCTCACAGACTCTCTTTTACACCAGGAGAGAGAAAAAAAAATCTCCCATCGAGTTCAATTGGAGAACTAATCTTTCAATTATGAAAATATAAGGCATACCGGCTAAGCACCTGTTAGTCTTGAAACTCTCAAATCCATAGATATCCAGCACCCCAATTAAGAACTTTGACTCAGGGTCTTGACCAATTGAACCATTAATCTTATCCACAAGCCTGCAAAACAAAGGGTTTGTTGTTCAATTATAGTTCAAATTTGATCAAATAACTGGTAATATTAAGGAAGATGCACACTGAATAATCTTCAAAATATACTCCTTGGTGAGTAAAGCTTACCAGTCAAACAACCTCGCATAGACAATTTTAGCCAAAGCATCTCGACTAACAGCTGCAGATTCTGGATCCAGACATTTCGTGATGGTTTCATCACGGGTTACAATTACACGTTTGCAAAGAGAATCTTCTAGCGCCTTTGCATCACACCTGTACAAAATGTGTGAATTAATAGGCTGCTCTCTCTTATTATAAAATATGAAGTACAAAGTTATCAACCAATGCATCTTCTAAAGTGTGAAAGTTTGTCAATGAAATTGCTTAGTTACATGAAAAGCTCAGCAGCAGTATTTAGATGGAACCAAGATTTGTCATCTCTGGGTGTGGATGAGTCTATTTCCTTCCCTTTTGCAAATTCAATGTTCCCAAGATGCAGAATTGCAGCCACAACTCGAAATATTGCATCCTGCAAAGGGATAATAAACAAAGAGAAACAAGATTTCTCAAGTAGCAGTTATACTTGAAGGATGTTACCGTCCAACTGAACAAATTTCCTATGCAATACCTGCTCATCAGCATTTATTCCAACAACCTCCATTGCTCTCCTTGTTGCTATATATTCCTTCGAATCATCAACCCCATCCAACTCATAGCAATCTGATTGATTTAGATAATGAAATGTTCTAGGGTTTCCCAACTTGTACCTCTGAACATCCTGTGAAATGTATATGAGAAGAGGAGTGAGAGATGTTTGGAAGCTAGAAAAGTGCAGTTGGTGCTTTAGACATGTAACAAGGAAAAGCTGAATGCATTCTTGCTTCTGCTTTGTGGATTTGTGGTTGCTTGGATATCTTGAACTATAGAACTTTTAAAATTGTTGAAATTGGGATAAAACGCCCATTCACCCTCCTATAGGTGTAGTTTTCTGTCTATCCTAGATTTAAACAATTTTTGTGGCCATTGACATATAGATGTCCGAAACTTAAAACTTATGATGAGCAGGGAAGCGGAAATTCTAAGACTAATGTTGAACATGGTGGAGAAATAACCCTCCTAACATGTCAGAAGAACCGGCTAGCCCATACAAGTTAGAGGCTTTAGAGTTATTCAGATGGTGATGACCCTGATACAGCTTCATTGGATCAGAATCCTTCAGGTAAAAGTGTAGGGAATCCAGTTGAAATTGGAAGCAAAAACAAAAGGACCAAGGAGAAGAATGGTAGAACAGGTTGTTGGGAAAGTCCTGTGACAACCAACTCCCCCCTTCAGGAGATGAGTTTCAACCTCTATCCTTCATGTCACATGTTTTTTGCTTTTATGAATTGAAGGGGTCTAATGATCCCATGAAGCAAAGAAAGTATGGAAAGCTTATTAATGTTTCCCTTTTGGATCTGTTTTAAAATATAGCCAACTTAGTAAATATAAAGAGCTGAAAACTAAAAAAGGTGTATCACGGTCCCCCCCCCCCCCCCCC
>QEOT01004130.1:74726-87790 GCA_003123785.1 Pterocarya stenoptera
GGGAAAGTAAGCAAAATCAGTGAACACAAAAAATGAAAAACTACATAATTAATCAACAATATCTCTGAATTTTTTTTAATAAAAAATAAATCCAAAGAAAACTTCAACAGTTTATTTCTTAATATAAATGGATCATCAAGCATAGGTGATGCTCTTGTAAATGCCCTGTGTACTTGGGCTATTGCCTATCCCTATTATCAATAAAATTTTGTTTGCCGATCAAAAAAAGAAATTCTTAATATAAAATGGAAATAGAATAGACATTACGATAACAGCATATGAAGAATTATCGTTCAGCATATGACAAAATTTACTGAGGTGAGATGTGCAGTAAAATGCCCATGGATAAGTATAACACAAAGCACTCACCTTTTTCCCTGAAGTGCAAAGGACCTTAATTTCTTCACCGTTAACCTCCACAACTTCACCATCCATCCAAGCTACATCAGGATCCTCCACCCAAACAAGAGCCCCAACCACAAGACTGATAGCACCAGCCTGAAAAGCAAAGAGTATCAAAGCCTAACATATCAAATGAATTGCATAATCATATTTCATCCATGAAAATGATTTATGATCATCATCCACACACACAAGCACGCAAAGATGATTTTTTTCCATCCATAATGTAACAGCCGAGATGTGAGGCAAAATAACTTTCTGTATTTCCATGATACAACAGAGAAATTTTAAAAAAGAAAAAAGAAAATATTACATACATGGCACCCAAAAAAATAGTAAACAATTTCAAAAAATACAGAAAGAGGAGAAAAAGATACCAACTCCATCATCAGCAATGACTTTGATTTACTTAAATGCTATTTGGTGTATTGATGTATATTTGAGACAAATTCCACTGTAGAAAAGATAGTCCAAAGCTTATTTTTCAATACTTTACTCCATTGGTCGATTGTAATTGACTTTCATGGCATGACCTTCCATGAATTCCTTGTATCACGAAACTAGCACATTTGGACCCATTTGGATACAGAGGTGAGATGAAACATCTTATCTCATCTTCTCTAATTTCAACTAATAATCTCACTACTATTCACAGATCATCTCAACTCATCTCATCTCACTATCCACAAGGGCCCTTAGTGTTGCTCTTATATATTTCCTAAATACTTGGACTCTTGCATACTCTTTTGATCAATAAAAAATTGTTTGCCGTAAAAATTTAAAAAAATAAAATAAAATAAAAAACTTGACTTGGTCCTCATTGCCAATGAAGATATATGGATAGTGGATAGAGATCAGGGAGGACTGCTGGGTAAATTGGACATTGAAAAAACAACAATCATTTGAATTGGGGCTTTTTAATGCACTTGTTAAGGTGCGGCTTTGGGGAGAAATAGTGTGGTTGGATTGCCCAATGTATCTCTATAGTACTCCTATGGGTTTCTTCAGCAACTGGTGAGGTCTACAACAAGGGGACCCCTTATCCCCTTTGCTTTTTGTTATTGTTATGAAGGCTTTGAGCAGGATGATTTCTGCTACATGGCAGAAAGAGTTGCTCTTAGGATTTCATGCGAATGCATGGAATGGATTGGGGCTCATCTCCAACACTTGTGCCATTTATTCCTAAGCTTTAAAGCAATTTCTGCTTTGAAGATCAATTCGGATAAGTCCGAATGGCTTCCCGTTGGTAGGAAAAAGAATATAGCTAGTTATACATTCTTGGATGTAGGATCTTCACCTTCCCCTTGGGAGCTCCCTTCAAAATCCAAGCTATTTGGGATGGTGTAATTGAGAATATGGAACACTGCTTGGCAGTTTGGAAACAATTGTACTTGTCAAAGGGTGGTAGAAGCAAATTGATCAAGAGCACATTATCCAACTTGCCTACCTACTATACGTCATCAAGTGTATAAGGCAAGAACCGTAAGTTAAGCAAATGTATGAGGTGAAAACTGTGAATTCGAGTTCTGTCCAGTTTTACAAGTTTTCTTTACTATGATTCTCTTTTTCACAGAGATATTCAGATTGCTAGCCACCGTTTTACATAGCATTCAAAACAAAGTGGAGTCCGCTACGTCCAATACAAATGCCTCAATTTACCGCAGCATTGTTCAAAATATGGTATCTTATTAAGGCCTCGTTTGAATACAGAAACGGTTTCATCTCATCATTACAACTTTCCCAAATTCCCACACAAAATATAATAAATAATTCAAATTTTTCAAATCCTAAAACAATACTAATATTAAAAAATAATATTCTAACAATATTTTATTCAACTTTCAACTTTCATCTAAAACCATCGCATCTCATCTCACTATTTTGGTAAGTGATAGAGTGAAACTGTACCAGGATGCATGGAAAAAACGTAATCTAAGAATATTACGAAATATTGACTGAAATGGGAGAATTTGGGGTACTCTTTATGAAATTCAAATCCATCAGTATGGAAAGCAACCAAATCATAAAGCTGGAGGGAGTGCTCAAATTACATGCAACCAAACACGACTTAATTGTTATTCATTGACTGATTTAGCATGGTCATAAATAGATTGCATCATCCTTACTAGCCACCTTTGAGGATCTATCAGCACAAAGCCCTATAGATTATCAATACGAAACACATTGTCAAACTGAGTCATACAGCTTCAAATTCTTATCAATCGTAATATTCTTAAACCAAATCCTTGTTTTCTTTTTGCCATCTCCCTTATAAGATCTCCGTCGACTTAGTAAAGACCCAAGTTGGACTAGTTAGCTGCTGCTAAGGAAATCAAATCAAAATAAGCACCACAAAAACGAAAAAAAAAATCTGAATCTAATCAAAACAGAATGAGATAAACAAATCAAAAGTAAAAAATTACGCAGGAAAATATTCATAAATCCACATCAGCTTCAACTTAAGCACAGATCAGTCATCAAGATTCTAAGCCAATACTGACCCACAATTTTATCAACAGTTTTTATTGAGCAAGTAATCATATATAACTATTAAAAAGCAGAACTTGAAACATAAAAGAAAAGCCCAAGTATATCAGAAAAAATACCATTTTCACAGAGAACGATCAGATCAGAAACTCGGGTTGGTTATGGATCCACTCCCACTTCCTTCAACAACGGTCATTCAATTCAGCAACAAGAATTCTTCAACTTCTTTCACTTTTCTTTTAGTACAACTTGAAATGATGTATTCTTCCAGCAATAAAAAAAGAATTCAAAAAATCCTATATGAATATGAAAAAATAATAAGAATGAGAAGCTTAAAGCCCAGATTTTTCTGAAGAAGAGATTTAAGCCTCTCCTCCTATAGTCTGGCAGAAGAACTGATCTGTCTTGTTCTTGGTTTCTTGGTTTCTTTGTTCCCTCCCACGCCTCCTTTGGCTTTTTGGTCTTACTAAAAAAACAATCTTGTTAATCAAGAAAATTAACGTTTAGAGACTTGACGAGATTCCGGGACTACCCTCGACATTTGGCTTTAATTACGGAACTTTAGTGACAACTCGGACATCGTCAACTATGAACAAAGGTTGTCTGTCTGTCGAATCTTTACAAACTCAAAATGCTAAGGCGGTAAGTAAACTATGGTCCAAACATATAAAGTTATCCTTTACTCCCTATATTTTAAGTCTATTAAATATATATATATATAGAAACAATTTATACAATTGGAGACCAAAAAAAAAAGGTAAATCAGATATACACGACAAAAAATATACTTTTTAATAAATTTTACTTTTTTTTTTATGCTTGCACATTTTATAATTGTATATAGCATTACTCTATAAGAAAGTTCTATCTTAAAATATGATTGGTTTAATTTACAATTAATCATCCAAGTTATTAATTTCAACGGTTATTCATTATCAAACTATGGAGATATTATGGTCATATTTGGATTTGAAAAGTGTTTCATCACATCACATCGTTATAATTTTTTTAAATTTTTACACAAAATATAATAAACAATTCAACTTTTTTAAATTTCAATTTAATTTTTTCAAATTTTAAAACAATAATAATATTAAAAAATAATATTATAACAATATTTTTTTTTTCAACTTTATCTTTTATTTAAAACCATCTCATCTTATCTTTGAATCTAAACTAGCCCTACATATAATTTTTATCCCTCTTAAAAGGATAAAATTACTAAAAGTTCTCAAAAAGGCAAAACACCCTATTTAATTTAAAAGAATTAATGTTCGAAGAAACACTAGTATTTTTAAGAAAAATATTAGTTTTTTAAAAAATATATATTTTAAATTTTCTTAATTTTTAATTTTTAATTCGTATTTTCTTATGCTTTTTAGTTTTTCTTATTGATTTTCAAATTTTTAAGTTTTCTTTTACTTTATGATTATTTTGTATTCTTTCATTTTTATAAAGGGTATTATGATCAAATCTTGTTGAAGAGATAACATATATCATCAAGATTTGAATCTAGATGTGCTTTAACTCATCTCATCTCATCATTATAACTTTAATAAATTTCTATATAGAATATAATAAATAATTTAATTTTTTAAAATCTCAAAATAATATTAATATTAAAAAATAATATTCTAATAATATCTTATTTAACTTTCAACTTTTACCTCAACTTATTATTCAAACCGAACGTAAAGGAGGTTGCAAATTAGTGGCTGTTTCATACATGTTTATAGATTGTTTCAATATTTTGTGATATAAGAGATGTTCATATACTGATAAATAATGCCATATTGAGTAGGACGAGGGTGTAATATATAATCTAACTCTTCAACCAACATAATATAAGAAACTTTGTCCAAGTGAATTTCCAACTTTGTCGTCCCAATTCGTTGTATCGATTGAGAATATAAACAAAATCATCAAAATATCTCAATTTCTTTTTTGTAGAGTAAATAAATACTATCAATTTTAAATAAAATAAAAATGCTTCCTATGAAGACAAATCTTGATGAGAAAAATACAAATAATATCCTCAAATTACCATTCAATTTACAACCAGTCCTGAATTATTAGAAAATTGCAATGTACTCCTATTTTAAAAAGTTGGCAAAAATAGCTTCATTAAAAATTAAGAAATGAAAAATAAAATTTGAAGAAGAAAAAAGAAAAGGCCACAATCATGTCATGTTCATGCTTTTAATAATAATAATATTATTATTATTATTATTATTAGTTTATTCTTTCATTGTCACTTCTATTAATTTAAAATGAGTGTGTTGTTTTTAAAATTCTATGGCAATAATTTCGATTTTTTTTAAAGAATAATGGGAGTATAATTTTTTTTTAAATTTATTTGCAGTTTAAAAAGATGATTTATTATTGCCAATTTGATCAATTGAGCGGGGATTATAGACGGTGGTACCCTTGCAAATGTTGGTAAAAGTGTGGGCACTGTGGAAAAGAAAAGGACTTATAATTTTATAATTTATTTTATCCATTTGATAATAAATGAGAACGGAGAAATGGGGAGGAGCGGGGTCAAAGAACGCCAACAAGGAATATCAAATAAATATTAACAAAAAAAACAATTTCCAACCAGCCAATCACAGGGGTGCGTGCGTTTTACGAGTGGACAGCAGAGTTATGACACTTGTGTGTGACAGCGTGAGCACGTTTACGTTCTTATTTCTAGACGCGTCATTTGGCACCCCCACCCCGCCGAGGACATGCCGTTGCCATGAAAGAGCCATTTATTTTTAATTAATATTTCTATTTATTATTGTTATTCGGTGGAGAAGAAAATTAAAAATATTTACGGTCAGGATCGAGGAAAACATGTTCGGTGCGATGGTAGGCGTTGGATTGTGATGATGGTTATAGTTAAGGAAAAAGTTGGATTTACGTGACAAGACGGACGGGTTCAGTCACCCGCCTTAATCGACGGAATCAAGCCTGCAAAAAAGGATATTCAAGTGTGTTAACTTGTGGTACTTTTGTAACGTGCATGCACTTTTTACCNAATAGCAACAAGAGAAAAAAAAAAACAGAATTCATACCAAAAGAAATGATTTTACTTTGATTCATGTTTTTCCTTCCGACAACACCTCGGTCTGCCCGAGGTTATTGTCATATTTGGATAAGCCTGAAACAGTAATCTTACCCTACTTGATACATATGCAACAGAATATATGAACCATTCCAAGTAAATCTGAAGAAATATAATGCTCTCAGTAAATGGTGGACTTCTTGTCATAATCAAAATTTGGACTTCAAAATCAAACTCAACCCTTTCCAAAGAGTTGAAAGGAATTAAGAATGAGAAGGATGGCTATCAACAGGACTAGGTTGGTATCTTCTCCATGTTATTGGGTACAGAAAGAAATCTTGTCACAATCTGACTACTTGTTGTCCACGTTATACGCCGGCATATAAGACTCTAGAATCATTTGTGAAGGGCTTGGTGATTTGATCTCAACAATCAAATATGTATACTTCCACTGCTTGTCTGCACGGTCCTTGAACATCTCACAGTATACTTTCCCCGCTCCATGAGGTCCGCGTATGTAAAAATTAACCTGCATTAAATTGGTCAGGCATAAGTTTAGATATATATTGTACACAACAGCTACAGTTGTTGATCCACAATTCATGTCTATAATAATAACAAGTTCAGAATAGAGAAAAAAATACCAAAATGATTCAAAATGTAGAAGTTCATGGATCTTTTCCTTATGTATAATGCTTGATGGAAATATTGTAAAATAACCGATCTCAATAAAATTGGAATGCGTATGCTTTAGTGGAAGTTGCTTATGGATAACAAGCTCAAGTATCATGCTAGTGTGGAATTACCTCTACATGCTCCACACCATCTTCATCGGTCCATATCTTGTTCGGAATGCGTTGGCGAGCAGCACGATTTCTACTTTCTTGACCATAGCCAGTAATTGGGGATCCAATCCTCACCCTAACCTGATATAAAGAAAATTTGATTCGTGTCAACCACAACACAAAACACTAGTAACTACCATTCATCCATGGACAGAAATGAGCGAACTGTGAAACTAATGGTATCATAGTCCTAATAGAACATTTCCAACAATCACTTCCTCTTCAAGTCCACACAATACAAAAAGTGGAATTTACATTTCATGTGAACCACATAAACTCATGGCTTCAGTACTATTATATTTTTTTGGGTTGAGACTTCCGAGTCACTAACCTGGCTGTCATCCTGAATCCTTTTCAAAGCCTTGTTAAAGACCTTGTACCTAAAATAGACAATGTTTTCAAATCAGGGTGAAGATGAGGAAGAACAAAGACTTCAAATATAAAAACTCTAACTAACCAAATAACCTAATTTTGACTAAAAAGTTTAACTCCTTACTCTTTGGGTTGAAAGATAAGCTCTTTGAAAACAGCATATCCAGCTGCTGCTGCAACTCCAAGCCCTGCAAGAATGATAGCAGTGTAGGAAGCCCCCTCTACAAATGTCACTGGCTTCTGTGGAATATTATATGTGGGAGCATCAAAGGGATCCTCCACGGTTGATATCTCTTTTTTAGACTGTCAAGGGAAGAAGAGACCCAATCAAGATGGTATATTGCAAGGACATGGCTAAATTACAGCCATCCAACAGATAAAGCAATAGGCTACTTCACTAGGTCAGGCCCATTCAGAATACCCAAACTTTTTCACTTCATATTTGCCAAACCAGACTTTCTGAATTCCTTGAAAGGCAATAGGATGAATTGGTTCTATGTTCATCGTATGATAACAAGATGATTCATGATATCCTCTACCTTTCAAAACCCAATTCTTATTTTGGGTGCCATTAGGGAGTATTAGTAAACGATTGAAATCAGTAAAATTCTGTTTCTTTTACAGTTGTTCAAAAATACACTTATGAATTGGATAGAGCAAATGCATTGTAGTGATGTACGACTATACGTACAAATGAAAAGCTATTTGCAAGTAGTTCACCTAGTCCATCATCAAAATGCAGATAGAATAAGTTGAAGCTCAAACATTTATAAGTTCAAACTCAAACCTCTGATCCAGTTTGTCCTGGTTGCTTATTTGATCCTGTTTGTCTTGGTCGCTCTGAAGCTTTTGATGAAAAGGATCTAGTGAAGAAAGGAATCATGGCGTTTGTCCCACAGGCTTGTTTGAATTGAAACGGATAGCGAGAAATACAATCACTTAGAGCAGGGATTCCTGAAATACATAAACATCAAACATAGTGTACTGAAGCAAGATAATTTTTTTTTGTAATGACAAAGATATGAACTTTATGGGGCTCCATGAAAAATGTAGTGTAAATGCAAGTGTTTGGCTAGAACTAGGTGACTAGATGGATATAGATTTGTTGTAAAGTTAGTTGAATGAATGTAAAGTATTTTAGCTTTATCTATAAACATTTGAATTATATCAAGAAGTTATTAGATAATGTTTTGGATAAGTCGAGAGTGTGCACAACTAAAGTTCAAAAGGTCAGGAATTATTCAGTTGAAGAAATCTATATTTGCTGAGAAGACTTAGCACTAGGTGTCAACAGACGCGTCAGCAGAGTTGTCCCCAGCAGAGTCCTATTTGCCTCAAATTCCTAACAGATTCAATCCGTCAGCAAAGTCCGACAGCAGATCAAATACTGATCAAAATATTTATAATGGGGATTTCGACTGGATGATTATCTTTTTTATCATTGCTTCAAAATTTGGAGAGAGTAGAGAGTGAAAGTGCTTGAGTGTGAGAAAATTCTGGTTCTTTTTCCTCTCTCTCATTGAGTGTATGCTTACTCCATGTTAGAGGTTCTGGGTGCTACTGCGGTAGAGGTAAACAGGTCGTTTGTTGGGTCAAGTAAGAGAGTCAATTAACAAAGATTTTGTAATTGAGAATTACTTGTAACTGATTTTTAAATAATAAAATTGACTTTTCTAGGTTTGGCTGCCCCGTAGGGTTTTATATTTAAAGAGTTCTTTAAAGGGTTTTCCTTCATAATCAAATTTGGTGTAACGCACTTTATTTACTTTTATGTATTTGATTGATTATCAAATTATTTCATTATTGATCACTAACCAAATGGTAGAACATGGTAATACAATATAGAGTACTTGGGTAATTTCACGTAGTGTCCCTAATCTCTTGCAACCTCAAAGGTCAAGGTTGGTCCAACATTTAGGTCTGGGTCAACTCAAAGTTTTCTGGTCTACACTAACATTCATCAATTGTCTAACGGTCACTGAGTAGATTTTGGACATCAAAAAAGGTCCTCCCAGAATGTAATTTTGATGTGGCTGACTTCCCCTCTTTTTCAATCAGTTATAGCACAATGCCAGAAAAAAGGTGGTCCAATTTTGTAAGGAAGAAAAAACTGATCTATGGCAAATGGATCATCTCAGAGAGGATGACAGTTACTACTCCCTGACGCCAAAAGATAACTAAAGCAAATTGACAGGGGAAACATTCCATTAGTGTAAAAATGCTACTGCTTAATAGACCAATGCAGATGGAGAACAGATTGCAGTCAGAAAACCACAGAACTCAGTGTAAAGAAACATTTACTCTCTGTTTTGGGGTCATTACATATCCCTACAACGAAGATTAAAGCTAAGAAGCCAATAATGGTTTACTGGCTGTTTGGTAAGATGAAGTTTTGAACTTAGATGGTGCCAGGGTGTGGAGGAGTTATTAGAGACTATCCTGGCCAATTTATTCACGGTTTTCATGCTCTTTGGGATATGACAATAATATTCTTGCAGAAATATTCTAGAAAGTCGATTTGGTTTTATGTTATCAATTAGATCTTCATGATCTAGTTGTAGAAACAGATTCTTTGCTGGTGGTGAATAACCAAAAAAAGAAACCTCCATGGCAGCACATTGAATTGTGGTATGACATTCTATCATTGAGTAGTTTCATGAATTTTCAGATAATTCCTTCTTTCCGAAAGGGGAATGGAGTTGCAGATGGGGTTTGGCCAAATTAGGTGCCGATGGTTTGGATGCTTCTTTTTCGTCAGCCACTCAGCTACGTAACCACCTCTATGGCATTTTTTTGACTGATAAGTCTGGATTACCTAGTTTTAGGCATTGTAATTAGATGGTTATACCGTTATAGTCAGGCATGTATGGTTGGCATTTAGGTTTTTTGAAGCTTGGTTTTGGGAATTCTTTTTTTGTAACCCCCCAAGCTTTGTTCATAAGATGGTATTCCTACACCATAAATGAGGTAATCAATAAAATTAGGGGTACAGTTCATCTTCTTAAAAAAAAGAGGAGGCATGAATTAAAGAACAACAAAAACCAACAAATTTTATCTAGCAAGATCATGTTAGTAATTTTATGTCATGCTAAAAATAAAGACAAATAATATTGAACCATGTAATGGCCACTAACCATTAGCTTGAAGTATGTCCTGCAGAATAAAAATGAATAAAAGCATTCAGCCTGCAATCATGTGCTAAGAAAAAATGTAAGGAACTAATTACCTCACCTTAATCGTGTGGTTTGTGTGAAGAGTATGCTGTCTTGCACAACCTGACTTCAATAGAACGAGCAACTGCATCATCACATAAGAACCAAGTAACAAGTAAACATATATAATGATTAACAAAAGGGATGTCGGACAACTTGAAGAATATATTAATTTCGTCAACTTTTTTTTTTTTTCAAATATATTAATTTCGTCAACTTTATATTAATTTCGTCAACTATGTGCATTAGGCAAGAACTTAAGCAAAAAGAACCTAAAAGGAACTGTCTTCCAGCTACTGCCATCATACTACCACATAAACAGTTTCGATTGTTAACTTATTTGTATAGCTTTGTCAAGGCAGCTAAATGCAAAAGTAGGCAGTATGTTTTCATTAATGTTTCAGAAAGAAGAGAGGCCAAGGAGAGATCTTACTATTCAGGGACCAGATTTTTGGTTACATCTTCTAATCCTCTCTTTCCTCTCCCTATCTCACCGGACCTTTTTTGTTATTTCATCGTAATAAAATTATGTCAATGCTATAAATATAAGGTCCTTGATGGTTCAACATAGAGTGAAAAAACTGGGAATTTGACTATTTAGTCACGACAATAATAATTTCATATTTTTTCCTTTCACATGAGAATGTGAGGGAGGGGAGAAAAAGGGGAAGTTTTTTTTTTTTTTGGGGGGGGGGGGGGAGAAAGAGAGAGAGCATTCATAAAACACTTACGATATAACTGGTGTTGTTAAAACATCAAGATACCACAAATGAACGAGGGGCATTATGGAGAGCCGTCATGGAATCAAAGCATGGTGAACCATGGGGGAGGATGGTGTTCGAATGAGGTAAATGGGCCATATGGGGTGGGACTATGGAAACACATAAGAAGAGGATGGGACACATATTCAAGAGATATCCATTCTGAGGTGGATGATGGGTCCAAAATCAAATTTTGGTATGATGTTGGAGTGGCGATAGGACACTCAAGGAAGCTTATCCAGAATTCTATGGCATAGCAAGAATGAAAGAAGCCTCAATTGCAGACCTCTTAATCCTATCTCATGGTACTCCCCAATGGAACGTTACATTGTTCAGAGACGCACAAGATTGGGAAGTTGACGCTTTCTCGAAGTTCTATGATCTAGTGTGCTCTATCCATATAATGAGGGAGTCTTCAGCTGAAGACGATCTTTTAGCGCCCTTCTAAAAAAGAGAAGTTCACAGTCCGCTCCTACTATCAAGCCATGATCACGTATAATACAAATTCATTCTCATGGAAAAGTATTTGGAAGACAAAAGTGCCCCAAAAAGCAACTTTTTTTGTATGAACGACTTCATTAGGGAAGATCCTCACAATAGACAACCTACGGAAACGCCACATGATAATTATGGATTGGTGTTGTATGTGCAGAAAGAGTGGAGAGTCCATAGATCACTTGTTACTTCGTTGTGAGATTGCTACAACCTTGTGGAATGACTTCTTTACCCGGATGGGATTATAGCTTGGGTGATGCCAAAAAGGGTAATCAACAGTATTGACCTCCTACCTTCTTGACAAGGCATCCGAGGCAACCCTCAGATTGCAAGTGTGGAAGATTGTCTCAATTTGTCTATGGTGCTGTATTTGGAGGGAGAGGAATGCAAGAAGATTTGAAGATCGAGAGCGGTCAATAGATGAGCTTAGAATTTTATTTTTCAATACTTTACTCCATTGGTCAATTGTAATTGATTTGAATGGCGTGTCTTTTCATGACTTCCTTGTATCGCTAAACTAGCATGCATAGTCAACGCTATTGTCTATCCTGTATACTCAGGCCCTAGTCTATTTTATGCGCAATAAAATTTTGTTTACCAATAAAAAAATAAAAGTAAAAAATTTCATTTGAGTATACAAGAGTCATGGAACACAGCCACAAAGAAATAAGTGCGCACTTAATAGATGTAAAATGCAAGTTTTTTCAAAGCAACATATAATTATTAGCCAATTAGCGTATATAGTTAGAGCATGGTACAATTGGACAAATATTGTAGGTCCAAATCCTGCACCATTATTATTTGTTTTTAGAAATTATCTACATTATAACAAACGCTATAAATGAACAGGAAAGCAATCATCAAATAATATATGGAAACAAATTTCTTGGTCCAATACTGGTCATTGAGTTCAATGAAGCCAACCATGATCTAGCTGATCCATCACATACATATTCACCAGCATATGAAATTTAAAGTCAGCCTTGCACAATGAGACAATGCAGGACATCAATTCCATATATACAAGGAAAGAGTCCGCACCAACATTTTTTTTGATAAGGAAATTTTATTAATCACATAATTAGGCATAGCCTAGGTACACAGGGAGTATACAAAAGATGAACCTAATTACAAGCTAAGTGCCGTGTAAATCAGCATAAAAGTCGTTAAGGCTAGTCCCATTCAATACAATGGCTGAAGCCCAAAGTTACAATGTATGATAGAAAAAGTCCGCACCAATATGAAAATCCGCTAAGCACTTAACAATAAGCGCCAAGCGATATAAAAGCACATTTCAATACAAATGCCAAAACCAATCAATTTGCATAATGGTAAAACTTCAGAAAACAAAATTTCTTACCTGATTGGCCTCGTCGCCCAGCCGGTGAGCCTCATCAGTCTGCAAAGGCCGCATAGTATGCGAAACTGAACAACTCTGGGC
>QEOT01004130.1:87945-109867 GCA_003123785.1 Pterocarya stenoptera
GTACCGAACGGGGACTACGATAATGACTTATTAGTACAGTTCAATTTAGAAACCGCAACTATTATGAACCTTCATATAAATGTAATTGCAATGTAAAGTAGAATGGATAGAAAAGAATCACAAGATTTTCAACCCACGGGCTTCATAACAGCAACAAAATAAAACCAAGGATTCAGTATCTTGTTATCTATATTTTCTCCGCGTCCAAACAGAATAAGATGCTTACCCATGATCAAATAGGCTGAAACTGAAAAGGGTCTCCGGTGACAGACACTCGGGGGATCTCTCCGGCTCGATGGTGCGGGTCAATACCCTAACTTAACTAGCGTCTTAAGAGGGGGAATCTGGGCCGTTCATTAAACCCCCTAAAACCCCTGTATTAAGAGGCTTAAACGGTTCAGGTTGGTTTGATGATTCTGTGATCTGGGCTTAGGTTTTTCTATATTTGGGCCGTAATATTTGGGTTTTGAACTTGGGCTCCATTAAGTCTATTATTACAAAAGCCCGACTTTTTCAAGTTGAAATAATGCGTTAGTGCTATCTTTTATGTTCATTGGCATGAATAATCTTATTATTCAGGAAACAGATTGTAGAAATTCTCTTCAATTGTTTGACAAATCACAGTTTACAAAACTTAAGTTTGGTACAATTAATGGTAAAAGAAAATAATTTGTGCGAGTCCCGAGAGTGCAAGTCTCTTTAAAGAAAGTGAGACCCACTTTTCAACTACCTTGCCCGAGACTCATATCTAGCTTTACTCCACGGATTTTGCTACGTACAAGCGTATTGGGGACGGACATGCGTACCGATGCTGATGTGTACCACATTGTCAGATGTTAATGTTATTAAAAAAATAAAAAAGAGGAAAGGGATAAGAAAACACCAGAAGAGAGAAGAGCTTCATCTTCCCGTCCCTGAGAAACTCAACCTGCACGCAAGTTCACAAAAACTCCATTTTCATCTTCTCCATTTACTGCAAATTTTCATCTCCATCTTCCGAAACATTTTCTCTGTGGATCTCGTGGGACCCTTTCCTTCTTTACTCCATTGCATTAAGTCCACAAAGTTCCTGTTTTTTTTTTTTTTTTTTTGGATTCTACCTGGTGCGGGTAACATGTTTGTCCTTCTATTTCAATCAATACTCATAATTTACCAGTTTTTTTGCCTCTCAGACATACACTTTTTTGCATTCTATTTTTTCACTGCTCTCTTGAGTAGGAAATGTTTGGAGTGGGAAACATATATTGCAGAGTTTTTCAAGAAAATGTCGATGGGAATGTTTTTTTTTTTTTTTATGTGTTGACGGGAATGTTGCACGACTGAAAACATATTAAAAAGCAAATGGGTTGCATGGCTGGGTTCCTTCAGATCTTCAACCACAACCAGATTCTCACCAGCAGGTTGAGAAAAACATGACGAAGAAAGCTCTAATTTACGATGCTTATTGCTGTTAGAGATTGTAGATCCTTGGAATTAGGAGGTTCTGAGATGGATTTTGAGAGGAGGTTGAGAAAAAGTCTGTGTGGCTACCTTTCGAAGTCTGGGTTACAAGAAAGAGTCGGTTACCTGAATCATCATCCTCCCTCTTCTATAGCCTCTGTACCTAGTTTGGGAAGAACACCTTGGCTTACCGATATATTGAAGTTGGGCTATAATTAAATGGATTAAAAAATTAAAAATCCTTTGGAATGGTTTTATTTGTTTATTAAAGACCGACTCTCTGATTTGCCACGTTGGATTGGTGCGATTTTGGGTGCGCAGACCGCTTACAAGCAGAATTTTCCAATGGAAAATACTATTCGTACTGAGACATCCCACCGAGAGTGGATCCCGGCTATTTTTTTTTTTTTTAGTTAATGACTAAGAAAAGTGTTTTTTAATAATTTTGTAATTTTAAAAAAATGTTCAAAGAGATTAAAAAAAAACACTTTGTGTTGGTGTTGGGAGAATTCCTTGGTAAGGAATCTCGGTGGCTGTAGTGCTGCCCATCATAATACCAGGAAAATGCATCAAAAACTGTTGATCAATCCACGCGTACAGATACACAGTTACATGCAACCACATATGCTGTTGTCGAATTTAAACTCGCATATCGCCACTTATTTATATATCATCCTTTCTGTACAAGGGACCATGGCATAATTCATGTGTAGATCAAGCTTAACAACTGGGATGAAGAAGCCCATCTTGCATGCTGAATCCCATGATTCTCATTCACTTTGCTAAAGATGTGACCACCACTTGGGAACTCTGATGTAAGAAAGATGCCAGGCGTGGATCCGAGCGGTGTGGAAGACCAGTTCGAGCTCCCAAAGCTCTACAGTTTGCTGCTGCCTGCCATCAGCACAATTTGTTCTTGCAATTGCCATTTCAAACCAATAACAGATTTAGATTTTGGCTAATTAACCCCTTGGAAATAAGTCTACTTACCACCCGAGATGCAAATGGCAACATTGTTTCTGGTGGCATGTTGGCGCATAAGGCTACAAGAAAATTGAAGAATTATGAAACTCATCAATGCTTCCGTCAGATATATATATATATATATATACAAAAAGACAGCAGCCATGAAGCTTTTTCAAGTAGTGGATACAATGGCAAGCAAGGGGCATATAGTTTTTAAGAGAGGACGATGGAAAACAGATTTTGCTGAGGCATCAACTTTAATTTTATCCATTCAGAAATCAGGACCAGCTATTTGAATAGGGTGACGCAAGGCCTGGATTGCCAGAAAAACAAACTCGATGTGAATGTTAAAAAATCTGGGAGATAGACAACTTGTCCCATTGAAGAAGAATGGACCCACATTCGTATGTACAATGATTCAACATTTATAAACATAATAATCAACTGAGTCCTGCTCTTAGCCTCACATGACCATGAACTAAATCAACTGACGTCACCTTCTACGAGCAGCATGTGGTAGCGTAGTTTATTCTCAAATACGAGGTCATAAATTGGTTAAGATAAAAAAGAAACAATAGCAACTTTAACATCGCAAACTTGAATTGTTGGTCACTTGGCATTGAATGTAAAATTATATAACCTACACAAACAAATGATCCGTGAAGCATTATTGAAAAGAAATGAAGGGCATAAACACAAGCATCATATGCATACAGAGACTGAGCCCTCAGAAAAATAGATATTGGGTGAAAGTTTCACACACCATAAACAACAGCTCCAATAAATGCATCCCCAGCACCAGTTGTATCTATAAGTTCTGATGGAGGAATCTTCTCAGCCGTTCCCAGAAATAACCTCCCATATACTGTACCTATCCCATTTGCTCTCAATCTTTTCACTGACTGGGAAAGTAAAAGGAAAAAGAAGAGTAAATCTTTATCAACTCTTAAATTGAATCTGCTGGGATTCTATCCGACTAATAAGCAACTATATTTCGATAATGTCAGAATTTCCAGGTTCACGTATTTAACTACATGTTCAGTTCCTTAAAAAATGAGCTTGTTTATTTAGGCTTTAATTTAGAGTCAACTCTTTGCTTAAGTTAAATATCTAAAGATGTAATTAGGCCAAATTAGACCATAATGATTTTAGGGGCTATTGACTGGTGCAATGGTAAAAGTCTCATGTTTTCAAGCACCAGTGTGGGATTAACTGTTTCCTTCTGGACCCTTTGCCAGAAAACGGTTCAATGCAAAAAATTAAGATTTCCCTTTGGCTGGGTGGACTACAAGCAAAGGCTGGTGAATTCCCTGGGTCCATATTACCTGGCTCGACAACAACATCCATAGGCATTTTTTAGTCGAGCCAAACTTATCTCAAAACTGACAGAAATTAGGTGAACTTCATGCCACTCAACTTGTCTTTTCTCCCACAATAGATTACAGCTAAACCATAGAAAGTAGAAAACAACCAGCCCTGGAAATTAAAGGTCATGAAGTTCATTGGGAAAAATGTTACCGATGATATGCATGTTGGGATAGCTGTGGTTTTGTCCTTTTGCTGCTTTAATGATTCTAATAAGATGTCCACACTGATTTCTTCTGTCTCGGGATCCTCTGCCAGAAAACGGGGTACAATGAAAACATGTATATATTTAAAGCGAATCAAACAAAAGAAAGTTTTGCAATTCCAAGACAGCAACTGAAACTACAGTTTGCATATCATTTTCATCATCAACACTGAAAAATAGATGATTGTGTACTTGCCATCAACACTTCTCTCAAGCATTATGCATCCATCTTCACCCAAGGTCACAATCACAAATTTGATAGTTGGCAATCTCAATAGAATGGAAACAAGAGCACTTGGAACAGATGGTGCCTCTGCCCATGCCTGTCACACCCAAGAAGTCAATGTTTGCCCTTAAAAATCACCAAGGATACAACTCATAAAAAAAATAAAAATAAAAAAATCGCCAAGGATACTAGAGCAGAGTTTTAGATATATTTGTGCGTTTAAAAGTAACCAGTACAACCTTACAGGCCCAAGGATCTTAAAACTGAAATGTGGAGCAAAAATGTTTTTCCATTTTTCAATGCAATCAAATTTAATCAGCATAACAATCGCATCAACACGAAACCTTGCACAAAACATTTGCACAGTGACAGATAGATTATATAAAATATACAGATAGTATGAGAAGTTCTGGAAAGATGAATAAAGTACAATTTAAAATAAAATAAAAAAGCAGATTCATTACTAGTGATTTTTCTACATAGAATATAAGTATATGGCCATAAATATGTATTGGATCTCTTTTTTCCTTAAATGGATGCCAAAGTGAGTGGATACTCTAACTCAAGAAAATAATTAATGATCCATGGATGCAATGTTAGTACACATCAACATCTGCGCATACGAAATAATTTGCTGATGAGTAGCCCCAACAGTCATAGCCTACAAACCATACTAATTTATGAAGAATAGTCAACTTGCCTGTGGAAATTTTGCTGAGCATATGGCATAATCAGCTAATTTCAGGAGATCATCCAACCCTTCTCTTACCCTTTCTGCATCAATTACAATAGGTATCCTCTTGCGAACTGCCTATAAGAAGAATCCAATTAGCAATTATTTCCCAATAGTTAATATTAATTTTTCTTCTTTTTGTCCAAGATGGAAGCAAGAACAAGAAAAATAAAGGAGAGTGTTTGTGCAATTACAGAGAAGTTTACTAATCTCAATAACACCTAAGAGCATTTTGCAATGGTCTAGCCATTGCCAAGTTTAAATTTTGGCTAAAAATTGAGGTTTTGGCTAAAGTCAAAGTCATTGAATAAACTAGTACACATTGGATTATCCATCCCAAAGTAAAAATAATAATATAATATTATATATTTTAATAAAATTTTTTTTATTTTTTTCTTTTTATATTTTGCAAATACACTCTATATATTAATTAATAATTTAATTTTTACTTAAAATTATTGTTTCCCAACTATTTTTTCCGCAACCTAATTATCCAATAGTAGCCATTGAAAATATTTTTAGAGTAAAATATTATTTTGGAGATGAATAGTGGCTAGCCAAATTTGGAGAAATGGATGAATTTACTGTAGCTCAAAAGTGGAGCTTTGGAGTTTTGACTACTCCAATGCAGACCACTTTTGAGCTACTTAGCCAAAATTTAGCTAGGCCAATGCCAGTGCTCTAAGTCATAAATTGAACATGCAAAGAGAAGTACACAGCATAACTTGATGCTAAGCGCTATAAGAGAGAGAGAGAAAGAGAAAGAGAGAAAACAACAACAACAACAAAAGTTGGAACTGCGTTCAGGTTTGAGTATTAAATATATACTCTAAGAGCCATGTGGAATCACATTTCACACCGATTCCCCTAAACTAGCTAGCTTTATAATTTTCTAATCATATATAACACCTTTTAGCAGGTATCTTGATTTTAACCACTTCGCATGATGAGTTTGCAATCTTCCTTAAAGGGGAGAATGATCCACAACAGAAATTTTTATATTATTTACTATGAAGGAAGTGAATAACCAACTTCTGAACTTAGCATTTTAAAAATGAAAATCTATGTAGCCCCAAGCTAAAACATAATAAACCAGCACTATATGTGTAAGAAGATGGAGAAACAGTGGATCACTTTTTCTCACATTGTGAAGTAGCTACTGCCTTATGGCAAGCTGTTTTTAACCTTTTCGGGTTGGACTGGGTGATGGCTTGATGGGGTTGTGGATCTTCTCAAGTGTCGAAAGGGTCAGTTTGGTGGCCAACATAGAAAGAATTTTGGTAAAATGATCCCAATTTGCATAATGTGGTGCATTTGGAGGGAGCGAACAGTCAAAGCTTCAAGGATTTTGAGAAGACCGTGGAGAAGTTTCAGGATTACATCTTCTATCCCTTTATCATTGGATGGCAGCACATTATTTCCTTGTTTCACTTTGTAACTTATCACGAGGACAAGCTTTCTTAATTCTATCTACGTCAAACAGATGAAGACTAGGAGTGAAGTATCAGAGGTCATCAGATCTCATGGTAGGATATCTGGAATGAATGTTACCTCTTGTGCAACAATTGAAGCAGTTTCATGCAATCTTCCATCAAAATAGACAATGCTCGCACCATCTAAAGCAGACAATAAACTTGCTCGGGAAAGGTCATCTGGTATCATTTGAGGATATCCTGGGGTGTGGATACAAGTACGAGTTTTCCTGAAAACTTTACTTACGATTAATCAACTGGCAATAAAAACTCCAAAACAGCCTCAGTATCATTCACTAGTTTTATGTATACAAGCAAAATTTCTAAAATCATGATGTGGTTTCAGCAGCCAAGAAAAAAAAAGTAGATGATTTCAGCAATCCATATATTGATTTAATAGTAAGCACGTTTTGATGAATAGAAAATACAATGTTGAGACATTCTAGTCATTACCAAGACTCTACAGGTTTGGTAGCTATTAAGTTGCTCAAAGATCAAGGGAAAAAATGGCTTATTTGAGGTAAGATGGAAGCTGAAAAAAGGAATCTATGAATGTACAAACACATCAAGGACCCTCGGACCCTCGAAGGTCAAATTTTTTTGTTCCCAAATGGCAAATGCTTGAACACCANTTGCTCAAAGATCAAGGGAAAAAATGGCTTATTTGAGGTAAGATGGAAGCTGAAAAAAGGAATCTATGAATGTACAAACACATCAAGGACCCTCGGACCCTCGAAGGTCAAATTTTTTTGTTCCCAAATGGCAAATGTTTGAACACCAGAAGACAGGAAACAGAGAGGAGTTCGAGTGAACATATCTAAAATCTAGTACATCCATAACATTTACGAATAAAACTTGTCCAGATGGCATTTTCAAAACCTTTATTTCAGAATATAGGTAAACTTTGTTTGGAACATTGGCAAAAATCAATAGAGTTTTACGATAACAGATAAACCACCGAAGATCAAGTTGTAAACAAGAAAGCTGCTTCAGGTCAATCCCTGAGCCTTGTAAAATAGTCAATAGAATTCTTTCTTCCATAATTTTATAGTTTCCAATAACATGCCATTTTTAATCCTGAAACAAGCGGATTTTCATTTTGTTAACAAAGAGAGGTCCCTGAGGGGGGGGAGAGAGAGAAGAACAAAGGCAAAGGCCCTCACATTTGGTTGTCAACAATGATATAGGAAAACGGTGAATTACCCCCCTCAGAAACCTGCAAACAAGGAACAATGAGTCAAAAGAGGATTAAGCAACTATGCAAGATCACATAGCAGTTCAGTGTTACTTGTCATTGCCAAATTGCAAAAGAATAGCATTAAAGTCCCAGTCATAATACTGAAAACTGATGGATGTTAACTATAATCGTGATACCAAGAGTCAAAAACAATGGTATTCATATTACAACACTTCAAGAAATATAAAAGCAAGCCTCTTGTAATAAAGTAATCAACACAATGGATCAATTAATTTGAACATCTAAAGTCACTAAAATGAAAATCTATTAAGTATTAACCAACAGTTCGTCAGTCACCAATTGAGCATACATTGTTGACAACCACGAAAAAAAACACCAATAGATTTAGTCATATTTTGTCAAGAATACCAATAGATATATCATCTGAATCTAACCACGAAAGAAGAAGTATCCACACCATCAGCTTCTAGCTCGCCCAATATACCCCTGCCTTGAGCGTCATCTGCAACCTAGTGATTTTAAACTACAAACATGTAAAAAAATTAAAATATATATAATACAAAAAATATTTAGTCAGAAAAATCTGAAACCTTGGCAGATGGACAACTCGTATAGGAGGTACTAATGCTGAAACAAAAGAAATTGCAAGGGATAAGAATGAAACCTTTGAAATTAACCTTGGTTTCAAGCCCAAACGAGCTACACAGGTTAATGCATTCCCGGCATTTCCACCCCCTTGAACCTAACAAACCAATCATCCAAACATAGTTACAACAACTTCAATACTGCCTTACCAGCTATCTTTTGCCATGTTAACATTACTAATCATACAATAGCAAAAAATAAGTGGGTATATGTACCTAGGTGGATAACCAATGCAGTGAAACAAAATTGTTTTTGGTATTCAGGATTCTCAGGACTGAAACTAATCATTTAACATTGAGCTCAATTGAGCTATGAGGTTCATAACTCATATAATTAATTTGACTCAAAAGATATGGGGGGGTTGGTGCTCAAAAGATACAAGAGGTGCATATGGGGGTGAGTTTGTGGAAGTTCATTAGGAAAGGATGGGGAGAACTTTCTAATCATATTAGATTAAAGGTGGGAGACGGGAAGAGGATACTTTTCTGGCATGATGTGGGGAGTCTACACTTAAATTGGATTTCCCTCTCTTTTCAAAATTGCAAGGGACAAAATGTAGTTGTGGGATATTCTTTCTTTTGCATTGACAATAATATTCAGTGGAATATTAACTTTTTTAGGGATGTTAATGACTGGGAAGTGGATGATGTTAAGGCTTTTCTGGAAAGACTTTACAATTAAAAGTTGATGCTAGGTAGGGAGGACAGCATGCTGTGGATTCCTACAGTAAATTCTAAGTTCTCAGTTAACTCTTTATACAGCATATTAATCAGTTAGAGGAGCTGTGAATTCCCCCTGGAAAAACATATGGAAAGTGAAAGTTCCTTCCAAGGTCGCTTTTTTCTGTTGGGTGGTATCCCTGGGCAAAGTGTTGACAACTGAAAATCTTAGAAGGAGAGGTATGTACATTGCTGATTTTGTGTCATGTGCAAGAAGGATGGGGAATCTGTTAATCATCTCTTTTTTCATTGCGAAGTGGCCAGGTTCTTGTGGAATGAGGTTTTGAATCGGTTTGGTTTTCTTTGGGTAATGCCTAAGGAAGTGATGGATTTATTGATAAGGTGGAAGGGATTGAAGGGTAGCAAATGTTGTTGATATTTGGAAGATGATTCCTTCCTGTCTCATGTGGTGTCGATGGCTTGGAAGGAATAAAAGATGCTTCAAAGACAAAGAACGTTCATTAGGAGACCTTCGGGATTTTTTCTTTAGTACTTTGAGTTTGTGAGCTAAAACTTTTGTAATGGTTGATAATTTCCAGAATTTGTTTTAGATTTTCCTTTTGGTATTAGAAAGTAGTATTTGGATACGTCCTGTGTACTTGGGCTTATGCCTATTTTTGGGAATAAAATTTCTTATTACTTACAAAAAAAAATAATTAATTTGACTCAAACTAGTGTTTTAAGCATTTGAAAGGCAAGTATTTCACAATATCCCAGTATCGGTGATTCAGTCTAAAGAAACATATAAATTATCTTATAATATTGACCACAAAAATATAATCCGAGAAAATACAGTAAGTGGGTGTTTTTTTTTTTTTTTTTTTATAACCGTAGGTGTCAGGACCAGTTTGCACGCACCTAGACTAATCCCATAGGGTCTTGAAGTTAACGACCGGTTAAACCTCCAGTGGCCCTAAGGGGACTCGAATTGGTGACCATTGGGGAGTAAACCCAAAGCCGGACCAGCTGAGCTACTCCTTAGGTTTCAGTAATTGGGTGTTATAGCAGCCCATATGTGTGTACAAATATATGCACAGATAGGAATATTAATATAAAGGAGAAATTATACTTTAACTCCTCAAACTATCATTCCTTTGCAATATGACTTTCAAACTGCACTCATTTTGTAATATGACCTATAAACTATCAAGTAGTTGACTCCTAATTCAAAAAAAATTTAAGTTGCAATATATATCCTTCATTAAGACCCGACCATAAAGATTATACCACATCGCCTATTTTTCTCTGCCGGTCATATCTTAATGAGATGCAAATTGCAACTTATTTTTCAAACTAAGGTTAAATGACAACTTTAGTAAACCCCTAGGGGTTGGCTCAAGTGGTAAGAGTATTGGTCTTGGTGGTATATTCTCCATAAGTCAAAGGTTCGAACCCTGAGATGCAAAGAATTTGTAGGAACCATCAGACTGGGGGAATTTTCACTTGAACTCCTAGCTGAGGGCCTCTGCTCCACCGGGATTAGTTGGGACTTAGTTCTGAGCGCCGGGTGCCAATTAAAAAATGGCAAATGTAGTAGCTAGGGTTTACATGACTTTGAAAGTGGTGGCCGTTCGGGGATTAATTGTCATAGTCCCTAAAGATAGAGACATCAATAAGAATGATCTGTATTTAAACAATCCAGAATCGGTTGCCGCGCATAATAACGGCTTTATTTATGCAGTTGATAGTTGATACGCATTGACCCCATCAACTTCCATCTCAGTTTTTTAATTTCTCAAAGAAAAACGAAAAGAAAGAACCTTCAAGCTTGTGGTTCTGATCTTATCGTCGGGCTTAGGATACGCTGCCACCGCCGCCAAGTAATCCACCGAAACCGCTCCACATCCCACCTGCTCGCATAAACCTCCACTTTAAATTAGATATATAATTAGATAAAGATTATATCTATGAGAGAGAGGAACGCACAACGATGCGGTTTTCGGGTGGAGGGAGCGAATCGGATGACATTTTGACCTGGAAGTTTCTGCAGTAAGACAAGCATATGGATGTGACACAAATATGTATGCATGTCTCGAAAATGAAGACGATAATTGATGGAAGAGGCACAACCGTACATTACTAGAGTGTAAGAGACTAGGGAGACCTGGTGGGGTGGGTTACGGTTGAGAAGGCGAGGAGAGAGATTGTCCGGCGAGAAATTGAAGAGCAAGGACGAGTACAAGGAGACGCGGGGTAGGAGCTCAGCGAGTTCACGAACCTCGTGGCGTTGGCAATCGTGGATATGGAGAGCATCTTTACTCGCGGAGTTCAGAGACTCGTGCAAGAGAGAGACTCGTGCAAGAGAGATTCAGAGCGAACACAAGCGTGGCTGTCATGAGATCTCATGGTGGCTAAAAGCGTAACTTCGTTATTGTGTTTGGAAGGAGGAGTCCGCTTTTCGCAACTCCAAAATCCAAACAGCGCCTTAAGCTAGAGTCTCTGACTACCTCTAGATATCAGATTGGGTCAGAAGCAGAAGATTCCTTTTACAGCAGACATCCGCACAAGTCTCATCTATATTAGTTTTTACTTTTGAGGGGACTGAAGAAAGATTTAACAGGGGCATCAGACTTGCGCTCGTATTGGAGTTCCCCCGAGGGGGGGACAAATTAAAAAGAAAAAGAAAAACTCGCATGTTGTCATCGATCATCTACTTAAGTTCATAGCTTAAAGCTGTGTCTCTAAAAACTGGAACAAGTAATTCAAACGTATGAAAATTTATTTCAAGTGTTTAGTGCGTGCTTCTTGCCATGCATTAGAATCAAGAAAAACAGATTCCAATTGTCATATCGGACTAAGCTGGATTATGCTAACGAAGTTATGAGTCGGTGAACATAAAAGACCATTAAAAAACACATTAAATCAGTGTCGCATTCAAAATTTACTTTTCTTTTCCTAGCAGCCAAACAGAGGACCATGGACTGTAAAACCTAGAAAAAGGAAACTAAGACCCTTTCGGATACGTAGTTGATCTTATTTCATCTCATCTCAAAAACTAAATACTATTTGTGACGCCCCGACTCCCACATACAGAAACGTAAAAATCGTAACATCGGGATGATGACGACACGGGTTACGCATCTTAACAATAAGTGTTTAGGTATGTGCAATGTGCAACAAGAGCACAACCAATACGCAACAGATAATATAAATAAGTCAACTAAGTATTAGAATTTGTTTAATACAAATATCAAAAAATAAAAGCATTTAAAAGCAATACCAATATCTCAAAAATAATACAAAAACTGAAAATACAAAAACAAGTGATCGCAGATCACTCTTCCGGTGGAGCCAAGTCCTCAGGCTTAACATCTGCATCAACAACATCAAAATCTGCGATACCATTAAATAATATTGCAGGTAAGTTACAATCCAAACAATTTCGAGATAAAAACATATTAATGAGACTAATCATGCATGCATATGATGTAATATGCATTAAACCCAAAAATATCATTTTCCCCGAAAATGAATATTTTTCTAATACACGTTAAAATTTCATTTTGGCCCAAAAACATTTACAATAAAAAATTTATACCATTTTCCCTGAAAATGACCCAAAACAATGATCCATCATTTTCCCATAAAATAACTTACATAAAATCTTTTTATCCAACACATGTCATTTTCTCAGAAAATAGTCCATTATCCTTTTTATCTGTATGCACCATGATCTCCCATAGTGATCATCCGCACACCCTGACTTCATAACAAGCAATGCCCAGTTCCGCATCCAGTGTATTCGTGCCCAAGCATCCTCTAACCCCCACCAGCAGAAGGGCCATGAAGTTGGCACAAGAGCTTTACCATCTCGTCCGATCTCGTTGTCACCCGGTGACAACCCAGGAGACGTCACTCAGTATATTCCACTCTCGAGTAACCAGAAGAGCTCTACTAAGATAATGTCCCATCTCTACTTAGGGTCGTGATACGCACGCACCCAAAAATCATTTCCACACATGAAAACCAAGTTCTTAAATAAACACATGACATGAATGCAATTACATGAAAACTCAGTTTTCATTTTACAAACATGAACATGCGTACACATGTAATGTACCAGACACAACATCAACATCCAACAACCAATCAATCCTCATATAAAACAATCACACAAATAACTCAATCCTCCAATCCGTCCGACCCCCTTACCCTACGGACTCAGTCCGGAACAACCAACCAAAATACAGTAAAATGAGTTAGTGCAAAAATATATTTAAATCTCAAAAGTTATTTGAAAAAATACTTACAACATTATATTATAGTTTTCAAATGATCACAGATGAGCTAAAAGCGTCAAAACAACATTTGAGTAGTGCAAAATGCATTGTGGTCGTGGGTCAAAAATAGTGAATTTTGAATGGGGTCAAACGAAAACTTGAGATTACAAGGTTAGGACCTAAAGATGTCGGTGAAGTTAATGGTGGTGGCATTTGAGCGTGGGTGGTGGCGTAGATGCCAGTTTAAGGTTCAAAAGCTCAAATCAGAGATTGAGTTAGAGATTCTTCGCTAATGATGGATTGAGGCTAAGGTTGGGTACATTAGGTAACTGGAAAGTTGAGGAATAAGTGGTGAAGAAATGAGGGTCGAAGGTGGCGTGACGGCAGCGCTAGAGTGCAAAAGGCCGTGTGGCTTTAGGCGGTGCGTGTGGGTCAACAGCAGCGCGGGAGGGGCTTAAAACACAAAGGTGATCGCTAGCTAGAGGGGAAGAGAGGGAGAGGGACGGTGTTGAAAGAGGGCAGAGCACTAGCAAGACGAAAAAAAAAAAAAAACGCACAGGGAGAGGGAGGGAGAGCTGTCGCGCAGGATGAGAGAAACCGAGAGGCAATGAGGAGAAAAGAAAAAATGAGGAAAAAGGTAAAAGGGAAAAAGACAAATGAATGGAAAGAAATGATATCCAATCCTCACAATTTGGGTCTAAAAAACGATCAAATGAAAATAATTTCAAAACAGCAAGTTAAATAAAATAATTCAAACGCAGTGAAAAGCTTAAATAAAACAATAATAATTTTAAAACCCATAAATAAACTAATTTAAATTAAAGATCAATTTAAATGTGAAGTAATAATTAATAATAGGAAAGTATATCAAAATAATTTTCACAACTTAAAAATATTATAAAATAATATATCAAAACTCTCATAATTTTAAAACAAGAAAACCAATATTTAAATTAATTAAAATAATCTTTCAATTAAAATACACTAAAATACGAGGTGTTATACTATTCAAGCACAAATATTTTTTAATTTATTTTTCATACTTTTTTCATCTAATTATTAGTAATTATTACAACTTTTTCAAACTTCTATATAAAACACAAAAAATAATTTAATATTTTCAAATCTCAAAACAAAATTATATTAAAAAATTATATTATAACAATATTTTAACTTTAGGTCCATTTAGTTTCAAAGATGTTCTTAATCTATCTCATCTCATCTCAACATCCAAGTATCATTTAATCACACACTTTTCAATTTTAAATTTTTAAATTTTAAATTTTTTTATATAAGCATTATCTAATAATTACAAATTTTCCAAACTTCTAAACAAAATATAAAAAAATAATTCAATTTTTTTTAAATCACAAAATAAAGCCAATATTAAAAATATGTATTATAACCCTCTTTTAATTTTATATTTTTTTATTCTATTTTTTATCTCTTCTTTCTCAAAACTCCATAAAAATCCTAACTCAAACAATTTCATTCTTATTCACAAATTATTTCACTACTAGTCACTATTCACAAATTTATCATCCCATCTCATCTATGTAACTAAACGAGGCTTAGACCCCATTTGGATATGCATTTGGTCTCATCTTATACTTCTATTCACAAATTATCTCACTATTATTTACAGATTTCTCATTTTATTTCATTTCATCTCATTTGTGTAACTAAACAAGATTTCAATGGGTTACACAGTTGGTATCATCTCATTTTATCTCATCTCAACATCCAAATACTACTCAAATACAAACACTTTTTAATTTATCTTTCATACTTTCTCATCTAATTATTTCTAATTTTTACAATTTTTCCAAACTTCTATTTAAAACATAAAAAATAATTCAATTTTTTCAAATTTTAAAATAAAAATAATATTAAAAAAATGAATGATATGCATTAGCCACTATTAACTCCCATACTCGACACCTATAACTTTTTTATAGAATGTGAGGATATTTTTCATGGTGTATGAGGTGTGAGATTATGAATAGTGACTGATGAGAACAATTTTTCTATTAAAAAAATTATATTATAACAATATTTTAACTTTAAGTATTGTTATAATATGATCTTCTCTCACATATTTTAACTTTAAGGTTTGGTTTCACATATGATCTTCTCTCAGTATCTAAACACCATTCATACACACACTTTTCAATTTCAATTTTTCAAAATTTTAATTTTTTAACTTTTTCATATAATCGTTATTTAATAATTACAACTTTTTCAAACTTTCAAACGAAATATAAAAAAATAATTTAATTTTTAAAATTTTTAAATTTCAAAACAAAAATAATATTAAAATATTATATTATAACAATATTTTAATTTTATAATATTTTAATTTAATTTTTTCTTTCTTATCACGTTAGCTCAAATAATTTAACTAGTATTTATAAACTATCTAATTTATATTCACAGATTTCTTATCACATTATATCATATCTTATTTATGCAAGTAAACGAAGATTTATAATATTTTTATTCAATTTTTTTCTTTTATTTCAAAAAAACTCTTAACTCAAATTATTTCATTATTATTAATAAATTATTTCATTATTATTCATAAAAATTTCAGTCTCATTTTATCTATGTTTATCTATGTTCGTAATCCGAACCCTGTGTAGGTCCAGTGTGGAGTGCGTTTGTCAGCTTCACGTGCGACAATAGCACGTGGTTTTAACGAACTTTCGCAACGGCAATCAGTAGAGCCGTTTAGCCTCTCTCCTGTAATTTTTCTTTAAAATGAAAATATCTGTATTATAAAATCCACTTAAATGCGACTTGCAACATTTGGAATTTCGAATCCATCGCAAGCTGCTCCCTTTCCCGTTATCACACGAATCACCATTTCTTCTCCGACACTGCAAATTCCAACAAAGCTTCTCTTCTCCTTTGATCAGTACCCCTCTCTTTCTAACATTTATTGTTCTTAATTTAAAAACTATTAGCTCTTCCTTCTCCTTTGTAGACATATTTTGCTTCATTTCCATGCTCGAATCTCTTCTGGGTTACTTTCCGTTTTGCTCATATTATAGTTTTTCCTTTTGGTAATTACCTCATATTAGCTTTTACGTAATGGGTTGGTGTTGTATCGTTTCGTTGTAAAGGTTTTAGTATAATAAGAGATTTTGGATTCTGGGTCTTTGTTGCCGAGTCTTTCCATTAGGTTTCGGTATATGGATGGGTGCTTTATTGGTTTATTTGGTGCAGTGAACTTTTGGGTTGTTTGAGTGTATTGTCAGTGGGAGAATTGGGTTTCTTTTTTACGAGTTTTGTTGCTTCATTCAATCATACTTTTCAGATTTTTTGGGTGCTATCAAATTCTGGGCATGTCTCCGATACTAATCTTTTAATGAAAAATTCTCAGGTTTTTGGCGTTTGGTTTCGTACTCGTTCTACCTCTTTGAAAATTCATTTTGATATTCTGGTCATTTGGGACTCTTGGTGGGGAATTGGGGGCCTTTGTATTAATCTTTTCCTGCAAAATCAGGTATCAATCTTCACTGGAAAAACTTACTTCTTTCGGGTTTCGTTGAACCAACATATTCATGGCTACTGGAAGAAATGGGAAAATTTTATCATAAGTGGCTAGAAAGCTCACCTAAACGCGTCGTTGAGGCTGCCACAACCACATGTTAATGGAGAATTCATCGACAATGCTTGGCTCGAATGTTCTAATAAGGAAGTATGAGTTTGTAAGAGTTATAATTCAATGCTTAGATTCATTAGGCTACAGAAAATCTGCATCATTTTTGGAATCAGAGTCCGGTATTTCATACAAATCCTCGGATTTTGAAATCCTTAAATCACAGATACTCTGTGGGAATTGGGATGGTTGCACTGATACCCTTAATGAAATTAAGGTGATGGATGAGACAAGAGCTTCTGCTTTGTTTATTGTATTCAAACAGTGCTTATTGGAGTGCTTGAATCATGGGGATGATGCCATGGCTTTGGCCATTTTAAGAAAAGTGGTTTCTGCATTAAGGTTGGGCAAAGACAAGGCTCACATCCTTGCTCAGAGTATCCTCTCTTTGAGGGATACAGAGTTTGGTAAAATGGATGATAATATTGTTCAGGAATTAAGAAATAAGTTGTTGGTGGAGTTGGAAAAACTGCTTCCTCCACCAATTATACTGCCTGAAAGAAGGCTGGAACATCTGGTTGAAACTGCCGTTTCAGCCCAAATTGATTCATGTATGTACCACAATACGTTGGGAGCAGTTTCAATTTATGAGAATCATTGCTGTGGCAGGGATCAGATCCCCACTGAGACTATTCAGGTGTGCTTTGCTTCTGATCTTAATTTCATGATGTTCTATGTTTTTCATCCTTGGAATATTTTGAGGCATGCTTAAGTTCATGGGAAGTGTATTTTATTGCATATTTAAAGTTCATGGGAAATTTGTAATTCACTTGATCTTCTTGCAGTAGCTCTACAGAAATAGAATCTTAGGATATGATTATTGCATACACTCTTTTAAACAATTGACTGATGTCTTAGAGCACTAGCATTGGACTCATTTGATGAGTCCAATCTTTAAAGTTTGATGAATTTCACTTTAAAATCTTGGCATTGGATTCATCTTCTACTCAAATGTGAAGCTTTGAGCTATAGGACATTCTCATTTATCTTTAAATTTGAAGAAGTACTGTTCAATGGCTGTCGGATTATTTTATTACCAAAATCAGATATTTCGCACGCAATTTCATTGCTTTCTTCCCTTTCTCTTCTCTGGTTTCTTCCTCTAGCCCCGAAATCCCCAGATCCTTTTTCCTTTCTTCCTCTTCCTTTCTCCCCAATTCCCAGATTTCCCTTCTTCCTCTCCCTTTTCTCCTTTCCGTTTCTTCCCTCCGTTTCCTCTCCTATTTTTCAGTAAGCTATCCATTCCCTTTGCCGTGAGAGTGACTAGTTCATCTTCGTCCACAGAGGTTCAAGTTCGTACGAGGTGTTTCAGGTGAAAGAGGACCTCCATAACCTCCATAGGCGCACCGTTACCGCTCCCTTCTCTTTTTCGATTCTTCACTCCGAACATTCTCTATCTCCGTGAGTTCACTCTCTCTCCGTCTCTGTATATTAATCATATATGCATGTATGAAAAATTTTGCATTACATTTGTATGCTTATGTATGTATTTTTGCCCGTGAAGAAATTTTGCACTCCCTGTATGTATTTCAATCCTTCTGTTGTTGGAGTTGTTTGAAATAAAGAGTTGTTTTTTCAATCCTTTTTTGTGGGCTTTCTATTGTTTTTTCACGGGCAAAATACATATAATTTTTTTCAATTAATTTCATTTTCTTGGAGCTTTGTATTCAGTTGATAGCATCACATTCAGCTGCCATCACTTATGGGTTTACAACTTCTGGCTTCTTAATGGAACTCACTCTCCTACAAATGAGATATGTTGCCAAGATATATATACTTGATCTGAATATATGAATCTTGAGGCCAAAAAGAAAATTGATGAAATTCAAAACCCCTGCTTTTGTAACGTGAGCTGGTGGTTCCAAAGTGCACTTTTTTAGTTTGGATTCTTGTTGCCAATTGAAAAGTTTGTGGCCAAATCTTTCTTTTAGCAACATTTTCTGTTGCACTAAGCTAAGTTTTTGCAGTGTTATGAAGATATTTAATTTGCTGCGGTGAAAAGAAAAGAAAAGAAGTGCTATTTAAAGTTTAGGCACTATTGTTTTGAAGTTCCTATTCAGAAGTGACAAAACCAATCGAATGCCATGCAGCGTTCCATAGTTATGTTCATGTTTATGTGCAAACAGTTTAATCTAAATTGTGACTTTTTGTGGGCTGTTGTAATCTGAATTTTTTTTTTGATAAGTAAAAATATTATATATATATATATCAAAAGGAGTAACCAAGCACATTGAATGTATACAAGAGAACACCTTGCCCATAATAGAAAATCCCTAATAACCCAAAAAGCCCATGAAAAACAACCCAAAATACACCAAGCCCGACCCCAACCCCTTGCTTCCCGTAGAACTAGAACTCTACCTAAAAACCCCACTCCAACACCTTGTTTTCCCGTCTTCACAATGCCCTGCCTTTAGACTTCGCTCTAGATGAGCTACCACCCTTAGCGTCGTAGTTGTAATCTGAATTGTAATTCTGAATTGTGACTTTTTGTGGGCTGATTGTAATCTGAATTGTGACTTGAATTATAATTTGAATTGTGAGTTGAATTGTAATCTGAATTGTGACTTTTTGTGGGCTGTTGTAATCTGAATTGTAATTCTCGTTGGCTACATCTACTTGTTGGTTTCAAGAATTATAGATATGAATGTTTGGTATTGTGCATGGTGGAATGAATGTGTTTGTTAGTTTTTGTAATTGTAGATGTGAAGTTTCGGTAGAGAAGAAGGGTTTGTGGAAGTATTTGTTAGTTTTAGGAATTATAGATGTGACTATTGGGTAGAAGAAATATTGGCATAATATGTTTGTTGGATAAAATTTATTGTAGATGTGTTTGTTGAATAGAAGAAAGGTTGGCAAAATGTGTTTGGTGGTTTTTTAAATTGTGTATATGATTGTTGGGTAGAAGAAGGGTTGGCAAAATGTGTTTGTTGGATAATTAGGTTGAGGAAAAAAATTAATTGGGAAACAATAATTTAAGTCAAATTAAATTATTACTTAACATATGGTTAGTGTAATTGCAAGATCTGAAAGAAAAAATTAAAAATATTATTATTGAAAAAATAATATTATATTATTATTTTGATGAATCCAATAGCTAATCCAATGTGGGATTATGGATAGGAAGGTTTTACATTTATGGAAAACATGTTCTTTTCATCAAATTTTGAAGATGAATTTGATGAGTCCAATGCTAGTACTCTTATGTATCTCATGCATTGGTCAAAGTTTGCATACCTAGAACCTATCGAGTGCATAAACAGTTTCGATATAAGATAAAATGTTTTGAGGCTTATGAGATAGTAGTTATCCTTGGCGTGACTAGCAAGGGCCATAGGTAATGTATTTCAACCAGGTGTTTAAAAATGGCCAAAGATCAATCTTTTATTTTTCTTTCAATGATTGGGTAAATAGTGTGGTAGATGCTTGTGAAGATGGTACCAGATACATTATGAATATTGTTCAAAATCAGGGTGATAAATTCTGTTTGTTACAGCTTTTGTATTGGCTCTGTGTTGAATGTGAAAATTTATATTTCATAGCTTCTCTAAGGAAAGTTGAACTTTTAGATAGAATTTCTAGTTTATGAAGAAGTTATAAAAAGGATTGGAAAATAAGATGATTCCATTTATTGTTATTAGAAAATGCAAATGATATTGACATAAACAATAGCAATGAAGCTTCTGAATACTACGATATTCTGTTAATCGTGGAGTGAGGTCACAACCTAGAATTTGAGAACAGATTCAGTCATTCTAACCATCTCTTCTGCAGCACAATGAGATGCAGAGGATACTGTGTGACAGAATTATTCGGACTGTAGGGTTCTCTTTATCTTTAGGTCATATTGGTTTGCTGTATTCTAGCTTGTGTCTGATAATTTAAATTCTTGGTAAAAGGTTAAGGTTGATAATGCCCTGTCAATAAATATTTCTTCTTGCAATTCAATGAGGGGAAATTTACCTAGGTATTCATTATGCAAAATATTTTTATTTTGTTTAAGATAATGCCATTTAATTGCAGAAGCATTGAGAATAAACACATCTTCCTTTGATTGTTCACAGTTTGCTAATCTGTGATGTATATGCGGCATTTGTTTGCCACTGATGCAGATTTTGACTGACCATAAGAATGAAGTTTGGTTCGTACAATTTTCTAATAATGGGGAGTACTTAGCCTCTTCATCAAGTGATTGCACAGCCATTATATGGAAGGTATCGTTCAGATAATTTTTTCTAATAAGGAAGTCATTTTTATTACTCATGCAATCCAAGTACACAACATGTATACTAAAGGAGCACCTGCCTAGAGGTGAAGGGAAACAAAAATACATAAAATCTAAATAAGAAGTAAAAATAGAGGTATTATGAGCCGACGCCCAGACACATGTCATAGCATTGGGTATTATTAGTCGTAATTCAAGTTTCTGAATATTTCTCTCATCCTACAACTTAAATGTTGATAGAGCTCTGATTGGGATTTGCAGTCTACAGCAGTAAAAGAAAATTCCAGTACTGTGAGTAAGAATTATGGAACCAATATTCTAGATGTGCTGCTGTTAAAATATGGAGCATTGTGAATGCTCTGTGGACCACACAGTACCTCTTCTCCTGTTAAAATTGGGTGTGGGTGAGGTGGCTACTTTAATTGGTAACAGGGTAATCCTGGCAAAGTGGAATTCCACTCACTCATGTCCATAATCAAGTTACTACCAAACACCACACCCAGTTGTCATTGTTGGGGTTCATAATTTTTGGCTGGTTCCATTACAGTAAATTACACTGACTTGAATTTTTCTCAGCATGCCACAGCTGGAAACTACTTGAGAACCCACAATTTTTAGTGGAAGTGGTTTTTGTGTGGTAGGTATTTTCCCCCACAACAGACACAGCATCAGTCATCCCCCCTTCTTTTTTGTGCACATAAATCTTCTGGTGTTCAGGATAATTTAAAAGGAAAAGAAGATAAATGAAGGAACGGAAAGAAAGAGAAAAGAAAAGAAATATAAATGCTAAATGATGAAGTTTGTAGTGTATGTTGTGTACTTAGACTTATAAAAAAAAAAAAAA
>QEOT01004130.1:123099-190551 GCA_003123785.1 Pterocarya stenoptera
ACTGATATGCAGGTCAATGATCTTAACTCTTCAGATTCCTCGATGACACACGCAACATCTTTGGGTTACTTGCGATATCCTCCTCCCGCTGTTTTTGTTGCAAACACTCATTCCAATGAGCATGTTAGTCTGACTGCTGAACTACCTCTCACGTCCTTACCTTTCTTGTTTGTGCCTTCATTTGCTATAGATGATTCAAGAACAACAGATTTGCAGCGTTCCAATCAGCTTGTTGGTTCAAGTAGTTTGCAAGTTGGGCCCGTTGTTTCAACGCAGGTTCAAATGGATGCAAATGAAGCACCGCGCTATGATGGTATGCTGTCTCCTATGGAGACATTTCCTGCTATTCCTAATGGCTCGCATGGTGGTATTGAGGAAGCTGCAAATAACCATTTCCCTAGTGGAACGGGAAGTGGCGTTTATGACCCCACCGTGGACGCCATGGAAACTGATGAAATGCAGCCCGTTGAGAGAAGCCAGCATGGAACCTCTACTAACTTGGATACTGTGGGTGGTGCCAATAGTGGCTTTGGTGGAGTACCTGGCTATCCTGGATATATTCCAAACCGCTTGGATCTTCCTGGGTATGGGCAATTTCATCAACTTTTACCTCGCAGAGACCCAAGTGGTTGGGAGCTACCTTTTTTGCAAGGATGGTTAATGGGTCAAAGCCAAGCTGGTCTTACTTCAATGTTGCCTCTTAATGGTGATGGTGGTAATCTAGAGCACTCAGCTCGATATTCTTCCATCTTGACATCTCACATGTCTACTCATAATGTGGCAATGCCGGGCAGCATCAGTCTATCTGGAATTTCTGGAAGATCTGGCCTGCGGCATCATTTCCCACACTCCCACTTCTCTGCGTCTGAATCTGTGGAGGGTGCTGGTTCTGTGAATGCCCCAAATGATCGGGCTGATACTCAACCAATTGTGAGCAGAATCCAGTCAGAAATCACCACCTCACTTGCTGCTGCAACTGCTGCAGAGCTACCTTGCACTGTGAAGCTAAGGGTGTGGTCACATGATATAAATAATCCTTTTGCTCAACTCAATCCCGAAAGATGCTGCTTAATCATACCCCACGCTGTCCTTTGTAGGTAAGCATGAAATTTTTTTATTGAGATTTGACATTTTGTGCTTTGCTATGGTACCTGATATTATGCAGCAGCATGGCTTTATTGCATTTTCCAGTAGCACCGCCATCTTTTTTCCATTGTTTACAGACACTGCTGTTTTTAAAATCTGCAATATTTGTTGGTAGAAGTGACATTTCACTTTCTTTATTTTTTCCAAAGTCATGAAGCTCAACTTGTCATTACTCTTACATTTTGGAATTTTGGCTGCAATTGTACTCGCAGTGAAATGGGTGCCCATTTTTCGCCTTGTGGAAAGTTTTTAGCTGCCTGTGTTGCATGTACGCTTCCTCATATGGAAGCTGATCCAGGATATCACACTTTAATTCATCAAGATCCTGGGGCTGCGACATCCCCAACTCGACATCCAGTCTCAGCTCACCAAGTCATATACGAGCTTCGGATTTATTCCCTCGAGAAGGCAACGTAAAGCTTCATTCCTATAGTCCACTCTTGTGCTGCTTTTAATGTTTCGCCCCTTTTTTCCTGTTAATTTTTTTGCCGATGATGAAACAAATGGTATTTGCACAATGTATGTCAAGAAATTTTTTATCATACTTCATACCTTGTAATTCTGCTTTTACAGCTTTGGTTCAGTGCTCGTATCACGAGCAATTAGAGCTGCTCATTGTTTGACTTCTATCCAGGTCAGTTAACTTCCATTGATGGATGAGACCTGTCTGAATTCATTTTACCCTTGGCTTGTGATTTGTGTCAAATTCATGATTTGCTCTTCGCCTATTCTAGTTCTTAGCTTGTAATTAGGTGTTTTCTCTTGTATACTTCCTGTGTACATGGACTATGCCTATTTACTTGACAGTCAATAAAGTCTCTTATTAGTTATAAAAAAAAAAGTGATTTGTGTCAAATTTTCATTTGCAATGTTTTAAAATTGCAATTCTTCATCAATCTGTATAATGACTGGGTTGAGCTAACTCCTATCTTCTGGCCGACCGTACTTTTTACCGGGGAAAAAATTTATCTGGCCAACCGTGGTTGGTCCATAATTTAATTGATATATTAGTCAATAACAAAAAGTTAATTTATATTCGCAAGTGTGTGCATAACATAATAGAAAAGAGAGCAGTTTAGATATCTTAGTAATGAGTCAGGAATTTTGCAGGTGCCCCACTTCAATTGTTTATGCATGTGGAGATCACATATAGGATTTGGGTTCGTCATTTTTGCACCACACATTGGCATTCATTTTTCTGTTAAACTCCCTTAAGCTGCAGCAAGATGCTGTTTGCCTTGGAGGTCAAACCTCTTAATATAGTTTAACAAGACCAAGCAACAACACTAGTCAATGGTCTTAAGTAGTCTAGCTGTCCAGTGCAGGGTTAGAATACATTTTCGTTAGCATGACCGAACTATATTATGTATGTTTGTTGTGGACACAGCTCTTCTTTTGCCTGCTTCTTTATCTTAACTTTCAACTCTGATAAAAATAGTTTTTAAAGAGTGATATAATTGCCTTGTAAAGCAAATTTTTTATAGAAACGCACAAGCTGCTTGCCATATGCATGTTAGTGCTCTGGCTTAACAGTTTGCAATAAATGGCTTAGTGCTGTTTTTTGGGAATTTTAGATATTTGTTGATCAATACCTTAAAACTTGATGTGCTTTGTGTTTAACATCAAAATTTGTTTGTTCACTTGGCTCATTTAATTAATTAAAGTGTCAGAATGTCGGCGTTGTTTGCATGGATGCCAAAAATCATGGAGATCATTTTGTCATGTATTAACTATAATGCTTGAAATTAGTGTGAACCGAACCTGTGCGGTTGTTGTATTTGCAGTTCTCACCCACATCTGAGCACATATTACTTGCCTATGGTCGACGTCATGGTTCTCTTCTTAAAAGCGTTGTCATTGATGAGGAAACAACCTTACCTATTTATACCGTTCTGGAGGTAAAAGCATTTTCATTGCATTTGTTTAGTCGATTTCCCATCATGATTTTTTTTTTCTTAAATGCTACTTTACAATGTTGGAAATCTGTCCTGTTCGAATTGAAGCTCAACATATTGTTTGCAATTCAGATTTACAGAGTTTCAGATATGGAACTTGTGGGAGTGCTTCCAAGTGCTGAGGATGAGGTCAATGTTGCTTGCTTCCATCCATTTGCCGGAGGGGGTCTTGTTTATGGAACAAAGGTGTGCTTTTTGTATGTTGTGAGAAAAAGCTTGGTTGTCATGGGTATATATGGATATATTATTAAGCTGCCCATTTTTGCGGTTGAGTGCAGGAAGGGAAGCTGAGGGTTCTACAGTGTGATGGCGGTCGTGGTGTAAATTGCACCAGATCAATTTACTTTCCTGAGGAAAACATGGCTCTTGTTGGATAGTGAGACCGACGGATTGTGTTGTATTCTTGCGTTAAAAAAGGAAAAGAAAAGAAATCATTTTATTAATTTTTATTTTAAAATCGTTCTTAGCCTTTTCTTTACATGTTTATGCATTTACCCTTTTTTTTTAATCCGTTTTTCATAGATCCCAAAGCAACTTCATACTTTTTTGTAAATACTAGTTATAGCTTGAATTTAGTTTTTGCTTGAAAAACGGAGCTGGTGACTACTCTTTTTACATGGCATGGTTGAATTTGAGGACGTTACGTTTAATGGTTGCTGGAGAAAAAAGGTTTTTCGAAGTTAATTCACCAGAAATAAATAAATAAAGTATTTTTTTAAAATATGTATCTATATTGCGCCAACGGTTATTACATAGAAGCAAGCACGCATGTCAAAGCAGTGGCTGTGCTGCATTTGAGGCACTTTATTTATTTATTTATATTTTTATAATTTCCGTCCGCCCGGCTTGCCAGCAGCCAGCCTGTTCAACTTTGCTAGGGACAACCGGGAAATGCGAACATTGGGTAACCGGTTGTACGTCAAAACTTACGTGGAACAAAAAAACAAAAAACAAAAGGCAAAAAGTTAAAATAAAGAAAGAAAAAACTTCTCTCTCGTTCTCTTTCTTTTTCTTCTTCTTCTTCCGAGTCTATCATTTTGGATTTAGTTTACTTTCATCCCTCTCCTGCATATTTTTGTTTGGGCTAGTTTTTTTTTAATAGATGCCGAGTAATTTTTTTTTTTTTTTGGATTTTCCTTCTATTTCTGAATTTTTTNCAATTTACTTTCCTGAGGAAAACATGGCTCTTGTTGGATAGTGAGACCGACGGATTGTGTTGTATTCTTGCGTTAAAAAAGGAAAAGAAAAGAAATCATTTTATTAATTTTTATTTTAAAATCGTTCTTAGCCTTTTCTTTACATGTTTATGCATTTACCTTTTTTTTTAATCCGTTTTTCATAGATCCCAAAGCAACTTCATACTTTTTTGTAAATACTAGTTATAGCTTGAATTTAGTTTTTGCTTGAAAAACGGAGCTGGTGACTACTCTTTTTACATGGCATGGTTGAATTTGAGGACGTTACGTTTAATGGTTGCTGGAGAAAAAAGGTTTGTCGAAGTTAATTCACCAAAAATAAATAAATAAAGTATTTTTTTAAAATATGTATCTATATTGCGCCAACGGTTATTACATAGAAGCAAGCACGCATGTCAAAGCAGTGGCTGTGCTGCATTTGAGGCACTTTATTTATTTATTTATATTTTTATAATTTCCGTCCGCCCGGCTTGCCAGCAGCCAGCCTGTTCTGAAGAATCAAAGGGGCAAGACAGAATGGAGCCGCACTAGTCACTACAAACAAAGGAAGATTGCACCTGGCCTGAAAAATATACACTCCATTAATGAGAATAATTTTTCACAAGTATATATAACATTACTTTTTCAATCAAATATGCGCTTTTTTTAATTGGCANTTTCATTTCTTGGTTCTTGATCTTGAACCAAGATCGGTGTTCTTCTGTGGGAAAAGGAAGGGACCAGTTTTTCGGGAGGGAGGATAGCTGGAAATGATGACTTCACCGTCGTTTGGAACTTTGGTGTATATGAAACCAAGAAGTGGGAGGGAGTAAGAAACGAAAAAGAGGGAGGGAGAGAGGGAGAAAGAAAGAAATGAAAAATTTTATTAAATGTGGCGCCGGTTGTGCGCCGGTTGTATCAGGCGGTTGCAAGTAGTATTTTTGCACTACAAACAAAGGAAGGTTGCACCTGGCCTGAAAAATATACACTCCATTAATGAGAATAATTTTTCACAAATATATATAACATTACTTTTGAGGCACTTTATTTATTTATTTATATTTTTATAATTTCTGTCCGAGCATTGCTTTGCATCAGTCTACATACCATACATCAAATTGTTTTTTATTTTATTTATTTATTTTAGTCTTCTTGAAATATTTATATTTTTTTATTCATCATTTATATAATATACATTTAATAAAAAAAATAAATAAAAAAATTATAGTATATGATGTGTAAGCTGATGCAAAGTTTTTTCCGTCCTGCCAGCAGCTAGCCTGTTCTGAAGAATCAAAGGGGCAAGACAGAATGGAGCCGCACTAGTCACTACAAACAAAGGAAGGTTGCACCTGGCCTGAAAAATATACACTCCATTAATGAGAATAATTTTTCACAAGTATATATAACACTACTTTTTCAATCAAATATGCACTTTTTTTAATTGGCGTAATCTCAGGAAATCAACTAGATTTATCGATAAAAGAGCTAATGTGAATAGTTGGATTCTCGCTTTTATGTCCACATGTTGAAAAAGCAATTGGGAATCGCATGATAAATAAAAAAAAGGCATATTTTTATATGAATGGCATGATAAATAAAAAAAGGAACATTTTAGCACGCCCATAATTAAAATAAGAAAAATACTATATACTATACATACACATATCTTACTAATTCTGTTCGAGACCAGATTAACTTAATTTGGAAGGTGAACTCTCAAAGAATAATTAGAAACAAAAAGTATATATATTATATGCACGTACATGGCCCGGAATTAGTATTTTCTTGGAGCATATATACTTTTACTTTTGCTGAAGGGCTTGATCTTGCATGTTAATTTGTTTTAGTTAGATTCAATGTAAGTTGCAGGTGGCCACGGGGTGGCTCATAATCAGCGAATTAATTAACATAGTAGTTATAAATCTCTGATCTAAACCCACAGAATTTGCACAAGGATTAATATATAAGGTAGTGGATGCATGCATGCAGGGTCATGCACTGTAATTAATGCAAGCTAGCCGTTACGGAGAAATAAGGAGTCTTCTTCTCGAAATTAATTTTTTCTACTTTGACTTATGGCCATATATATGTGCAAGATTGTCGCCAAGATTGACGATTGACAATGGAAACCATTCATATATTTGTATATACCATTGAATATTATATATGATCATATACCATGCATTAATGCCAGTCAAAACATTTCAAACTAAGAAATATTGTTTTAGTATACCTTGGGAACGCGCTGCTAGATTTTACTAACACGAGCAAAACTATACAAATATATATATATATATATATTTGTTCCCTAGCTCCCTGCTTTCTGATCAAACTTGCATCTTTTTCTTCTAGTACTACAGAAACATCAAGACATTCATGAACGTCCTTTCTTTTTCATTTGTTAGATAAATGCATGCATGCTTTTCATGACCCATGCATGAGACTTTAATTAGTTAATTAGAATCATGAGATCGTCATGCAGGAGATAATGGATGGATCGATGATGAGCATGGATATCGATCATGCATGCATCCAGTAGTACTAGTACTGCTACTATACTAGTACTGTGTATTATTATTTCCTCGTGCACCCACTAATTTGAAACGACCTTGTCCTCGATCGATCTCTATGATCTCTAGGTACGTATGTCGACTTAATTTTGTTGGTGACAGCTTGATGGTTCATCTTCTAATTCAATATACATGGAATCATTTGACGTCCCATCCTTATATTGAATCGAATCTAAGCCGCCAACAGGTTTTGGACCAAGAAAACAGCATCTTCTCTTTATGTATGGTAATAGATGCTGACAGTGCTTTTCTTTTCTTTTCTTTTCTTTTTTTTTTTTTTTTTTTTTTGGGTGCTGTTGTTTTCAATCAATGCATGTACTCTCTGTGCATCATGCATGATGTACATATATATAGTTTTTTTTTTTTACATATTCTTCTCTCTAGCTAGCTCTCTCTCTCTCTCTCTAAATTCTCTACTTAAGAGTGTAAAATATAAGAAGTTAAAAACCATATATTATATATAAACAAAAAGACATGAGAAGAAAGATTAACTCAAAATTAAGTTTCACCTTGCCAATCTTGGAGCTTGGCAGGCTTGACTTCTGATCAATCAGGCATGACGTGTGAAATTAATTAACAAACGCTAGCTCATGGCTATATATGGTGGGTTGGGATTTCTTTGCTCCCTCAGCTAATTCAGTTGAATAAGGCATTAATGATTGAAGAAGTAATACGGGCCAGGTCAGAATTCATAAGGGTGCGTTTGGAGATACAAATGTACAAAAATTGGAACGACGTCACCTGTGAGCTATATATATATATATATATATATATATTTATATGGACATCCAGCTAATCATACAGAGATGAATGGGACCCTCTCAACCCCCTCAAAATTCATTAAGATCAATAGGATCACGAGTAATTGTACACAACCTTTTGCCAAATGATCTACCAAACTCTAGCACCCGGAGCCCGGACATGGTTTATATATATATATATTTTTTCCATCAACATTTCCACGGTACGTAGTACGGTTCTTGCTAAAAAAAGAAGAAGGTTTCTACAGTTCTTCAACAAGGAAATCCCGGCCAGTGCCATGACGTCGGTGATCGATCTAATTAAGTGCTAATAATAACCATACAAAGATTCATCTAATTTCCGAAAATAATATTATATAAAATACTAAAAATATAAAACCACGATATAATATCTCGATTAATTGAGTAGTAAATAACGATGAAAATGATTCTACGTACTTACATTATTGCTTAGTAAACTTATTGCTTTTTACAATGATCATTATAAAGAGTATTAAATATTGTAATATATATTGAATAGTAATTTTTAAACTAAAGTATAAGCTCATGTATTGTGATTTGGGTTTCGGAAGTTGTACACATAATCATCATGATCACGTTAGCTAGGGTTCCTTCTATAAGAATATATGAACAACAAAAACGGGTTGGTGTTTGACCAATTCGGTAAAGGTATAATTTGTCTCACAAGTTGGTAATGGATAAATTAAGACCGGAATATAGTAAATGATTTCTGCACGTATGGTCTCTATTTATAGATTACAAGGTACTGGTTGACAAATGACACAATCATTATATATAAGGGAGAGAACAATTACTTAATCAAATGGTTGTGTCTCTTAACACTTTTTCAACCAACCCCTTCCGTGTGTCTCTTAATAGAGGCCGGCTACCTTCTACACAGGTAGCTATGTCCAAATCACTTGGCCTTACAAAAACACCATGTATAATTTCAGAAGCTGTTTTAGCTGTCTTCGATCGCTAAAAACTATGTCATAATATCTCACAAAAAGCAACTAGTGTATGTAATTGATTTCTTGACAATCAGCTAAGGTGGATAAAGTCGTGGGAAAATCAGACATTCATCTCAAACTAAAAATTCTCATTTCAATATCCAAACCTAAGTAAATTAAACTTTTCTCTTTTTCTTTTTAACCAAACAGGCCCTAGAGTAGAAAGGTTAAAGTGGGTATAATTGTCGTACGCATGCTGGGGACCTCGTGCTCCGATAAAAAAAAACAAAGGAGGTGTCTAAATCATTCCCTGCGAAGGAAGAGGAAGGTGCATGCTAGCTCTTTTGTTCTTGATTAAAAAAATATACATATCTGTATATCGAGCGTTGACCAGTCAAAGGAACTTAAATGCTTTATTTAAATACGTAAAGAAGTTTAGTTTGAATGGGACATGTATTGACTAAATGTGCTCCCACAACTTTGACTAAAGATATTATAAATATATATATTACTAAACAGAAAAGAAAAGCTCTAAAAATAAACAGATTGAGACGAATGAAAATGCTTGATCTTTTTCCTTTTCTTTTCAAAAAATGAATATGGTGAACCGTGAACATGGACAGATAAGAAGAAGGTACTAAGAACATTAACTAAGAAGAAGAAGAAGAAGAAGAAGAAGAAGAAGATCAAGATCAAGAGGATGATGAGGAATTTGATTCGAATTTGTAGTATTTATCCACTGCTACTGAGACGTCCCAAGTGCAACTAAGTCCTTTAGGAATGGTAACAAGGTCTCCAGCGCCAAACTCTACAAACTCAGATGATGATGATGAGCCTTTTGGGTATGCTTTTACCTTCCCTCTCAACAAATAGCAAGTTTCTTCTGCATCAAACTTCAGTTGGTACTTTCCTGGCGAGCAACCCCATCTATTTTTACAAACACCCAGATATATAAGTACCCGGCCAGCCATAAGAAATAAGCAAAGTTTAGAATGAACTAGAGAGAGAGAGAGAGAGAGAGAGAGAGAGAGCGGCTTACTTGGGCCAGCACTTGATGTTCAACTCGGTTAGCCGCGATTCAGATGGGTTGCTTTCAACGATAATTTTCAGGTTGTGGGAGGAACTTGGGTTGGACTCTGCAGCCATTAAAGAAGAAACGTCTGAATTTTAGGAGTACTAGCGTCGAAGAAGAGGATGGCAGCACTAGTGTGAGGAGAATTCTTCCTTTTTCAGTTCCTTCTCGATCGAGTTGGTAATCTATAATATTCTAGAGAGAGCGAGAGAGAAATCAGGAATCTTATAAACATGACAGAGGAGAAACAACTAGAGCTCTAAAATATTTATAGGGATTTATTAGGAAGACTTCCAAGTTCCAACGGGCGGGGCGGGGCGGGGCGGATGCCATTACCCATTGACAACAACACCCCATATATGTCACATTCACGTACCCTACGTTTAAAATTGGGGCTACTTAATTTTCATCTGTGCCGTCCAGTCTATCTCTCATTTTTTTTAATAGTTTTTGTTGAAATTTTCCGAGTAGGAAAAAGAAAAGCCCCGTAATAATAATATTAATCTCCTAATATTTAGATACACTTATGATAAATAGAAATGATTTATTCAAATTTCAAATAGATAAATTTCATACAAATTCTTGTAAAAAGTAGACCTAACTTAAAAAAAGTATAAAAACTATTTTTTATTTTTTTATTTTTATAAAAAACTTATATGAGATTTGTCTATTAAAAATTTGTGCCTAATATTACTCTATAATAAACTCATGATCACGAGTCTTTAAACTCAAATACATTTCAAATTAAGTAAGTCATGAAAAGAAAGCGTAGTTTTCTAAGACACTCATGATCATCATGATCATGATGATCGGAGAATATAATGAATATTTCCAGCTTGTCGAGTAATTGAGAAGGAATATGGAAAATTTTCAAAGTATTTCCAAAATCCAAAATAGTAGCTAGCTAGCTATATATATACCACATACGCACAAATTAGTTTTCAAGGACTTCACCGGCCTGCATTAATTGGACTCAAACTAATTAATTAAGTCCTACCAATTATATATGCAGCCTCTATATATATATATATATATATATATCAAAAATGCGATTTTGCGGCCCCCACTTGACGGTTCAAGTGTATCGTTGTGTAATTTTTTTTTTTATTTAATAATTAAAGAATAAATTTTAAGTATATTGATATATATTTTTTACTTTTTAAAAATATATAAATATGTTAAAAAATATGAAAAAAAATGACAAAAAAAATCGTGCAGTATGATGGAGCGGTGCTACTCAGGCGGCAGAGTAACACCGCCCTATATATTTATATATATATGTGTGTGATGATTAATTAATTAATAGAGAATCATGTCGGTGACAATTATATTATAATTTTCTGAAAGCTAGCACACCTGCTTTTTTATTTTTCTAATTATTTTAGGAGTACATATATATTTATATATATTATTCTTAATAATCAAAGCAATAGTTGTTGGCTCTATAGTACTATCCCATAAAATACTAATTAAAATTCCTTTCTTCTAGGAGTTGAAACTTTGAGACCTTCCGGCCTTAACAAAATGCAAAATCATGTACAAATTGGCTAAACATGCAGAATTGGAGCACGATCGACTCGACCGATTTAATTTTTTTCCTCTTTGTGGAATATTTAATGTAGAAAGGGGTGCTTCATGTCAATCATCTAGTAATTATATATTGAGAGAGCAAACGTGCACCTGCAAAAACAACCAATTTTTTAAAGGATAAATTATATTAATTATTATTTATATATCCACAAATTATTTAGAATAATTTTCTTTTTTTGACTAGCCGACATATCTATATATATAATTATTAGATGTTAATTTGTCATGTGTACAAGTACTACTGCTAGCTAGTATGCTCTATTGCTCTGGTCCCAATAATTAATAATTAGTTTGCTCTCATCCACTACTTTCTTTTCCTTCTGTTTGAAATGAAATTTGATTATTATAAACCACATGCATTATATTTTGAATGGTCAAATCAATTCTCCATCTATCTTGTATTTAATTATTTTCAACATTATATATAAAATCCAATATATATATATACTTGGTAATTTGGATCTACTTTCCACAATAATTGAGGCAGATTTTGTGTTATATATATATATGTATTTTATGCATAAAATACATATATATATAAATGAAAAAAAATTTCATATCCTTTTAGATGGTAATATACAATAGATTTATAAGTAAAATATAATAAATAATTTTTAATAATTTAATATCATCATGAGATATGAGCAAATAAGGATGAAAATAAAGATAAGTAGTATTACTATATTACACTCCATATATATATATATATAAGTGCCAGAGTAGCACTGTTCCATTTGATCGACTGTTGTAAATTTTTTTTTTCCATTTTTACATTCACATTTTTTAATGTATTTAAATATTTTTAAAAAATAAAAAAATACACCAATGCATTTAAAATCACTTCCTTCATCATTAAGTAAAAAAAATTAAAAAAATAAATAAATTTTGTTAAGTGGTCAAATGGAGCGGTTCATTTGGGAGGTAAAGTAGTATTTTTCTTTATATATATATCGAAAACATTAGTCTGCCGCCCCAATCATACCGTCCAAACGAATAATTGGGTGAAAAAAAAATATTTACTTAATAATTAAAAAAATGATTTTAAATATATTAATGTATTTTTTTATTTTTTAAAAATATTTAAATTTATTAAAAAAAATAAAAAAATAAAATACAAAAGCAGTAAAGTGGAGCAACTACTCTAGCCCGACTCTATTTATATATATATATATATTTATTAATGCATATTATATACAAACAAATGAAGGCAGGTGATCATAATTGGCCCGGTCAAAGAGATGACGAGATGAATCAATCCGAAAGGGACACCTGGCACTATGTTACTGGGGAAAATACATAGAACTGTTTGACCAAAGGAATCATCAAGATACCGACATAAAGCTCTTTCAGGATTTTTCCCCTTCGGCTTTATTGATGACAGATGTCCCCTCAATAATCCTTTTCTTTTTTATTTACTTTGGTCTGCTCCAAATTTCCCACGTGCAATGGATTGGATCGGATTTCTAAAATGGACGTTTTCTTTTTGTCTCTTTGTTTATTTGGATTTTGTACCTAATCAACACTTTCTGAATCTCAATGCCCAAAACAAAAAGTGTCACATCTTTTACAATTCTCACACCGACGACACTATCGTTGGTTCGTCCCTTCCATGATCATCATCGGCTGCTCATTTTTGGTTGGATAGTTTGATTTGGATAATGCGTGCTTTGTCTAGTTTTATTTCTTTCCAGATATTTTAGCCTATTTGGATATGTAGCAGTGACATTTTAACCTAACCTTGACATTATAATAGGGGCACTATGGTCGTATTAGTACGTGTAGTAAGGATATTTTACTCCGTGACGGGATCTTTAGAGGAGTAATTTGGACCAAGTCATCACATGAATTCTTACTTGGAAGGGTCTACACTCGCTCTTTTATTATTAATAGATATTATTTCATAGTATAGATTAAATTTGGGGAATAACATGCAATAGATATTCCCTTCACAACATCATTTATCTCTTTTGTTTTTATACATAATTGATTTCTTGCTTAGTATTTGTATGGTTAGAACGTACTCCTTAATTGACTATCTTTTCATATAGAATACAATCCAGATAGGCCCAAATAGGCCTATTCTGGGCCTCAACTGGTTAATCAATACGACGAGCAAAGTGAAAACCCCGTAATGGGCGGAGTGAAAGTGTCTCTGCCCATACATAATTGAATATGGGCCAAAAAAGTTATTAGGCTCATTGATGTTTAAACTTCTGCTTAGCCCAATGCATAACCCAACCCAAACCTAACTGGCCATTACACTTCCAGCAAAGCCGCGGCCCGCGGGTCCCGGTCAGTCGCATCGGCCATTCCGACCCCATAACCGTGCATTTAGCTGGATTTCATCCACACTCGCTCTCAATTCTAATCCCTTCTCTCTCTCTCTCTCTCTCTCCACTTGTTGCTCTCGCTCTCATCCATGGCTACTCAAGGTCAAGTAATCACGTGCAAAGGTACTCTCTATGTCTATGTTTATATGCATATATGCGTGTGATATGTGAAACGTTGAAATCACTATGGTTGTGATCTCTGTATGGATGCAATGGAATTGCAAAAGCTGCGGTGGCCTGGGAACCCAATAAGCCTCTGGTGATCGAGGACGTTCAGGTGGCTCCGCCGCAAGCCGGGGAAGTCAGAATCAAGATCCTTTTCACTGCTCTATGCCATACCGATGCCTACACTTGGAGTGGCAAGGTATTACTGTTTTTCATGCTAGATTGCTGACTTACGATTATTGTTTAGTTTTGGTAAAAAATTTTTGGTGGTTTACTGTCGCTTTGGGCAATCCGTGGAGCTTTTTATTTTTTTATTTTTTTTTAAATATAAATTTCTTGTAAAAGTACACGGGTTTCTTTTTTATTGTTTTTTACTTTAATTATTAAATTTTACATAGTGTCATCCCATGGAATTCGAAATTTCCCATTTGTTTTTTGTAATTTTTTGTTCAAATGCCAAATTGGAAATAGAACATTGTTGAAAAACATAAACAATTGTGAAAAGCTCTTAGTGGTGCATGGTTTGATAGAACTGAACTAAGGCTAGCAGTTGTGGTGATAACTTCAAGCTCATATGGCAAGATTTCAGCTTGATGTTACCGATCAAAAAAAAAATCAGCTTGATGTGATATATAATGAGGCCATCTAATTGCGAACATGAAATGTCTGCTTATTGAAAGCTAGATCATATTGTTTTTTATAAGAAAGTCTTTATTAATAAGCACGATATTTTTTGTTTTTTTTTTGAAATTTAGATTCTACATGTTATAGATTTCTAGATTCCTGTGAAATCTACATCATATTGTGGGGAGGGCTTGCCGTAGTCTGCTTTTACTTGTCCATTTAGATATCTCTCGTACACACATAGACACATAGACACACAGATATAGACAAACACGCACGTGCAGAGTAGGAGGGATGGAGGGAGGAGTGGGATTTTTCATTATTTTGGAGGTGGGGATGCAGGGAGGGGTGTAAATTAAGTACAATACCAAACTTATGTGTGAATTTCTATGCTTCCAGCGCTTCTATCATTAATGTCGTTATTTTTATTTTCAAGTGATCTATTTAATTTTTACTTATATTCTGATGTGGAAACATTTTATCTGTCTTATAGGACCCTGAAGGTCTCTTCCCATGCATCCTTGGCCATGAGGCTGCTGGGTATGTTAAGTGGACATATATCATAATAGATATTAACTATTTATGAAGTTGTTTTATGATAGAAAAACAGATTAATTTATTTCAACACAGGATTGTGGAGAGTGTTGGTGAAGGGGTAACTGAAGTTCATCCTGGGGACCATGTTATTCCCTGTTACCAGGCAGAATGTCGAGAATGCAAGTTTTGCAAATCTGGGAAGACAAACCTCTGTGGCAAAGTTCGTGCTGCGACTGGAGTTGGAGTCATGATGAGTGATCGCAAGAGCCGTTTCTCCATAAATGGAAAGCCTATCTATCATTTTATGGGAACCTCAACATTCAGCCAGTACACCGTTGTTCATGATGTCAGCGTTGCAAAGATTGATCCAAAAGCTCCTTTGGAAAAAGTATGCCTTCTGGGATGTGGTGTTCCCACTGGTAAGAATTTGTTGTACTACCTTGCAATATCTTAAATCTACTTTTTTGTGATTGTTCTGGTTAAGAAGCCCATAAAACTTTCAGTTACTTAAATAGGTTGTGCGGTATAGAAGTAAATAGAGTTGGTTAATTTATTCGGGACAAAGCCTAATCTTGATGGGGCAAACTTAGTTGTTTAGGCAAACTTACATATAAAATATATAGTTTGGACTAAAAAGTATAATAACAAAAGCATTCAAAACCGGCTAGCTGGGAGACATGTCGTTAGAAAGTGCTAAGGAATTAATCCAAGTATACTCCCTATGACTGCATGTTCATAGATATAAGGATTTAGCATTTTGTGATCAGACCATCTTAAGCATGCTCTGAGAGAAAATTATATACTCTTAGTTTCTCTTTAAACGTTTTACCAGGAAATAGAAACTGTCATATATTCTTGTTGGGATCTCGACTATTCAGTCAACATTCACAATTTGCACCATGTATGAATTTGATCCATTCGCTTCCTCATGGTTTCTGATGTTCATTATTTTTAACCATCCCTTTCTCAATTGCCAAAAAAAAAAAAATAAACAAAATGACAAGATTTGAGGGAAGGCACACAGGATAAATCGGTAGAATACTCTGCTTGCAACTTGGTTAAAAGATATGCTGTGAACATTTTATATGTGGAAACATGGGCGTCATTTTGGCCTCCTGTTTAAATATGTTGCAGAAGTTTTGAATTTCAGATAAAGTATGGACTGTTTGCTGACTTTTTATTCTGGCTTTATGTAATTACACCTTTTGTCAAAGCGTGACATTTATAGATTCTGTTTTTCTATTCATAAAAGAAAGAAAAAGAAAACTTGAATGTAAGTGAAAAGTCATAACCAGTTTCCATATGACTTGCCTTTAATTTTCAGTTGCAAATGCAGTTTTTTTGGGTTTTTTTTTTTTGTTGTTGGTAGGGAGTAGTTTTGCAGTTATCTGGAGCCATGGTTAAAACAACACTCTTATAATGGTAAATGCTAATGTGTATTTCTGTCTTTAAAAAAAAATAGAAATAAATTATATTTATATAAGCCACTTATCATGTGCAGATCCTAATTATTTTAATATTGTGTTGCCTTTTAGGTCTCGGAGCTGTTTGGAACACAGCAAAAGTAGAATCAGGGTCAATAGTTGCTGTTTTTGGCCTTGGGACCGTTGGCCTTGCTGTAAGTTTGGTGTAGATTTTTATGCATCATGTTCTTTAATCAATTTTAATGATTGATTAAAGAAGTAACTGACAGGTCGCAGAGGGTGCAAAGGCAGCTGGTGCTTCACGAATAATTGGCATAGATATTGACAGCAAAAAGTTTGAAAGAGGTACATCTTGAGTTCTCTCCTTCTTGACTTTTTCGTATAGCATGGTATTCTGATCTAATCTATTATGAAGTTTCCTAACTTACATTTTGGCAATTAATTTCTATCCTCTGATTAAAGCACATATATTGTTACTAGTTATCACTTGAATGCTGCTATTCTGTCTCTTGAACATTAGCGATGCTGCTTGTCTGTCAGCTCTGAGCAGTGAATGTGAAAAGAAGAAAAAGTAGTCGTGTACTTGAGGGAACTCTACCCAAGAACTTTTATTCGATCTTGTGGATTTTGATAGTTTCCCTTTCTGTCTGCAACGTATGCAAGTATGTGATGAGAGATCATGGTGTGGTGTTTGTATCAAGCTAGATTTTCATTCTTTTCTAGGAAATGAATTTTCAAAGCAAGTCTTGGCTACTTGTTGCTAGTTTTTAAAAACCAGTGGAGTATTATTTAAGTTGTTGTGCACAACTTTTAAGTTTAAATTACAAAGGGCTGTGAACACATATTTAATCTGAGAGAGCCGCTCCTCTGCTCTCAAGGTAAGTTAGAGTGGAATGTCTCCCACAAAGAGGATTCTGTCATATATTTATGACTTGCTGGTCATTTGCTTATATTTCTTTGTGACATGCAGCAAAGAATTTTGGAGTTACTGAATTTTTGAATCCAAAGGACCACGAGAAACCAATTCAACAGGTTATTGTTGATCTCACTGATGGTGGTGTTGACTACAGTTTTGAGTGCATTGGAAATGTCTCGGTGATGAGGTCTGCTTTGGAGTGCTGCCATAAGGTGAGTATTCTGCTTGTATGGAATATGTATGTTAATGGGTATCTGCATATAGAATTCACCTGATTGCCAAAAAATTTCAGGGCTGGGGAACTTCAGTTATTGTCGGTGTTGCAGCATCAGGGCAGGAAATATGCACCCGTCCTTTCCAGTTAGTAACTGGTCGTGTCTGGAAAGGCACAGCTTTTGGTGGTTTTAAGAGCCGTTCCCAAGTTCCCTGGCTCGTGGAGAAGTACTTGAAGAAGGTAAATCATTTGACATGTACTGAATATGTGATTTTTTGTTACTTCTCTAGTAGAGGTTATGAACTTATCTTTCCTCTTGAATATTGCAGGAAATAAAGGTGGATGAATACATTACTCACAATTTAACTCTTGGGGAGATCAACGAGGCATTTGATCTGATGCATGAAGGCGGTTGTCTCCGGTGCGTCCTTGCAGTGCACGTTTAAAGTGATCTTATCAGTCTCATTCCAAGTTCCTAGTGGAGTGAACTTACTGTTTTGCATTCAAAGAAAATTAAGTGAGTGGATGCTGTTGATGAGTATAAATGGTTAACGTGAATACTATTCCCCTTTAAGATTGCCTTATCTATCAATTATATATGTGTTTGATTGGAATCGGGACTTTTCCTTATTGTGGTTAGCATTATGACATCTGCAATGAAAAATGATATGAAAGCAAGAGATGGAAAGTGTTGTTCTAAAAAACTCTGCCTTATTCCATTTCATAAAATCTTGAAGCACTTCTGCTTCGCTCTCTCCACTTGTCTTTGAAATAGAACTTTAAAGAAATAGAAAATAATTTAGAAAAAGAAAGAGTAAGCGGTGTGCTAACTTTATTCAAGTTACCAAAGCATCAAATACAAAATCACAAAAAGATTGAAGCATATAGAGTTTGAAACCTTCATTGTCAATATAAGACCCAAAAAGCTTACAGCAGAGTTCAATATTTCAGTTGAAACCTAAAAGAAACTAAGCATGACCACTTGCACAAGTTATTTAACTAATGGGAGACCAGTTTTGTGCTAATTGTAAGAGCTATACAAGCTATGATGATAAAAATGGAGATCAAAATGCAATCAAATCAAATAGCCGACGAATCCTTCCTCGTCAAGTTGAGTCTGGTTTTCAGATTCGGAAGTTCAACTTCATCGCTATATTCATAAGCAAATCCACCATGGCTAGTCAAATCATTCCTGCCATCTCCTCTTCTGTCGAAATCCTCAAGAGCTTGATCAATTTGTTCAAAAAACAGAACAATGTCCCCATGGTAATGCTAACCCATAATGAAATCGCCAAAATCTGGACTATGTGCGCTGCCAAGAGCTTTCCTCCACCTCCCATGCAGCCCATATGGCCGCCCAGCTATCCCTGGATGAACCTCGTTGACATATTCCTTCTTTGCAAACAAGGCAGTGAAAATAATACCCCAAGAGCCACACCCTCCATGAAGCTGTGCTGCCTCCAACGGGTCATCATACTCGAATTTTTCTGCAAGCTTGTTGCGCCCAATGAGAACCGAAGCGGCTACAAACCCACAAATGATTGCAGCCCAAGGATCAACAACGGAACAGCCTGAGGTGATTTCACCAAGCAAACCATTGCAAACATCGGTCACATTCCAATGGCCAGAGAGCAAACGTTTCCCAAAGAGTGTGGTCAGTGCAGCTGAACATCCAACAAGAGTTGTTGTTACTCCGGTTCTCCCAACAGCACTCCATTGTCCATAATAAGAACCGCTCTCTCCATAAGCCTTCGATATGTTGAGAAATGAACCAGGGTTGAATCCGTACCAGCCAAACCATAGCAGGAACGTCCCCAAAACAACCAATGTACCGCTGTGTCCGCGCAACGACACAGCTCGGCCGCCATGATCAAAGCGGCCAACGCGTGGTCCTTCAATGCGGCACCCTATAAACCAGCCATGCCTCCAACCAAGTGAACAACTCCGGAACCAGCAAAATCAATGGCCCCAGAACCAAACAAAAGATTATCAGACCGAGCAGGGCTTGACCATCCGCAGACCAGAACCAATGAGACACTATAGGATAGACCAAACCCGTCAAGAAAGAAGAATAGATCAAATACGCGATGAATTGTGTCCGTTCGGCGATCGAACCGCTAGTGATTCCAGCCGCTGCAATGGCAAAAGCCCATTGATAAAGGAAGAAACCATAGTCAAAAGACGAGGAAGGAAACATCCCAAGGCCGAAGAAGTGTTCGCCAATGAACCCGTTTGATGATCCTCCAAAGGCGAAGGCAAAGCCGAAGAGATAGTAAAACAGGCCGCCGGTTGCAGCATCAAGGACATTGGTGAGCATGATGTTCATGGTGTTCTTGGCACGAACCGAGCCGGCGCAGAGCATGGCGAAACCAAGTTGCATGGAAAATACAAGGTACGCAGATAAGAGAAGGTAGGTGTTATCAACAGCATAATTTGTGTCGACAAACTTGTTTGAAATGGCATCAAAGCGGCTACAAAGGTACTCAGCAGCGGCGCTGGCATTGGTTGCACCACCCAGTAGAGAGTGGAGATCTGCAGCAGAGCATGTTATCGCAGCAGCCATGAGATCAAAAAGGAATAAGCTTGCTTTGATGGGGAATTTGTGCTCTTTTTATAGTAAAAGAGTCGTGGGATTCCGAGTGAGGCAATGCTAGAATCCTGCTGGGAGATCCCGTTTCCTTTTTTTTCTTTTTTTTTTTTTTAAATATTTTTTTATTTAGTGATTAAAAAAATATTATTTAATAATATTAGATTATTTTTTCAAATATTTATAAGTGTTAAAAAATAATATAAAAAAAAAAAACACTTTTAAATAAAATAACATAAAAATGCTACAACTCATAAAACTCCTGAACTGATGCTATGCTAGAGAATCAAGGAGGTGATGAAATTCGGAGGAGAGAAAACCATGATATTGGGGCACCCAAAAAGCGAGAGAAATCAATGGAACGTGAGGTGACAATAATGATTATAATTTATAATTGTGTATAGAGTCTAAAGTATTTGTAAAATTAAATTTGATAAAATTTTCTCTAAATCAAAAATTCTAATAGAGATTAAGTCAGTTATTAATTAAAAATATAGTATAAAATCTTAATTAATAATTTTACTTTACAAAATGATAGAAATTATTTTTAAATAAAAATATAATATAAAAATAAATTTAATTTTATTTTATTTTATTTAAAAAAAAAAAAACTTTATTCAAAATTTTAACCTCAGGCCCCAAAACCTATTGAGCTGGCCTTGAAGGGGACTCAACAGCAGCGCTAGCATTGGCTGCACCACCCAGTAGAGGGTGGAGATCTACAGCAAAACAAATTATCGCAGCAGCCATGAAAAAAAAAAAAGAACAAGCTTGTCTTTGATGGGGGAATTTATTTGTTCTCATTTTATAGTGAAAGAATCGTAGGAATTCCGAGTATTTGGTAACTGTTTATAAAATGAGATTCGAAAAGATTCCAAGGTGGATTAGGACGCAAATGTGCAACGGAATCACACGTAAAATGATAACAGATTTCCCGTGATTAGAAAATCACCGTAACGGAATCTCAATCTTTGTTGACTAAAACAGTAATTCTATATACATAGATACATACTTTCATTCTACTTGAGAATAATTCTAAAATTTAACACTTTTAACGTCCTTAAATTATCTTCTATTTTTCTAAAAAAAGTAATTCAAAGATTAGTGAGCATTTTAAATGAAAATGAGTCGAAAATATGGTATATAAGATGTTATGAAAAAACGTATTTAGTATCAAATTGATAGGATATATATTTTGATAAAGTAAGTTGGAATAATGGACCGACAGGAGGACCAATTGTAATAGTCGTGGTCATCTTCAAATCTCTGGTACATGCATTACAATATATATTTTTTTTATAAGTTACATGCATTAAATTTAATCAACCTAAACTATTTAGAAAACGAGAGAAGTCTTGTCTTCAATGAAGATGATGGCAACAGCACATGGCGTCCAAAGGTAAACGCTATTTCTTCAAAGGGAAAGGGGGCCGTGAAGAAGCAACACAACTCATCTCCAAGCATCAAGAAGAATACTTGGTTTAACGCGTTTTAACATTACCTACCTTCAAGCCAAGCTACTCAACGCCTTAATTATTTATTCATGGTGGTGGAGCCCACTTCCCAGCTTTGAACTCTTTATAGAATCTGGAGCTTTTTGAAACAACATAGAATACTGCATATGTTGCATCACAAACAGTAGAAACAACAGTATCAAAGAGACGAAATGGACATTCCTTCAATTGCGAACATTAGTTACGATATTTTATTTGTGTAATATACTAATGAAAGACATACATACCTGGGATACCAGGAATGATGAAATTTGGCTCTTTCAGAACATCATGAAGTGTTTTTTTCTCGTTTACTCTTACCCATTTAGAGCCATTTCCTGAGGAACATTAAACACAGAGTTGACTTACAGGTAAGAGAAATATATACTCCTGTACTCCTGTATGCATCTTGAGTAAGAGATCTAAATCACAGATCTACATGAACTTAGTTTTGGGCATTATCTTGTATGTCTTGCTTGCTTACAGTAATGATCAATACAATTGCAATTATGCCAGGGTCTCAAGCTTGGTGAGCTCAAGCACTTGTCCAGAAGACAAAAGCCATCTTGACACAGGCTGGAGCTTGCATGAGCATAAGCACATCTGTATGTGTACTTTGTTTTTCTGTATGTGTGTACTCGCACTTTCTGTTCATACTAATTTTTGGGGTGTCTTGAAGGTGCGTAAAGATTTAATGCTGCACTCTACCAGACCAGCCATATAAAAACCATCTCTGGTAGGAATTTCGGTGAAGATAAAGAAAATAGAAAGAGAAAATAATCAATTGAACCAAAAAACATAATTGAATGAGTTTACCAAATTGAGTTATTCATACATTTCCAAAGTTCATAATCATAGGAGAGAAACTCGTGACTTGTCATCAAACTTCCAATGAACTTTGCGTGACATTTCGAAGTTATCATATTGACTCAGACCTCAGTATCAGTAAGCCACAAGTGGTTTGATCCCCAAACAGGAAATCATTCGTAGCTGCACCGATACCTGTTTAAAAAAAGATGAAGCTACATCTTTCATAATCAAAGGCCGCCAACAAAATAGCTCCTTAAAAACATGAAGGCAAGTACATGCCCAACTAATGTTTCTCCAATTTCAGAATTCAACATCCTCCAACATGTAATATCATGTTTAAACACATGATAATCAAACCACTAATAGTGAGGGAAAATGGAGGAGAAATACATTATTTGGCATGGAATCTGGATAAGGGAGATAATAAACCATCCTACCTGCAGAGATCTCATGATTAGAATCCTCAATTGAATCCTTCTCTTCTCCATTAATGCTTTCTACATGAGAAGCTGCAGTTCCCTCCAGGAGATAATGGAGAAGTTTTGACTTTGACAGACAAACTCCAGAACCAGCCTGGTGAATCAGTAGTAAGCAAATGGAAATGAAGCTTTTTGATAAGTATAAAGATGGTGGCACCATTTAAGACAGAATTATTTCTTAAAGGGCTTCTATGCAAAATTATCCTAAACAATTGATATTGTTGGAGGGATCTCATAAAAAAAAATGTTATCATGAAAAATTTAATTGTTCACTATAAGTTCAATGTCATACAATACTTGCAAGTCTTCAAAAGGAAACTATTAAAGAAGGAATAAGTTAGTTATTAAATTGTCGAAACGGAACAATAGTGACTGAAATAAGAATCACATTCTGCTGCCTACCTCGTAGTATAACTCAATAGATTCACGGGTGTAATTGTTTTCTTTGTCCCATGGCAAAGGTGGGCAACTTTCTGAAAACATGTTTAAAAGCTAAGGAGATCCATAAAGCACAGCAGTGCAAGGACATTGTATGCCATATGAAAAACTCACAACCCTGACACTAACAACAGTAAATTAAGACGTCAGACCCCCCCCCCCCCCTTTTCTCTCAAAAAAAGAAAAAAGAAAAAGAAAAGAAAAGGAAGGTATGGTATATAAGGCAATCTTCTAAAAGGATATCATGTCAAGATGAGCTGAAAACATGTCAGTCTCGCAGAAGTCCTCGATAAAGTCACTGGACATAACCTCTGCATAAAGAAGAAGAACTGGCCAGTGGAAAATATTATTTCTATCTAATGCAGGCTTTCTTAATCCAGTAAGTTCTCGAAATACTGCCTTTCCAATCTTGAAGCCCCTATCTTCCATTGCAGAAACAAGGTCCTGCAAAGTTTCAAGGGAGGAAAAAAGGGAAATATGAGCCTCCAGGTATTAAAGAAAGATTTTTTCCCCTGCAAATAGCATAGCATCAAACCTTAGCCCCAGCAATATCCCTGGAAACTAGAGCCTCCCGCTGTTCATGTTCCAACCTCTGTATGTCAATCTGCTTAGCAAGCTTCTTTAGTTCTTCATTGCTTGGGTCAAGTTCAATTCCATTCTCACAAAATGATTTTGCTTTATCCAACAAGTTCAATGACAGAGACGCTTTGGCAGCCCGATAAAGTGCCTAACCAAAATCCATAACACTTTAAAACATTATCAAACCAAAGAACCATAAGAAAGTTCCCATCCATGAGAATTCAGAGCAAACGACGTCTAGCTGAGAACACAAACGTGAAATTAGAACCTTGACATTTGTCGGGAGAAGCTTAATTGCCTCCTCAGCATCCATGAGAGCACGTCTGTAATTTCCTAGCAACAAATTCACATGGGCTCTATTCGAGAAGAGAACCGAGTGTTCAGAGTCGCTCAGGACCTTCTGATCAATTGCCCTCGTGTAACAATCAATAGCATCAGCGTAGTGTTTTTTACCCATCTTCACATACTGGTTACCCTTTTCCTATAAATCAATCAAACCACCAAAAGAAAAAAATAAAATGATTATTCGCATAATCTTCATTGAGCATATTATAATGCCTATGATGATTTCTTCTTACAAAGAGAAACACATCATTCTAAGAACCGTCGTCGGGCATCCCTACCAAACTAAAATGCAGACGATCCCCCCTATAATAATCTCACGTAGGCAATTAAGCACCTCAAAGTGTAGTGTAGGCCTCGCTCACCTTGAAAGACATTAGAACTAATACTACTTTCAGCTCAAGCTCATTTTTTGAAATAATTAGTTGTGCAGAATTATACCCGTATTCAAGCAAATGTCCGTTGCTTAAGCAAAACGGTAGGGATAAAGGCTCCGCAAAACCAAACGATACCAACGAATCCTCGAAACACTGAACTTTCATAAATCACAACTTATATATATATATAGGGAGAGAGAGAGAGAGACCTTGAGTTCAAGAGCAGCAGAGTGTTTGAGGGCGGCGATAGCTTCAAGGTCCGCTTTCTCGGATTCGGTGATGGGCTCCGAACCCGTTTCCATCCACAGGGCCATTCCTGCTTTGTATGCGTACCAGAGAGAGAGAGGATTATAAGAGAGAGGATTATAGGACTCTCGGTTCCATTAGCAAAGAAGAAGCTTGAAACGGCGCTGAGTTGTCTACAGTCTTCTCCAAACCAAATATTCCCTTGAAAAGTAGCAGCTGTGCTACATGTCGCTGCAAATATCGGGAAACAGCGGAGGAGGTCGTTTCTCTCTTCTTGTATTCAGAAACAATTGAAAAAGTAAAGCCGTAGTCCTGAAGCCAATTTTCCTCTCTCTCTTTTATCTATCTTATTTTATATTATTTTATATATATATTTTTTTTTATCATGGTATCAAAGTTCTTGACTAACATTAGGCTTGATCCTATAAAATATTTATTCTTCCGCTAGCTATATATCTTACAAAATTTTCGTCCTTGTTCAATTATATATTGTCTCACATCAATATATTTGGAATATCTCTATTAGTTGTGTGACTTTTTTTATTAGGTTTTGATCTGTTGTGAACATTATTTAAAACTCCGGATCCAATTTTAGGCTTTTGATTTTGGTTCAATAGTTTACCAAGGCCATGTATAGCTTATTGTTGGTCACAACTCCAAATTTGATATTCTAGTTGCAAACCACTTCATCACCAATCCCATCATCTTATCGGCGATCAATTAATTTGATGTTCCAATTGCCAACCACTTCAAACTCAAGATTCTAAAGTTCTTCGTCTTGAGCTTGAGGGGGATGTTGAAGATTAATTTGATTTTATATTATCTTAATTTGATTTTCATAATATTTAAAATATTTGCCTTATCTTATCTCAATATAATTTTCCTATAAATAGGGATGTATGTCTTGTATTCAACAACAATTGATAAAGCAAAGATGTAGCTCTCAAAACCTATTTCCCTCTTTCTCTCTTCTTTTATATTGTATTATATTTTCTATCACTGCCAATCTCTTAAGTAGTGTTTGTGTATGTTAAATACCCAATTATTGATCTAAAAACTTTAAGACTTTTGAATATTAATTTGATTAAACCTATAATTTTCAGGATTACCATGGTGTAGTAGTTTTAAAGCGTGTCATATAAATCTGATCTCTTTAAATTCATGACTCCACACTTGAGATCTATCAAACTGGAGAAATTTTCCAAAGTTGAGGACCCATGCATAAAGCTAGGAGTAGGAGAATTTCCATTGAATTACCGAGGTGTACCCGGGATTAGTAAGCATATTGATGTCTCTACCATTCGGCTAGGTATACCCCTAGGATGACTACTAGTGGTATAAGATCTACTGCGTGTTGTTTACAACAAAATATTGGTACACGCCAAAAGAATGTCGTTTTCGAGGGAGGGGAAGAAGATCGAATTTAAAAATAAAATAAAATAAAAAAGCTACTGACTAATAAAACTCCTGAACTTAAAGATGGTATGCCAGAGAATTAACGAGGTGATGAAATTCAGAGAGAACCATGATATTAGGCACCCAAAAAGCTAGAGAAATCAATGGAACGTGGGGGATAGATGTGGGATAAGTTTGTATCGTAAGTTGCGCCAATTTTAACTTCAGTTCAATCATCGTTGAATGACTTCCCTTCAAAGAACTTAAAAAAAAAAGACAATTGTCTTGAATGGGCAAATTAGCTCAATTATGGCAAATATTACGGATTTGCACCCACCTTTCTCAAGCTGAGCTGCCAGGAAATTTCCCAGACGTGCTCCTCCTTGGCCTTGATCTCCATTCTCCAGTAGCCACATTGCCAGCAATTTGTTAACATCAACATGCACCAATCAAAATCTGACTACCCCACCAAAAAAAAAACACAAAGAGGAAGAAGATATGCACCAAGCAATTACACACAGTTGCAAGCATTCAATTTCGTTTCTGGTGAACGGCATGCCTTTAAATATAAAAGCAGAAAATTGCCATCCACATTTGATGCTCCAGATGTTCTGGCCATTTAGTACACAGAGATTGCTGGATACTGTTGTAGAATCCGATTTCTACCTTCAAGACCAAGTTCATTCACTGTCATCTATCAGAAAACCAAAGCAAAATTCATATTGGCACAAGAATCTGCGGGGACCAACTTCAATAACTATAAAGATCATCTAGCATATTCTGCACCAGTCACCAAGCAGACTCAAGGGGAAAGAACAATGCAGACGTGATATATAACTTAACATATGAGATTTCGATTTCAGAATATAATTGATCAAAATCTACCAGCCTGTGCAGCATTATTTAACCAACAGGCACTTTTTGTGCGCTTCAGTTTAAAATGACTGTACACCGCCAAACTCTCAAACTTTTAAACCCTAGTTTATAATAAGCTAGGCATGTGCAAGACCATTCCAGGAGGTTTCAAAATCAAACAAAAGCATACCGGTGTCGATAGAGGAAGTCTCAGGAGAATAGAGATTCAGTTCAGATGGCACAGAACCACCTAACACCACCGGAACTGGCTGGTTTTCCATGAACCAATCATCAAATGAAAAGTCCACCGTATTGGAATTAAGGTTTCCAGAAAATTGGCAATTCGCCTCCTTTACAGTAGATGGCTCACATTGAGACCCTGTACTTTCAAGTTGAGAACTTCTAACTGGAGGTTCTTGATTGTTTTGACAAAGATTTGCACTTCCAAAAAACTCAGGTCGTTGAGTGCTTCGACTGCGGCGAGTGCTTTCCATAAACTGGGAATTAGACTCCTCAGCAGGATATGGCTCACAGACAGATCCTCCGCCATGGACTTGAGAATCTTCATTTATAAGATGTTGATTGCTTTGACAAGAATTGATAGGCCAACTAAAACTAAAATCTGAAAAACCCGCATCTGTGGCAACTAGACTTTGACTCCCATGCTGCCAGATATTTTGGCTGGCATTTAGAGTCTGATTCTCTTTTTGATAAATGCCTTGGCTAGCATTTTGGCTTTGATACCCATGCTGACAAAAATTTTCACCATCATTTGATTGAGCAATGGGCTGACTATCTGTTTGTGGTTGGGAAGATACAATGTGTGTTACAAAGCCGGCCACGTTGGGCTGAGAAAAATCCTGAGGGCCATGTGACTCCAAGTTTAAGCTAGGATGAACATTTGGCCACCTAACAAGGTTTCTGTCATTTGCCACTGCTGTTGGTGTAGCATTTATGGTATGGAGTGCTGCATGGACATGATTAGCGTTGTCTGATGAACTATAAACAGAAGGATGCATTGGCAAGGCACCCCTCGCAGCTCCTGTCTTTTTAAACATTGTATGGGAAGGGACAAATCCTGGGCCCATATTACCAACGGTCATAGCTCGGTCCCTTTGGATGACACTATTACGTACACCAAGCAAATGCGGTGGTAACAATCGTGGGTGAGTTCGAGTTTTCACCAAAACAGATGCTGGTTGTTGACTTCTACCTTGTCCTATGATATTTGGCACAGCATAACTGGCAACTGTGGAGCAAGCACGGATTATATTTGGCCGAGAGACCTGATTTTGAGGCATGGGGTTGGGTGCCAATGGACTATTGTCGAGTAGGTGAGCCTCTAGTCGGGTAAGTGCTGCAGGCAGCGAAGCATCAGAAGACTTGATACCTGGTAATGGAGCACTTCCCCCCAGCTTGAAGCTTTTTCTCTGAATCTTCCAGATCTCCTCTTTATCAGTTGCATGACAATGATCAACATTAGAGATGCCTGTGACCCAATGTAGACATGGCGCAAGAGATTCACAGATGTAACAATGGCACTGCATTTCAGTATGGGCAGCAATCATCATGGCAGAACACAAACATCGGACTAAACAAGCGCTATCTTTTCTAGGTGCCAAAGCTTAAAGAGTGAGCTAACCTGTTCACAGTGCCTTTCATGGGGTGTAGAACTAAAAGGATATTTGGCACAATGATGACGTGGATGAGGGTAGTCTCTGCATGCAATCTGCAACAGAAAATAAAATAAAATTTAGTTGGCATCAGAGACATGGAGCATGGCTTTTCCTCAACTCTTTTTTCTTTTAATGCCGAACCTTACTAAAAGTAGGGAACAATACTATGAAGTAACAAGGTCATGGGCATGCAAATATAAAGACCTAAAAAAATTTAATGTTAGGGACCCTGGTCCAGTCCCTAAACATAGGGGGTTTGCGAGCTTGCCTCGCCTTGCGATGACCGGATGATTTGTGCCAACTTGCTTGGCCTTGAACGTATGATGGCAATAAAGGATTCCTAGGTTGATGAAGGTATGGTTTTTTAGTGATGGATGTGATGATGATGATGAGTTCGGGTGATCTAAGTGGTGAATTTGTGTGTTCGATGCAATGTGGAACGGCTTGATGATGGTCTTTGATGTTGGCGCCACTTGGATGATGTTTAGGGTTGGTATGGTGAAGTTAGGCTAGGGCTTGGATGGTGGCTAAGGAGGATTACGAATTTGGGATGAGGTGGCTTGGGGTTTGAGTGTAGAATGAGTTGCTAGGGTTTGGAATGATGTGGATGAGTGAGGCTAGGACTCCTAAAATGTTGGCGACAATTTGGGGATGATGGGAATTCGGCTAAGGCAAGAAAGATGAAAATGGATGGTGTTTGAATGAGACTAGGGTTGTTCCTAGAGTTTAGGGATTTGGAGATGGAAAACAACATTTGGATATGGCAAGAGAATGAAGGTCTTTGGTTGACTTGAGTGATTCTAGTAATGGAATGATTTTAGGAATGGAGTGATTCTAGAGAAGTTCCTAGAATTTCGGGATTGGCTAAGGTAAGATGAGGAAGGTCTTTTGGAGGCTTGAGTGATTCTAGGGATTGAGTGATTTGAGGGATTGAGTGATTTAAGGGATTGGATTTAGAAGATGAGATGAAAATTCCTAAAATATAGGAATTAACTTGTGGGCTCTTTGTGTTTCGGCTAGGGCTAATGTGGATGAAGGGAATCAAAGGTTAGGATTATGAAGATTTAGGAAATCCTTATAGAAGGCTAGGGTTTCCAACTAAGGAAAGATTTGTGTATGGAGTGATGGAGACAATGGGAATTTCGGCTAGGGCTTAGTTGGATAAAGGGAGGCTAACTTTGGAAAGTGGAGATTATGGGAAATATGGGATTGGAAAGATGGAGGCTTAGGATGTGTTAGATATGTGAAAAAATACAAGGAAAATATATGAACAAACTAGAAAAGATAAGAACAACAATGTATTTTTGGATGGTGGAAAATATGCAAAAGATTGATAAATGGATGATATGAAGATTAAATGGAAAATAAACAAGAGATGGATAAATGAATCAACACCTATTCAGGAATTGCAAGGTGACGAAACAAAATATAGATAAAAGGAAAGATAAATGATTCAACACCTATTCACAAATTGCAAGGTGTTAATCCTCTCATTGGGATTCACGAATTGCACCCAAGTAGTCAAGTGCAAAGGCATAAATATTAATCAATGGCATAAGAATCAGGTAGTTTTACCGACCGTGAAATATTCAAAGTAAAAATATATCTTCCCAGCTTATCGTGGCATGTTGGGGGGTTAATAACTTAATGTAAATACAGCACAAACTACCACTTTCAGAACTCGATCAAATCATTTTCAAAAGCATTTATCTTGAGCAGTCTAAACTGCACCCAGATATGCGCGCATGTAAGGTGTGTTAGTTTACAATGAATTCCACTTGCTCTCGTTTTTCATCCTATTCCTCGATTTGTTAAGTAATTAAAATAAATCCTCGCCCAAGTAGGAAATTAGTAAACGAAATGGAAAAAAAAAACGACAAAAGATTTGTGGACCTCTGATAGAGTCCATTGTTACAAATCTAAAAGTTACCTATCACAAAAATTTTAATAAAACCTAATTAAAACAGAAACAGCAACTCGTAACTTGAAAAGTTCATGCTTAGACTCAATTACTACAACAAAGAAGCAGGTAAACAAAGAAAAACAGTAACTTTCCTTTCTCAAAATTAAATAAACCCCACCAATAATGAATGGAATGTAGTGTTGTTAGTCTAGTAAATGAATTTAGAAAAAGAAATCATGTTATTTTCTTTTACACTCCCATGACGTTTCCAGGCAACCAGTTACCTGTCCCTTCTCCCCAACTATATGCAATTCATCGGACCCTACCACCGCATCGTCCACCACCGCTACCGGATTTTCCGGGTCACCCTCCAAAATCACACAATCATCGTCCGTATCCCCCATCGTCGACTTGGAAGACTTTGACTTTCGGTTGGTGTTGATGGACTCCCCCAGCACCACAACATCATCGGAATCATCGCCAGGTTCTTTATCATCAGCGCCGTCCAAGAGCTTCGATATCCAATCGAATTCGTCGCCGTCGCCGCCCTGGGGCTCGCTCAAACCCGTCTCGTCGTCGGAGCTTATGTCCAATATCACGGGCATGGGATCCATAGAAAATTTTCTTCCCAGAAACAAAATCACGACCTAGGGTTTCCTAAGCAGAATCGAATTTCTCATGCGCTTTCTTGGGTGGATAAAGATTTCCCGAGAAAATCTCACAGTACCAAAAAGAATAAACATGAAAATACTAAATTGTGCACGAAAAAGTTGGAAGAAAAAGTCTAGAGTTTCGAGGAGCTTAGGGCCGTTCTGGTGGACAGATTTTAGGGTTTTCGATTTGGACGAAAGGGCAAAGGGTGGACTGAGCGAGTGGTGTGAGAGACGAAAACAAAAACGAAAATCGAAAACAAAAACGAAAATATACAAAAATTAAACGTCTCCAAGTACAAGAAGACTGGCAATGCTCAATTATGAAGCTGCGGCCATCCATATATTTTGAACGTTCAAACTTGGGTTCCTAGATGGGCCTTCTCTGTTCTATTTGAGCCCCAGTTTGTACAGCATGCAGCCCATCTCCCAGGCGTGAAAACCACGTTTTCTTCTCAACTTCGTCATCTGTTCCTTGGAAACTTTCGTCGTTATTTCTTTGATAAGCAAATTTGGAAACTTTGGTCGTTGATTTATTTCCTTTGATAAGCAAATCAATTCAACCGCGATATAATGCAAAAGTTTACGATAACTGCTACACATACAAAAAGATTATATAAAATAAATTTATAAATGGATAATGCTGCATTCTTGCTGGGGCTCCCGCGGGGGTGTACCACATCATTTTAATGTGTTTTTTTAAGTTTTTACTTTATTTAATTTTTTTTAAACACTTTTAAATATTTAGAATATTATTAAAAAATATTTTCTTAATTAGAAAGTAAAAAAAATTAAAAAATACTTTTTTAATTACTAAGTAAAATAAAAAAAAATTTATAATTCTTTATTTTACTTCATAATTAAGAAAATATTTTTTAATAATATTGTAAGCTTTTTTATATTTTTAAAATTATTAAAAAAATTATATAAAAAAATTAACAAAACACATAAATAAAATATGTGCTAGACCCCCAATGAGAGATCTGGCATTTTCCGTTATAAATTAATGTGATTTCATGAAATTCATTAGATCTACTTTACAATAAAAATAATTTTATAATCTGATATACCACACAAAACCACATCAGTTTGTGAATTTACTTTTATGTAATTCCTCTGTGTCTAAAGTATTGTCCTTGTTTCTAAGCTCTTATTATGTGGATTTTGATTTAAATCATATTTAAATTAAAAAAATATTTTAATCATAAAGATATTATATAAAATTAAATTTAGACTTTGATGTACTACATCATATTGCAAACTTACTTTTAAAATACAGTAAATCGTATTATATTAGTTTATAAGTTATTTTTATGAAATTTCTTTGTAGTTGTAGCACTTTAAATAATCTTAATTTTCCATGGCTTAAACTTTTTAAAATTTTGTTGAAAGAAAAATAGACACAAGTTTTGGGTTTTATTGATACTGTTTTTAAATATTTATACGAATAATTATAATTAAAATTAATATTTTATTTTGAACGTTATAATTTATAGTAATCTAAAGGATATATATATATATATTAAATACAAGTCAAATATATATAAACTCTATACAATCATTTTAAAACAAAATGTATGTCCAAAAAATAGACACGAGTTTATGGCTTTATTGATACTATTTTTAAATATTTATAATCAAAATTAATCTTTTATTTTGAACGTTATAATTTATAGTAATCTAAAGGATATATATATATATGTATATATATATACTAGCAGTGGAGCTACGTGCGAGGCACGTTTGCCCTGTATTACTATAAAATAAATTGTTCAAAAATATAAACATCTAGTGTACAAGAAAAAAATTAAGGTAAATGAAGATAATATAGCTCATTCAAGTTACAAACTATTAATTCAAACAACAATAATTTTAAACAAACCACAAGTCCAAATAAGTTTGGAAAATAAAGGATCATGTTTCAAATTCATATTACAGTTTGTTTCTTAAAAGACTAAATATCACGAAATTGTTTTCTTCGCCATTGAAATGTCGATTAAAAAGTTTTGCGGATTATGGTGCGTTCTCTTCATTCACATCATTTATGGAGATAACATTAAAGTTTTTGTGTCGTTGCTTTTTGAAGTTGATCTACGTCTGCACCCAATTGTATTATCCAGTTTTTGTCTGAACATAATTATTATCTACAGCCTGATTTCGTAGGATTTTCCCTTTTTTTTTGCCAGCTAGCAACACAAGACTAACATTCATCAATAAAAGCATATTGCCACGCCATTAATTTCCCTTCAAACTTTGATGTTATCATTGAGATTGCTCTATCATGAGATAGTATCAATGTCTGTATCATTGAGGTCCTGATAAATTTGTTTGAGATCAAAACTAATTGCTTCTTTGCGGTCTTGGAAATTGACATCTGTCAGCTTCTTTGTAGATTAGCTTATACATTTTCCTGTGCCATGCTGAATGTTTATACAAAGATTTTAAGTAATAAATCCATAACTGTCTCAGATGTTTGGATTATTTGCTCTTTGCTCCATTTTGTTTCCTACAGCTACATGGTGTACTACATGTATTTTTAATATGCCAAAGACACATTTTCATGCAAAACCAGCATGCTTAATCTTGTTTTATTCACATTTTTTCACTCCTGGTACTTGAATCATATGAACAATTTTTCTATACTTTCATGTTGTGTAATAAAATAATTTCTTCTCATTTGTACAGTCAAGTACTCATTTGCTTTGTTGGACTGTTTGTGTATATGATATGCTAATTGAAAGAAAGAACACACTCTTCTTTCTATCTAAAATTCAATTATGCAAAAATATTTATCACATATAACAATAAACACTAAGATGTAGAAATATTTATCACAAAAAAATAAGATGTACAAACAATTGCATGAATATTTAAAAAAAAAAAAAGATGTAGAATGAAAACCACAATAAGATGTAGAAAAACATATCAGAAGCTAAAATAAAGAAAAAGAACCCTCAACGCACGGCATAAGTTTTTCCTTTCTCTTTGGCAGCCTAGTTTCAAAGCTCTACAATAGAACCTCAAAAACCACAACACAATACTTTACCCTTCATCTCTCCTATCAACAGGCTAAAACATCATCTTGACTGATAACATAACACCATGAAATAGTAAAACCAATGAAATGCACGAGACCCAATGAACAAGAATCAAAACCATTACTGAAAGAACAAAACAAATCATGAGAATGAACTAAGGAGACCAAAAAAATGGACTAATATTCGGTGAGGGACGAAATGGCTACTGTATAAACTGCGAAGAAATGAAGAAAACTTTACCAAATAGATGAGAAGTCGATCAGATATTATGTGAAAGGGTTGAAAATGTAATATACTCAAATCAAATAAGGAGTAAAACACAAAAAGTAAAACCGGAAGACTAAAACGGTAATGACAAATCAAATAAGAGTGGCTGACAAAGTGTATATGAAAAAAGTAAAAAAGTAAGGCTAAAATCGTAATAACACCTAGCTACCAAGGGCATTGATGGAATAAAAATGTTAAACAATAATTACTATTCATTACTGTTTATATCATATAGATGCTTTTAAAGTATAAACATTTTTTTTTTTTGAAATACAAGTCAAAGATATATATAAACTTTGTACAATCATTTTATAACAAAAGATAGGTCTAATTATGAAAAAATTATGAAATTTTTTTAGAAATGTTTGATCTATAATAAATAAATAAATTTATAAATTGACATATTTTGATAAGATATGTCAAATTATAAATTTTTTTAATTAAATTATAATTTTTTTTTCTATAAACCTAATATTTCTAGTTTCATTTTTTTTTTTTTGGTAGAATTATGAAAAACGAAGAGAAACGAAATTTCTAATATAGTGACACTCTCGTAAGGGTATTTGTCCCATAAGTTGGTGATAGACAAAGGAAATTAAGTGAGTGAAATTATGCCCCAATGACCCCTATTTATAGGCCATCATGCACTGGTTGGCAAATGGCACAACCATTGGTAACTCAATGGTTGGCAAATGACACAACCTTTTAACTTAATCAAAAGGTTAACACTTCACAAGTTACACAACCTCTTAACTACGTCAACATGTTGTGTCTTTTAACACTTCCTTAACCATCACCCTCCATGGGAATCATCACCATGGAGAGGGTCTCATTCCAAGGAGTACACCGTTTGGTGATCACACCCATTAGAATTATATCTCACACTTGATCACACAAAATAGTGATGATCCAGTTGAGTATTTTACCTTGGTACCAATATGAGTTTTCCACTACTCAACTCTCATCTGCATACGCTTGCAGATTGGCGTCAGAGTATGACAAGCCTCTACGTGCATACGTTTTTGTCATTACCTTATCTGACCGCACCATTTACCATATGTGCTCTCACTGATCACATATTAGGGGTGACTTAATTTCACTAAAAAATTTAATGAACAGAATCAATTCTCTGTGACTGGATCAATAATCAATATCCTTGTCACAATTGACAACTTCAACCGAATACATAACACATGTATCGACCTGCGCTGAATTTTCATTAAGTACTTCCTCTAGAGGCTATTCATGAGGTTTTTCCAAATAATCTTTTCAACGACTTTACAAATGATTAACCGTTTACGTAGGTAATCAAATCACATTTCACTAAAACTTTAGTGAATGACATTGAGTTTTCGTTAAGTATTTTCTCTCCTGAGTCTTTCCTTAATCACCTTATCAACGACTTTACCATGATCAACCTTTTACTTGGTTAATCAACCTGCATTGAAATCAAGTACTCACCCTAAGGCTATTATTGAGATTTTCCTTGATTACCTTATCATTGACTTTATAAATAACCAAAATTTTAATTTGATTATCACCATAACTCCAATTTTCTAATTGTCTCTAGAATTTTTTGAGTTATGCATGTCGACCATGAGATTGCTTCACCTAGGTTTCTCTCAATTCTATTTTAGTCACATGTTCTCTGAATTTCGCTAGAGATAAACATTTGGTCTTCGAATCTACTACCATCTCGGTCGAGGAAATAAAATTAACATTGACCTCACATTTTTTCACTATATCTAAAATATAGTGATAATACACATCAATATGTTTTTCCTTGAAACTTTGTGTTCTACTTTTTATCAATGAGATGGCAGACTGATTATCACAAAACACATTGATTAATTCTATGGATGTATCCAAATTCAAGCTTTTAACAAAGCGTTTTATCTACACTGCATTACTCACTGTAGTACTACAAGCAATATACTCTGCTTCCATAGTAGATTTAGCAATACAACCCTGTTTATTACTTAACCAAGAAACCGTCGTTCCACCAAATATAAATATATATCTAGTTGTAGATTTTTTATCACCTACATCACTTCTAAAATCAGCATCACTATAGCCGATTAACTCTAGATCATTTTTTCCAAAACACAATTTCAAAATTTTGGTATATTGTGAATATCTTAATATACGCTTCATTACTTGCCAATGATCCTTACCTGGATTGAATTGATAGCTGCTAACCAATCCTACTACATGACAAATAGTTTGTTTGGTACTTGTCATTACATACACGAGGCTTCCCACAGCTTGAACATGGGAAACTTTAAGCATTTTGTTTATTTTACCTCATCTTTTGGGCACATACTTTTATTTAAAGTATGACTTTTATTAACAGGCGTACTTAAAAATTTACAATTTTCTATACCAAATCTTTTAAACACTTTTTCTATATACTTTTATTGATATAAATACAATAGATTTGAATTTCTATTTCTAGAAATTCTTATACCAAGAACATAGGCAACTCCACCCATATTTTTCATTTCAAATTTAGATTTCAATAATTCTTTTGTTTTATTCATCATATTTAGACAATTATCTGTCAATAATATATCATCAATATATAATGATAATAATGTTAATTTATTATCATTTTTTCATATGTATACATAATGATCTAGTTGACTCATTTCATATCTCATTTCCAAAATAGTTTGGTGAAACTTCAAGTACCACTATCTTGAAGATTGCTTAAGTCCATACAGTAATTTCCTCAATCTGTAGAATTTCTCTTCATGTCCTTTAATTTAGAAAATTTTTGGTTGAATCATAAAGATATCTTCTTTTAATTCATCATTTTGAAAAGTTGTTTTTATATCTAATTGATGTAATTTCAAATTCATCCTGACAACAATAGATATGATGATCCTCAACTTTGTTTTATACCTTTTCAAACTATCATCAACTTTAAATTTTCTGTTGAGAATCTATTTACAACCAATAACTTTTCTACTTTTTAAAACATTTGTTAACTCCAAAACATTATTTTTTTTATTGATTATATTCCATCTTTCATGAAATCAAGCCATTTATTTGAATCAATACTATTAATTGCCTCAAAAAAAATTTCAGGATCATTTTCTAAATTTTTCAAACTAGTATTTAGTATATAATGATCTTGAAATAATATTGATGGTCATATGATTTTTTTGCTCCCACTGTCTCCAACATCAATACCTGAAGATTGATTTTCATCTGACTTTTTTTTTCTGTATTTGAATAATATCAGAATTTTCATTGTCAGACTCCGTGGAGATCTGTTGATTCTCTACATCATTTAATAAATCTATCTGATCATCAGGAGTAATAAGGTTCATATTTTTCAAAAAAATGACATTCCTACTTTCTATCAATCATTTTTCAGAATAATAAAATCTGTAGCCACTTCCGTTTTCTACATACACAATAAACTTGCATTCCCAGATTTTACTTTTTAATTTATCTCTTAGTGGCTTTGGGATAAACACTTGTGCCTTACAACCCCACATTTCGAGCTTGCTTAAGTATGGTTTATGTCATGTCCATAACTTGTAAGGTGTAAGAATTTTACTTTGGCTTCAACTCTATGTAATATATATATAGCAGTCGATGATACTTCACCTAAAAAATGTGTTGTTCGATCAACATATGCCATCATCGATTGCACAATATCCAATAGAGTTCTATTTCTCCTTTATGCAATGTCATTCTGTTGAGGTTATGGCATAGTATAAATGTGTCTTATACCATTCAATTTGTAAAAATTATTAAAGTTTTAAATTTTCCTCATCTATTACTATTCAAACTTTTAATGGGTATGCCCAACTGAGTTTGTATTTCTAATTTAAATTATTTAAATTTCTCAATTGCTTCAAATTTATGTTTGAGTAAGTAGATATGCCCATATCTTGAATAGTCATCAGTGAAAGTGATAAAGTACTCAATTCTTCTATGTGTTTTAGTTTTAAAAGGTCCACAAACATCAGAATGTATAATTTCTAATAAATTTGTGGATTTTTAACTTTTTGAAAAATAATTTACTACTCATTTTTTCTTTTATACATGGTTCACATATATCAAAATTATCTGAATTTATTTGTGGTATTAGTTAACTTTTACACATTCTAATCATCTTATTTTTATTTATATAGTCTAATCTCAAATGTTATAAATATGCACAATCAGTAGACACATTCAAATAATCAGAAATTGATCCTTTATTAATATCAATATTTAATACATACATATCGTGATCTTTCACACATTTCACTTATATATTACCCTTACTTATAAAAACGGTTCTAGACTTAAACTCATATTGATTTAGTATATGCACTGATATTAAATTCTTACAAATACTAGGTACATATAATACATTATTGAGTAAAATAACGGAATCATTTATTTTAAATTTATATGTAACTTTCCCCAAGACATTGTAGTATGTGTTGTTGCCCATATACACTCTGTGCTCTCCTGTTTATTTTTCTTCAATGTTAACAAACCCACCATAAATTTGACGTTTGTTCCACGAGCATTACTTCTAAGACTGTCATCATAATTTTCTTGCTTTCTTATACTTTTTCCTTATTAGGACATTGTGATTTGTAATGTTTCTTTTTCCCACACTTAAAACAGTTTCCAGTAAATGGTTTACTTTATTTTTTTTTCAACCATTTATATTTTTAAACTATTTTAGCTTCATTTTGTTCTGTGTAGAACGCTTGTCCTAAGCCATCAATAAATTGGATGATTCACTATCTTTATTCTTTCTCTTCATCATTTCTCCTTCAAGTACTAAACGTGCTAGAAACGATATCATCGTTATTTCATTTTCATTGTGTGTTAAAGAAGTAACAATGTAATCCCAAGATGAAGGAAGACTATTTAATATGGTTGTAACTTGCATTTTATCAGTGAGAGCATGACCAGCATCATGTAATTCTTTTACAATTAACTCCATTTGAGATACATGATCGCCAATATCATCATTCTCTTTTATAAAAGTCCTGTTATACTTATTTAAGAATAACTGTATATAAGTATCTAACCTTAAATCATACTTTACTTCAACTGCATCTATAATTTGTTTAGCAGTTTCATAGTCTTCAAATAAAAGAATAATGTGATCATTCATATAATGTAAAATTAAAGCTTTTGCCTATGCATTGTGTTCTTCTCATTTATTTTCAGTTGAAACACTGCTCTCACTTTCATTTGCGCCATTTTCTACAATCACTTATAATTTTGGTGTTACTAATATATAAGATCTTTTCATGGGTTAGAATAAAAGTTATGTGCCTTTTTCAGGTCCGAAAATTTTTTCCGTTCAATTTTTCTATCCCCGAGGGATTAATATTTTTCTTCGATGCCATAAATAATAAATCTTAAAAAAATAACAACAAGAAGAATGTAGAAATAATAAATGTGTACTATTTAAATATAATATTTAAACTATGAAAAAATAAAATTATTACAAACTTAATAGTAATAATAATCCTTAGATTTAATCCAAGGTAGCAGCCTCAAAATTCTCCTATTATATTTTAAATAAGGAGAATAATGAAAGTGATGATGCGATCGAGAATATCCACGACCTTTCCTTAATATTTCACCCATTTCAAAGAATTTTTGGCAATAATTTTGGCCAACAGGTGCTGTGTAATGTTTTGGCACGAAATTTGGAGCACAACGGCTTTTGAACGGGCCAAATCGGGCTTAAAATGATATCGAACAACCTGAAAAACCAAAACTACCCCAAACCAATTTAGCCGTTTCAAACCAGGTTCAGGAGAAAACCGGCGGTCGGCGGCTCGGTCAATGGCTCGATCAGCTGCTCGGCTCGCGGCTTGGCTGGAAGGTGGGTTTGGAGGTGATCATTTTGTCTCTTTAGTGGCCAAAACGACACTGTCGTTTGGAACTATGGGCTGAATGACTATATCGTTTAGCCGAGACATATTTAAATTCTGAGGACAGTTGGACGAAAAGGTTTCGTCCAAGGTCTTCTTCTTCTTTGCGCTTGGTGTTTTTAGAATCTGTGAAGTTTCTGTCTTCACTTCTGTCCGGCGAGATGGTGACTGATGTTGAGAATTCCGGCATGCTCCCGAGGTCCATGAAGTTCGGCAGTAGTGATGAACTCTGGCGACCCCGATGAACAGTGATTGTGGGTGATGAAAAATTAGAAAATGCACTATTTCTTTGTGTAAAAATATTTCAATAATTTTTTTTTTTTTTCAAAATAATAACTTACAAGATTTTGAAGATTCCTAGTATACTCTATGTCTCCCATTGTGATTTGAAAAAGTTTATCTCTTAGATTTGAAAACCTCTGAAGATGATTATAATATGCAAGTATGGTTGTCAAACCAAGCACTTTTTTATTTATCGTCTTCACAATACACGAAAAAATTCTCTCTGACGTGAGCCCTATTTATAGGCCATCATGCACCGGTTGGCAAATGATCCAACCATTGGTAATTCAATGGTTGACAAATGACTCAACATTAAGAAGTGACACAACCTTTTGACTTAATTAAAATGTTGTGTCTTTTAACGCTTCACAAGTCACACAACCTTTTGAGGTTGGGTCTCTTGACACTTCTTTAACTATCACCCCCATGAGAACTATTACTATAGAGATAGTGTCATTCCAAGGAGTATACCGTTTGGTGATTACGTCTCTTAAAATTACATTTTTACCAATCATTTTCTTAAAATATATCCGACGAGAACTTGTTCTCACATGCAGGATAGCACTAGGGGTGACAATTCGTGTTTTTGACTTGCCTATATTAATAAAATATTTTGTCTGAACACACATGGCACCTATATAGTCCGGTAGAAAAATACAATTTATGCACTATCATAAAATAATGGAAAAAGATAGAGATCCCGCTCCCTTTTTTTTATATTTTATTTTTTTAATTTAGTTATTAAGAAAATATTTTTTTAATAATATTATGAATTTTTTTCTTTTTTAAAAAATATTGAAAAATATAAAAAAAATGACTTGAAAAAAAATAAAAAATAAACCTTTCAATTGGCCGAGCGGGAGCTCCTAGCAGGAGCCCCTAGCGTTGGGTGTAGACCCACCCTACAATAATACCTCCAATTCTTATACGCGAGGCATCAACGAATTTTTTGACCTCAGATCTTCGAGATTGACACCGCTCCGGATCCACTCCATCCCATTGGCGCGTATATCTCTTAGGGACTACCAAAGATCAAGGCTTTCTCATCATAGATATATTTTTTATGTTCTGTACTTTCCTCAAATGAAAACATAAAGATAAATTGGAAATCTCCAAAGAAAATATCAATACAATTGATTACATTTCTTCTTTATTAATTACAACCTATGACCATAATGATTCAACATCTGTTTAATTATAAAAGGAAAAGTTTTCTTGCAAGTGAGTTTGCGCACTAAACCGCACACCGATACTAAATGTAAGGTATCTATTTAATGAAATTGTACGAATTGAAGATGAAAATAATTTTTGTGAGATAAAAGATCTTCTTATTCTCTAAAAAAAATATATTTTATTTTATTTTTCAATAAAAAAAACTATGTGAATGTTGGTACACGGTTTAGCGCACCAAACCGCTTGTATCTAGCAAGGCTCATTATAATAAGTTGTCTTTTTTGATAGATTCCATCCCTCTTTCTAGGCAAAAAGACTCACCCTCCTACTCTTAATTTGCATGCCCTACGCCCTTTTTTTTTTTTTTTTTTTCAGGTATACAACTACCTCTTTATGGAGGATTAGGTTGGCCAAATCTAACTAGAAGTCAACCTCCTCCAACGGTTGCATTGGCCTTTCCATCAACACTACCCTTTCTTCTAAGTTTTGGGATAAGAATTAATGCATGTCAAGTGGCGTTTATAGTATTTACTCATGGCTATGGCCCATGGGGCTTTGCCCATTTTGTATTGATCAGCTAGCTTTAAGCCCAATCCCAAGCTGTTGAAACGCAGACTGAAAGAGCTTAATTCTAACAAATTCATTGACGTGCAAACAACAGATATATGGTGGATGATTTATATAAATATATAATGACATGCATGTTGGCTTGCACATGCAAGAGTTGGTGCATGTTCGACAGAATCTTTCTCGTGAAAGTTACTGCATGCATGCGATCGAGCGAGCCACTTTGCAGAAGATTTAAGATTAGTTAACGTTTACACGAAAGGAAAAAATAAAGGAGGAGAAGGACAGCGGCGGAGGAAGAGTGGACGGCGACTGGCTGGCAAGCATGCACAAGCAAATTCCCGCAAGCCATGCTTTAAGATTCAGCTCCCTTGCATCAATTAAATGTCAACACAACTCACGTAGAAAATTTAAAATATATTTTCGTCTTCTGCTGTTTTTTTATTATTATTTTTTAAAAAAATTCAGTACTCGAAGGCCAGAGACAAGATCATGTGATCATGTGCACCACGAATTTCTTTATCAATAGTAAATGACATGCGCAGATTAATTAATTAATTGGTATATATATATATAAATATATATATATATATAGTCTACCTAGGTTGATCATGACTTAATTTGTGTTAAGTTTTACACTTTTTTTATTGGTTGGCATGCATTAACAACTTTCAATCTTTGTTTTTTTTTTTTTTTGGTTGTTGTGTTTTTTAATGTGCATATGATCTTGAGGATCATGGGTACTTTGTTAGGACATTCTGTCGGATGATTTTTCTTCAAATCCTAACATTTCTCATAATTTTAATATTTAAGCTTAAAAAAAAAAAAGAGATTTCCAGCATCACTTGCATTTCTATAGTGTCTGTGGGGATTGCGGAGTTACGCTTTTAATTAATTGTAGAGTTTTATTAAAACATTCTACTATTAAAAAGTTGTTTATTGATCGGTAAACTTGTAACTAAAGTGCTTTTAAAGTTAACTAGGGTAGTTTTTTTAAAAAATGTAGCATTATTTACAAGAGCTTCTCAACAAAAGTTTTAATTTAGTGACTTTTTAAAAAAGTAGATTTTTAGCTTTTTTGTAGATGCTTAGGTCTGCATTTGGATATTGAGTTGATGAGTTGAGCTCTTTATGAATAGTAATGAGTTGAAATGGTGTAGTGAGTTCTGTGGGACGACTAAATATGCGTTTAAATGTTAAGATAAGTTTAAATGTATTTATGAGAAATTAAAAAAAGTTATGGGTCACGCGTAAAAAGGTATTAAGTTGAAAAAAGTTGTGGGTCCCATGTATAAAGAGTTTTGAGTTGAGATGAGTTTAGTGATTTAAGAATTTAGTATTTGAATGTTAGAAGAAATCTAAATTTAAACCGAAGTTCAATGAACCAAACACAACCTAAATCACTTTTTATAAAAATTTATCAAACATATTAATTTTTTCTTTTAAAAGAGATTTTAGGCTATTAAAAGTACTTTTCAAGCTTCTAAATTCAAAGTCAAGCATACACTAATAGTCTAATACATACCTCCTAATTGCATGAAAAGGGATGCTGGAATAATTAATATTGTCTTTTGTTCAACATTAATTTTAAAATTTCATGTTTTAAGCTCTTTAATTATATATTCGAAGAGTAATACTACTCGTCATCTTTTCATTATTTAATAACACATATGATGTGATATTAGATTATTTGAGATTATTTATTATATTTTACTTGTAAACTTATCATTTAATACTACGTTATGAGAGAGACGAGGAATATATTTTCTCATATCCGAATACGTACGTTGATCCCATTCGAAAAGATATGGTGTAAATATTATAATATTTATCGATGCTCATAATATATATGCATGCGTAGAAAATCATTTCCAATGTAATTGCCTCATAGGCACGTAAAGCGATTGTTTAATTAATACGAAAGCTTGAGCAAATTACTTATATATGTATGCTGTTCAAATCTCGATGTGATTTATTATTTTTTGCAAGGTTCTGGTCAATGATTTCTCCATAAATTTAGTAATATTAGGATTTATGCTATAAATATTAGTGTTTAATTATTTTTAAATCCACATCTAATATTGGTTCGAAAACTTCGAATTGAAAGTTGGTGATTTTATTTACGTTCTTGATGTGTTGAGTAAGAATTAAAATGTGGTTTAAAAGTAATGAAATGTTCTTTTAGCAATGTTTTATTTATTTATTTTTATTTTTATTCTTGTAATCAATTTGTGTATGGGATTTGATTGTTTTAAGTGAAGATGATAAGAACAGGGTGGCTCAACATATTTTGGGATTTAAGGCAAGTACTAAGAGAAGATAATTCATTTAATTACAAAAATATTTCATAAAAAGAAATTTAAAAATTACTTGATGTGGTACATTATGTTGTAAAATTATTTTTATTTTAAAGTAGATCTACCCCTTTGAATTTTTATGATATATTATATCTAATTTATTGCATTTTTGCCAACACTTTGGATAAATATATATATATATATTTTTATTAAAATTCAATCAAGTTCAATTTCTTGAATTAGTCAAATAAATATTTTTACGATTTTACATTTTGTTTTCTCAAAATTTTCTATGGATGTCTTTCATTTTTCTCTCCTTTTCTGGGAGCTTTTTTCCACGAATAAAAGATTACCTTTAACCAGGTAGCCTTGTAGAAAGTCATAGGAGCAGTCCGAATGGATTTTGTAAAATTTATTTTTATGTAAAATTTGAAGAAAAGTAGGTTAGGCTGCATTTGAATGTTGAATTGAGTTTAGTTAAGTTGAGTTCTTTATGAATAGCAGTAAGTTTAGTAGTGAAGAGAATTATGTGGAACCTATCTAAACTGAGTTTAAAGTGTGTTTGTATATTAAGATTAGTTTAGTACTTTCTATAAAAAATTGAAAAAAGTTGTAGATCCCACGTGTAAGAAGGTTTTGAATTGGGATGAGTTTAATAATTTGAAAATTGAGTGTTTAGATGTTAGATTCAACTTAAAATTAAACTGATTTCAGTAACCAAAAGAAGCAAAGTATCTCCGACAAATCATCTATTTTCAATTCTATTTTACATTTCGCTACAATGTTTAACTACATTTAACATTAACTGTTCACAAATATAAAAATATTTTACTTATTTATTCTCTTTTCATATCCTTTATCTTCCACAATAATTTCTCTTTCTTTGATTTTTTTTTTCAACAAATTATTAAATAATATAATATAAAAAAAAAATAGACAAGTCGATATATAGTATGTTATAAAAATTAATATATAAAATAAAATAAATAAATTTTAATAATATATTTTCAAAAATAAGATACATTAGAGTGCTCAGCAGCATAAAAGTTATTTAATTGGTATTAATTTGGGAGAATATTAATTAATGGTCTTAATTAGTTGGATGCAGAGGAAAGTTAGAAAAGAAGGTCAATTTTATCAGGAGCACGGGGAGGTCACGTCCCTCGGATCTCTATCTCGCTGCTCTATTTCATTACCCACCTGTGTTGTCTTTTCCTTTCTTCTTTCAAAGCCATACTTCGCTCACCGTTTTTACTCCTCCTCTCATCTCTTAACTTCCCTCTTCTCTTTGGGGGAACCCTTCTCTCTCTCTCAAGTGGTACTCAGAATTTTTCAAATAACTTCTTGTTCTTATTTTGGTCTATATTCAGATTCTGGTATAATCTCTTCATGCATATTTATATCTTTATTCTACGTCATTAATGTTTAGATTTTCTCTGTTAATGTCTGTATTATTGTGTTTGTATTGAAACTTCCCCTGTTTTTGTTTTTGTGCTAACCGGCTTTCGACCACCTGCATCAACTAGTGTGAGTCCACATATGTCCCGTGTCAAGGTGACGACTTTCTGGATATCTTGAGTGTTTCCGAATATTTTCTGGATTTGGGTAGTCGTTAAGTTGACGATCACGAAGAAATAAAGCGTACCCATGTGAGATTTGGTGTTTTTTCTCATTTGGGTCTGCTTAATTAGGTCGATATCTCGTGGAATCAGTCAAGTTAGATGAACTGATGTTAGTGTTATGCTGGTCTTTGGGTTGTCTATTGCAATGGATTGAAGGTGTGATATATTCGTGGAATGAGCGTAACAAGATGAGCTAGGTGTTTAAAAATGGATACAAAGGAAGATGCCGAAGTGCAAGATGACCTGCCTTCATCACCGATGTTGGTATTGCAGAGTATTTCTGAGGAGGCTTTTAGAGTGGCAGGTGAACCGCTGCATAATGTGTACTCAGGCAATTCGAGCTTCCCACCACCTGTGCTGGGGCAGGGATACCGACGCAGTCAAAGTGAAAATGTGACTACAGCTCCCAGATGTAATAATAGCTTTCAGAGATTGAAGAACCATATGCAGAAGGCTTGGAAATGGGGTAGCAATTCTCGTGGAGAAGATTGCAAGCGGAGTTTCAATCCTGAAATCTTGGCGGACCAAAAACGCCAGTGGTATCAGTTTCACACAAAATCTCCGGTATTTTATCTTAATAATCCGCATTAAGTATCATCAATTTACTTGGTCGGTTACTTTATATGCTTTCCGGGGTTGTGACAAATTTTGAACCAATATGGGGTTCGATTATCGGGCATCAACTGTAAACACATGCGCGGGACTAGGAATTGGTAAAAGTTTTCACATGTGCTTGCCGTGTGTTCTTAGTCATTTGCAACTAAAGTTGCTTTTGTTTATTTATTTATTCTGGAATGGGAACTTTGATCACTGCCACAATTTTGCCGTTCTTATTGTCTGCGCGACGTGTAATAAAGCAGGTATTTCTAAGTTATGGTTGAGACTTGAGACACTGCCTCGTAATTATAAGTTTAATTCTTTTGGCTTCTAAGATACTAAATTTGTGAGGGAGACCTTTGGTGTAGGAAGTTGAATGCCTATCTTGAGTTATTGATGCGGAGTAATACTTTGCTAGTAAAATTGAAAAAATCCTAGCCTGAGTAATGGACATGACTGCAAAGCATGGAACATTTTGTCTCCGTTCGTTTTCCTTGAAAGCATCAAGAATAATGATAATAACAGACACAGTCCTCATTGCATACAATTATAACGTCAATATATAACAAATTTTCTATGCCAACTCAAATGCATGAGAAATACTTTCTCGTTTATAACTGGAAGTTTTTAGTATTATGTGTGTTTTTTCTCTGTTTTTTTTTTCTTAGCTTTGGCTGGCAACCTCCTCAATCAAACATAGAATCTCAAAGACCCTTTAAATTGAGCAGTTTACTGCCCATCTTCATCTTTAGTACTGGGATATGCTTTATCTCTTTTCTCTTCTTTCTTTCTTCCTTTTTTGTTTTTTGTTGTGACATTGGTGGAATATTCACTTAGATCAATGATGAATCTGATGGCTGGCTAGAGAGGGAGGTCTCGAAGTGGTAATGCCAGGAAAGCTCTTCGTTTTTAGTTGTTATGGTGTTTTCAGAAGAGGAAGAACAACTAAGCATATTGAGGGCATGGATCTTCCTTTGTACATATTTAAGATGGTGATTCAAAGGGTCTCTCATTTAATGGAGTTATGCCACTCCTGGCTTCTCTATGTTTTGTTGCTTACATTTCAGTTAATTCTCCAAAATTTGTAGGGTCTTAGAATTATTACTGTTTTAGCAAAAATTTTAACGTTGGAAACACCACTTTATATTGTTGTTTATTATGAATTACTTGGTTTGAGAATTTCTATTTAAAGTTAAAACTTAATGCCACATTCTATTTTCCAATTCTTCTAGCCTTTCCCTGTTTTCACAAAAATGCAAAATTATTCTTTTGAAATCAATGGGATTTAACTGCAGTAAAGAGCATCTTAACTATTGTCCTTATGAATTTTTGTTGAGCATTTCTGGACAGTTTACCATTTGTGTTTCTCTTTCTCTTTTCAATCACATTCTCACATTTCTTAGTTGTTCCTTTAATGAAAGCCTGATGCTTGTATGTTCATAATATTACTTTGTCCATACTGAGTTGAGGATCTTACTAAGTTGATCTTTGCTATCCAATATCATGTTGGGACATTTGTGTTTCAGAGGTGGCCATGCTGCTGGCTTTATTTATGTCTTTTAAACTGTTCTCATGCCAAAAATTTCATTTTTTTTAATCTGGCTAATGTACCGAGGATATTATTTCAGGACCATAAAAAATATAAGGAGCCTATGTCATTATTTGAAAACTTCATTATTGCGGGGCTTCATCCAGATGCTAATCTTGAGGTTGTGGAGGATGCATTTGCTAAAAAGAAGAAATGGGAGTCAGAACTGGCAAAATCCGAAATATTAGATTTTAAAATGCTGCAGCATCAGGGGCCTTCAATTCCAACGTTGGAACCTCAGGTTGACTGCATGTCTAAATTCATTCCTCAAAATTTTTTAATATCCTTAAAAATATTTGATCTGATATGTATGTGGTCATGCTATTTCTTGCATATTTATGTATTCAGGACCTCTTTTTAAGATCTATATTAGCTTCTAGAAGAGAAGGAAGGAAATTTTTTTTACCAGCTAGCTTCTCGTTTTTTTCCTTGTGAATAGAACCCATTTGATATACTAGTGTGGATAGCATTGATTTCAATAGACGGTCAATTTTCTGGTTACATTCTTGGCCAAAATTGTAAATTTTCATTTGTTGTTTTTTCTTCCCCCAACTATTTTGGGGGATATTAGGTTCTGTATCTTGAACAATAATATCTTGTGGTCCTCCTCGTATATTGGCTGAGATGTGTTTTCTCTTGGTGAGAAATCAGTTGACATTTAACCACCCCCGCTCCTTTTAATTTTTAAAATTTTCTTGGTATCTGTAGGTACTTTTCAAGTATCCTCCTGGAAAGAATCCAGCATTGCATCTGAAGGATCTAGCTGCCTTCTGTTTTCCTGGAGGGGTTAAGGTATGAGCTTGCTGATTTTCTATGATGTTACGCACATTTACCCTAATTTGGGGAGATTGTAACACCTTAATGTTATTGTTTTTTCTTCAATTTCTTGGTTTTGTGCTGGCATTTATTTATCACTCAAAAATTTTCTCATTCAAGTATTGTCATGATACAGGCACGTTTGATAGAGAGGACTCCATCGCTAAGTGAGCTAAATGAACTTGTTTATGGACAGGTATGCCAATATGTTTCCACCTTTCTGACATGTTTCTAATTATCTTCTGTCAGTTAGCATATATGTTCTTTTCAAAGAGCACAATGTTAGCAGTCGGGATGTATACCATGGAGAAACCCTGCAGCTGTTCTTCTTCTTCTTCTTCCTCTTCCTTCATTACCTTTTTTTCTACTCATATACCAGCAACTCAAGTTGGTCTTAAAGCTGAAGAAATCTTTTGTAGTTTAAAATATAATAGTAGGATGAAATGAGGTTCCTCTTTGCTGGTGTTGTTACGTGGTCTTAGTGTAATGAGTTTCATGTGCCAGTGGGCTACATCAGCTTTTGCTTCAAGAGATCCTTGAGGTGTTTTGGTTTGCAAGGTTATACGACCTCATTGGAGGCTCAAGAAAGTTTTCTTCGTTTTTTTTTCCCTTTTTCTATATGTTGTTTGCCTGGTAAATTTTTAAGATAAATAGGACAGTTTATAAAGAGGGTGCTGAAGACTAAAGAAACAAAAGAGAGTCTTTGACGTTTATATTTAATCATCGACATATATGAGTATTTAAACATTTTCTTTTTAAGGTATTAACACCTTTTACCGAATAAATGATGCATTTGTTACTGTGAATTCTCAACAGGAGCATTTAAACAGAGATGATTTAGCGTTTATTTTTTCACTTAAGGTAAGTATTGCTCTTTTTTGTTTTGTTTTGTGCTTTTTTTGGGGGGTTTTTTCCCTCCCTGTCATTTATATATGCGAGCTGTTCTCTTACTTTCACAGTATGCTATTTATGTGGCTTTGTTAATTCACTTCTTTAGATCAATTTACATGACTTGGATTAATGACATTGTGCTGCCAGCATTTTATCATTTTTGAGTTAGGTCTTGTCTTGTCTTGAACAAGGGGAGTGAGTTCATGTCTTGAATGAGGGTTGTATCCTTGTTTTGGCATTTAACATATCTTTCTTTGAGTTTGGTTATACTTTGTCTGTGGAAACATTTTGTCTTTTATTGCTTCTCCTTTTGTTTGAGGAAATCAAGTCTTCTTGTACTTCTTGTTACTTATCATTTTGTCTTTTATTGCTTCTCCTTTTGTTTGAGGAAATCTCAAGTCTTCTTGTACTTCTTGTTACTTATCAACTTAACTCAACTATGTCTTCGTCCCAACTAACTGGGGTTGACTACTGGGATCCTTGCATGTCACTTGGCCATGTTTAGGGCAATGCACCTCCCTTATAACCAATTCTTTCACTATTACTTCTACTCATATCAGTTTTGGCCGCTTGTTACTTATCAAGAATAATACAAGCTATTAGGTGCGTTGATTTTCCAGCAAAAAACATATATATTGCTTTCAACTTTCAATTATTTGAAATAAACTTGAAATAATGTGTGCCATATATGCTGCTTGTGTGTTGGAATTTTTAAAAGAATCTATGATCTGTCTATCTTTTGCGAAAAAGGGGAAAAAGGAAAATGATCTTCTTGTGCATATTATAATGTGTATGTTTTTTCCTAGTGTGAACCCATTTGTTGTTTTTAGCTTAATGGTTTATGTGAGGAGCAAGGTTGTGTGGTGGTTAAAAGTTTCTACGTGCTCTTTGCACTTGTATATGTCCTGTGTACTTCGGCTATGCCTATTTCTATTAATAAAACTTGCTTACTGATCCAAATAAAAAAACTTCTATGTGCCCTTTATCAGGTGGCAAACAATGCAACACTCTATGGTGTTTGTTTACATGTTCCTGAAATTGTTCAGAGGCCACCTGGTATCTTAGGCATCTCATCACCTCTTTCTCATCCATCTGGAGGATGCAGGCGTTTTTTGGTGTCTGCTCCTCGTTGCTATTGCGTGCTTACAAGAGTTCCTTTCTTTGAGTTACATTATGAGATGTTGAACAGGTTAGCTGAAATTTGTTCAAAACTTGCAATCATTTGCTGTTCCTGAATTTTCAGAGTTGACTTATGATTATTTCTTTCTGGATGCAGTATCATTGCACAGGAGCGACTGAATCGAATAACAAAGTTTGTTAGTGAACTGACTCTTGCTGATTATGTTCCTTCGATAACCAAATTAAATGATAAAATGAATGGGAATGATGATTCCCCTGAGAGGGAGTCCTTTAGTGATTGGATGGCTTCTGCCATTCCTGTTGACAGTGCACTGGCCCTCATTGCTGCTGCTGCAGGAATTATACCTGATGATGAGATCCCACCCTCTTCTTTGAAAATGTGGGAACTTCATTCCCCTGAAAGTTTTACCATCAGTGAGGCGTCAGATTCTAGCCAAGTTAGGGAAATGGACAAAGATGGTATTAAGAATTCACAGTATCTTTATGAGTGTGCTTTGGAGGTCTCGGAAACTCATTCAGAACGTTTGGAAAGAACGTTTGGATACTATGAAAACGGTCAAACTTCTCCGGAGGTAGAGACATCATTCTCCTGTAGGAATCCTGCACTGGAGCGTCCTGGGAGTTCTGAATCCTTGTTCAGGTGGTAGAGTTATTGTTATCTTACTAGTTATCAAGTGGGAAAAAAAAATTATTTGTTTTCTTGCTATTAGCTGTTCTATTTCATTATAGATAAGACTCAAATCAGCGGAATATTGTACACTGTGTTGTGTTCAGATGTGATTCTCACATGGCTAGTACCTGATAAATCTATACAATTTTTATTTAAGTATATGTTTTATGATCTTTGTCCTAGTTCTTCTATTTTCTTGGCCTTAATCTGTTTTTCTTTTTTTCGTGTCAGCTAACTTGAAAGTCATCATCTTTGCTAGCATGTAAAGAACATTTTCCCCCCTCGAATCTCTGGTATAATTTCGGTAATATATTGCTAATTTTGGCAGTCCAGTTAGAAGCATCACATCAGAGAATAATGATGATGAAACTTTTGCGAATGGTGATAAATATTTTGGGGATGACTTAATAATGGAATGGGCCAAGGTTAGTTTCACATAGTTGCCCATTTTTATGTGTTTAGTCAAGTAGGTGGTGGTATGACTGCCACTGATCATTCTTATTGTTGCTTTTTTCCCTCTCCATGTCACAGGAGAATAAGAATGATTTGCTACAGATAGTTTGTGGATATCACACTCTTCCTCTTACTGCACGAGGAAGTGAATTAGTTTTCCAGCCTCTTGAGCATTTACAGGCCATTGAATATCGGCGACCTCCAGTTGCTGCCCTTGGCTTACATGACAACAATTTAGTTTCACTTGAAGCTGCTGAGGTATTACTTTTGTTAATGATCACGTTGGAAGCACAAACACGAACACAATTTCACACCTGCTGAGAGAACTTGAGTAATAGTGTCTTCAATTCCTAATTTATTATTGAAAACAAAAGTGAAAGCTGTGGTTGAGTCTTGGTGTTAAGGCCTCTCTCTCTCTCCACGCACTCACACCCCTATGTTGTAAATGAAAACAATGAACTGAATTGCATTTTTGCCTTTTCTGTTAAGCAACCCCTCACCTATAGTAACGACTTAAGGGAGGCACAAGTTACATTTAAGTTCATACCTCAAAAGGACTAGTTACAATCGATGCCCCTTGGAATCATTATAAAGGGCTTGAACTTCCTTTTTCCTCCCAAGTAATGTGGAATCCTATTCACCACTTTCCTATACGCAATCACAATCTGGGTTATCATGATCCCCCTTAGATCCTTGATATCCTTGTCGGGCCAAGTCCCTCATAGGTGGCATGGCTCGAGTCCCCATACTTCTGATGCCATTTGTAACAACTCAAAAGAGGCCTAAGCCACATCTAGGTACGTGATCCAAAAAGACTAGTCTAGGTTACAATTGGAGCCCTTTTGAATCGTTATAAAAGGCTTGAACTGTAACGATCCAAGTAAAGCCCAAGCCACATCTAGGCCATACTCCAAAAGGACTAGTCAATAGTACAATTGAAGCCATTGAAATCATTATAAAGAGCAAGTTCTCCCTCTCAAGAAATGTGGCAACCCATTTGCCACATTCCTATACACAATCATACAATGTGGGGTATTACACTTGTATTAATTAGTACCAAATTGAAAGATACATAATGATTTCAATGTGTTGAAATTGAGTCCAATGCATATTCTAGAAGTATCCAATAAGCTTTTGATGAAATTCTTTTATATAATTTGTCTATGAATATAAGTCCATCATGAGCTGGGAATATGTCTGATGCCTATTTTTTCAGGAACCCCTAGGTGTCTCAGTGCTTTCTAGCTAGTTATCCTTAGGCTTTGCTCCTTCATAATTTACTTATGAAATATTACTGAACTTAATAAAAGGTTGATGCAAAGTTGGCGGCTGCTGAGGAAGTTCTTGCACTATCAATATGGACAACTGCAACTATTTGTCGAGCGCTCTCCCTTGAAAGTGTAAGTGTGCATGTCTTGGCTTGAGTTAAGAAACGAGATCTCTTTTAGAACCTGCTCTAAGAAGTATTTTTGGTAAAATATGTAAAACTTCATGGACTTGTCACCATGTGACTTTTGTTTGTTATATTTTCTTCAGATCGATATTTTTTTCTGATTTTAAATTTCTTGGGGGATAGGGAAGAAAAGCTGACAATTTTCAATTCACTATGCAATTTGATGAAAAGGGTGGAAAGCCTTAAAAAAACATAGATATTACTTGACAAACTATAAAAGTTGTTGAAACGATGTCCCATGTAAGGGTGCTACCCGCCTAGGCAGGGGCGGGGTTGACCCTTCCCCGCACCCCTCCCCTGCCCATGCAGGGTGTAGGGTTTGCACCCTCGCCCCCCACCCATGTGGGGTGTAGGGTGCCGGGTGCCGTGGTTGGACACCTCATTCGCCCCACCCCCCGCCCCCTCCCCAATCCAACGGTACCCATGGCCCATTGGGCCTAAAAACTATTTTTGGGTCCAAAAAAAAATTTTTGGACCCAAATTATCACATAATTTAAATTGTAAATTAAACTTCGTAATTATAACCATAATTTAAAAACTATAACTATAGTTTTAAAATTTTTTATTGAGTCCCACATTGCTTAAGTAAAACTATTGTATTACCTTGGCCTCCTATATAAAGGTTGGCTTGGGAGGTTATGGCAATGCAATGAAGTGAATAAAACTCTAACAAATTGTATATAAATATATTTATATAAGTCCTAGCGGGGGCGGGGCGGGGTAGCGGGGTGCGGGCCCTTGCTGCGCACCGTAGTCCCACGTACTCGGGCTGTACCTAGATTTCTTTTGATAAAAGTTTACTTGTAATAAAAAGGTTGTTGAAATGATATCAAGTGCAGCCCTTCAACATTTTGATTTATCATCATTGTTTTTTTTGATAAGTAAAAGTATATTAATAAAAGAATAGGCAAAAGCCAAGTTCAGTACAAACAAAGCCCTAAACTAAGTAGGGACCAAAGATACAATGAAATCATGGAAATCTTGGCCATTAAAATTGACAGCAATGGTCCAAGTACAAAGAGTTCTAAAAAAGAAAGCTTTAAGTTCCTCCATCGATCTCTCTTTATCCTCAAACGTCCGGTCATTACGCTCCCGCCACACACACCACATGATGCAAATAGGAAGCATCTTCCATACCGCCTTAATCTGTTGATTACCTCTCAAGTTTGACCAACTAGCCAATGTCGCCTCTACTGTCGCGGGCATTACCCAGCCCAAATCTAGCCTACTAAATACCTCGTTCCATATCCCTCGGGCTACCTCACAATGTAGTAGAAGATGGTCTATTGATTCACCCTCGCTCCTACACATACAACACCAATCTGCAATGACCACCCTCCTTCGCCTCAAATTATCTGTTGTGAGGATCTTACCCAATGAAGCGGTCCACACAAAAAAAGATGCTTTAAGTGGTGCCTTATTTCTCCAAATCCTTTTCCATGGAAAACTAATTGGAGACTCTTGTTTCAAAACCTTATAAAACGAACGAACCGAGAACTTTCCTTTACCAGTAGCATTCCACCACAATAAATCAGCACGCTGGTTACTCGGTTTGAGTGAATACAAGAGGCTGAAAAAAGCTGTAAAAGTGTCTAATTCCCAATCGTGAGCCACCCGATTAAAGTTGATATTCCACTGGATCTGTTCTCCCATTATCACCATGACCTCCTCCACTGAAACATCTTTGGCACTTGCAATCCTGAATAGAGCGGGAAAATGATCCTTTAAGGCATCGTTACCACACCAAGTATCAAACCAGAATTTGATCCTTGTCCCATCCCCTAAACAAAATCTTATATGTCGAGAGAAGACCCCCCATCCTTTTCTTATATTTTTCCACAAACTCACTCCATATGCCTCTCTCACTTCTTTGGTACACCAACCTCCCCATTCTCCACCGTATTTACTCTCAATCACCAACTTCCATAAAGCGTCTGGTTCTTTATGGTATCTCCATAGCCATTTACCAAGTAAAGCCCGATTAAAGATTCTCATACTTCTAATGCCCAAACCACCATTAGAGAGAGAACAACATACCTTTTCCCACCTAACTAAATGGAATTTAAACTCCTCACCTATTCCTCCCCACAAGAAATCCCGTTGTAGTTTCTCAATACGCAGTGCTACACTTGCTGGAATAGGAAATAGGGATAGGAAATAAGTAGGCAAGTTAGATAATGTACTCTTGATTAGGGTGATCCTTCCTCCTTTTGACAAATACATTCTCTTCCAACCTGCTAATCGGCGTTCTACTTTCTCAATCACTGGATCCCATAAAGAAACCACTCTCGAGGCAGCCCCCAACGGAAGCCCAAGATAAGTCATAGGGAAAGAGGCTAACTTACACCCTAGAATATTGGCCAACTGTCTTATACGTTGCACACCTCCTATAGGCACCATCTCTGATTTTTCCAGGTTCACTTTCAGACCAGAAGCTGCTTCAAAACAAAGTAGAAGGGCCTTCAAAACTCGCAATTGATTGTGGTCATCCTCACAGAAGAAAAGAGTGTCATCTGCAAACAATAGATGTGAAATATTAATAAATCCCCCACCCGGGGTTCCAATCGAGAATCCAGTCACACGCCCATTAGCGACCAAAGCTGAAGTCATTCTGCTCAAAGCTTCCATTACAATAACAAAGAGTAATGGGGACAACGGATCTCCTTGTCTTAGGCCTCGTGTGCTGTGAAAGAAACCTATTGGGCTTCCATTAATTAGGACTGAGAATTTCACCGTAGATATACACCAACGGATCCATGATCTCCATCTCTCCCCAAAACCACACCTCCCCAGGAGATCGATCAAGAAATCCCAATTAACATGATCATATGCCTTCTCCATGTCTAACTTGCATAAAATCCCTGCATTGCCAGCTTTCAATCTACTATCTAGAACTTCATTTGCAATAAGGACCGCATCTAGAATCTGTCTATCCTTTACAAAAGCATTTTGGGGCTTTGAAATTATCTTACCCACTACCTCACTAAGACGATTTGCAAGAACTTTAGAAAGGATTTTGTATACCCCATTTATAAGACTAATGGGTCTATACTCCATAATCTCCGTAGCCCCAACCGACTTCGGTATCAAAGCTAGAAAAGTGGCATTTAAGCTTTTCTCAAAATGTCCAGCCGAATGAAACTCTTGGAACACCTTCATGAGATCATCCTTAATCACATCCCAACATGCTTGAAAGAACCCCATAGAAAACCCATCAGGACCCGGAGCCTTATCTTTAGCCATTTTCCTCACCACATCAAAAACCTCATCCTCCTCAAAAGGTCTCTCCACATGGATACCATCCAAACGATCAATGGAGTCAAAAACTAGTCCATCGGGCTTAGGCCGCCAATTCTCCTTCTCTGTAAGTAAGTGCTCAAAAAAACCGACTATATGTTCATTAATCTCCTGCACATCCTTACATTCTACCCCATCAATCTTCAAAGACTCAATATTATTTGATCTCCTATGAGAATTGGCTACCCTATGGAAAAACTTAGTACATCTGTCGCCTTCCTTCAACCATAAAGCTCTCGACTTTTGCCGCCACGAAATCTCTTCTAATAGAATGATTCTCTCAAGATCTGCAGTCAGCACTAGCTTTAATGCTAATTCCTCCGGAGATAAGGCCCTAGACTCTTGTACCCTTTCCAACTCCTGAATCTCCCTTGTCTTGCATTTCTTTTGTTTCCCGAGATCCCCGAAGGACTGCCGGTTCCAAAGCTTTAAGTCTTGTTTTAGAGCTTTCAATTTACCTGCAAACGTAAAACTGGGAGTTCCTTGGATCTGATAAGATGTCCACCACTGTCTGACCCTATCCACAAAGCCTTCCGTTTTCAGCCACATGTTTTCGAACTTAAAGTACCCACGTCTTCTTTGAATCCCACCACAATCCAGTATGATAGGCCAATGATCCGAACACAGGCGCTCCAATCTCTTTTGCCAAACTTCTGGGAAATGATTCTCCCACTCCGGTGAAATTAGGAACCTGTCTAACCGAGACCACGTCTGATTATTGGCCCATGTACATAATCCCCCCGCCATCGGTAAGTCTAATAAATTCAAATCAAAAATGCATTCCGAGAAATCTGACATTGCTGGGCGCATTCTTCTATTGCCAAAGCACTCACTGGGAAATCTTGTTACATTAAAATCTCCGCCAATACACCAAGGAAGGTCCCACCAACTGTGCACCCCAGCTAATTCATCCCACAAAACACTCCGCTCATTGTCTGAGTTAGGTCCGTAAACACCTGCAAAGGCCCATAAAAAACCATCTGATACACTCTTGAAGGCACATGCTACCGAAAAAGACCCAATAAACTCTTCCCTTTTTTCCACCACTCGTTGGTCCCACATCACCAACACACCACCCGAAGCCCCATTAGCTGCCATAAAAATCCAATCTACATGTGAACAACTCCATAAGCTTCTAACAATATTTATATCTATGACTTTCAACTTCGTCTCCTGTAAACAAACAATGTCCGCCTTCCACCCTCGTATCAAGTTTCTTACTTGCAAGAGCTTGCTAGCCTCGTTTAGTCCACGTACATTCCAAGATATTATTTTTGGTTTCATTTAGAATAGGCCAGCCCCTTTCCCTTATTCCTATCCCTATTGGAACTGCTTTCAGCCATGGACCAGGTCAGTCTCTTGAGTTCCCTTTGTTTCTTGGTTTCAGTTTTCCTTTGTTGTTAATGTCCCACTTCAATGGCAGTAAGTAATGCCATAAACTGCTCCTCATAACCTTCACACTTCAAACCCACTATATCTTGAATGTCCTTCACCATATTTAACACCCAATCTGAAACACTTGACTGATCTGGGAACATACATTGTAACGGAGTAGGGTGCAAAGAAAAAACCTGTTGTTCCTCCAACGCACCTTCTTCGAGAAAGCCAAAATCCCCAATATTAGACTCTGAGGGTTCGCTGGGAGTATCACTTGATAAAGGGACTAACTTCTGTACGTTCTCTTCATCAGAAAGAAATAAGTCTTCACTGTCCGAATCCCCTTCGCCCTCTTCCACTAAAACGACATCTCTGGGCTCCTCGGAAGTACTCACCAGACCCTCGTCCCCACCCCCAGCCTCCGTCGGTAATTTCTGTGCACTTCCCGTCGGTAGAATCACATTCGGTGCAGGTGGGAGATCTACCTCTAGAATCGGCGATTCCATTATCTTCTGCTGACTCAAACCTACCTCCGATAGTTCAGCCACCTTCGTCGGCATTTTCTGGTGTCGTCGCGTGGAAGACTCCGGCAAGTCCCCCTCCTTCAGATGTCGGCACGACGACGCCTCACGCTGCGGAGCCATTCCTCGTACACCCGCAGTTCCTGACCGAGCCCTCCATACCTTCCTGGGCTTGGGCTTGGGCCCAGACTCGGCCCACTTATTGTATTGGCCCTTCCCGAGAGTCTGTGGCCTTCTCGGCCCATTAGGGCCCATCCTACCCCACTGATTATCCCTCCCAAGACGCACCGTTTCATCCCTTTCCTTAAAAACCCCAACATATCTCATCACCTTTTCAACCTCCCGCTGCATCTGCCCCAACTGCTCCTGCAACTCCCTCACCATGCAGTGCACTTCTCGCACGTCACTGGCTATTTCTCTCTCCCATAGAGAACCACGCGTGGCTCGATGTCCGTCTCCTTCAGGCCCTCGCCTTCCAGCCCCATTCGGCAACCCTGCAACCCCCGCCGTCGAGAGAGCATCTTTATAGGATTTCCCGTACTCCTTCTCCCCCCATTTCCTCCTCTGTACGTCACCACCACCTCCATCTCTGCTTCTGTCCACCACAGAAACCTCCCTCAACACCTCCCTCAATCTACTCCATCCCCTTCCCCCCTCCTCTTCAGGTATAAGAATAAAACTACTACGATTTCCATCCCCATACACTGCCACCTCCAAGAATCTACCTCGGATATTCGAGCGTCGTTGTGCAATGAAACACCGGTAACCTTCCCTTGTAGACGCATAAAAATCCTTTCTTTCTCCTTTCGCACTATCCTTCAAGACTCTCTCAAGCCATTGTGCAGTGCCCAAACCAAGCATTAACTCTTGCTTGAACTTTCTACCTCTTTCGATGATACGAATCAAACCACCTTCTTTCACAACAGAGAAGAGCTTAGATTCAATCACCAGCTCCCTCATAACACCCATCTTAACAACTACCAATCGGCAAAGAATCTAACTGCCCACCATCTTCCCCGGCCAAGACCCACGCTCGTTGTTTTTTTTTTGAAAACTTTTATCGCACTTGTACGGAGAGAAAAAGGCAAGAAGGTAAACTTTTTTTGTTAATGTTGTAGACTGCTAGTACAGGCAGAAAGATGAACACCAAATAACGACACAGTGGAACAAAACAAATTAGAATTTTATATTTATATCATCATTGTTACAATGCAAGAGTTGCTATGAAGAACGAGAAATCTACTAAAAATTGCAAAAGTTAAGAGGTGCAAGCGCAAGTGCAACCCTACTTGATGGCAACAAACATGAAAATGTCATCTACAAAATATGCACTTCTTAATAAAATGAGAGAAGAAGAAAAATCTACAAAATATCAAGCTTTTCATGACATTGATATTATATGAAAAGTAAAAAAAATTTTCAGCATTAAATCCTGACCTACATTTTCTCTAACTAACTATATGTTCTTCACCAGTTTCATTGTCCATTTTCATAGTGTCAATAATCTAATAAATGGTATTTCTTTCAGGTTTTGGCATTGATTGCAGGAGTATTATTGGAAAAACAAGTGGTAGTTGTGAGCCCAAATCTGGTTAGTTGATTTGTTATTGGAATCCACTGTCAGCCAACATATCAATAATTTGCTTTTGACTATGTTTTGTGCTTAGTTGTTTATTTGCGGCTATTTTCTATTCTGGATAATCAGGATGGGATCTTCTTATTTGATTTATGCTTTGACGCAAAATTCAAATGGTGCAGGGTGTTCTATCAGCTATAGTGTTGTCTCTTATTCCCATGATTTGGCCATTTCAGTGGCAGAGTTTATTGCTTCCTGTAAGTTCGATGCACTTCATTCAGCACTGTTGTCTGTTATGGAGCAATTGTAGCAAATGGAAAGCACATTGGATTTAGCTAAAACCTTGAAATTAGACATAACATACCATTGTTCACTTCTTTTTCAAATATTCTCCCTCCCTCCCTCTCTCCCTCCCTGTCTCAGACAAAATGGTTTAGGTCTTAAGCTTTGATGGGGGAAGTGTTTTGAGACTTTTTAGCTCAGCATTGTTGTTATTATCACACTGCAATGACTCTGAAATTTCATTTGATGGGGATCAACATCCAAAGAGTTACACCTTGTTTTGATGTAGTTAATTAAGAGTTCTTGATATGTTACTTTTCTTTTGTTCAGTTTCTAATTTTCACTCTGAGTAAAGGTTCTGTTTTTTATTTCAAAAAATTAGAAAGAGGCATGAAATTTCGGAGAAAGAAAGGAAGAATTTTACATTTTCATGAAAAATGTAAAGGGTTGTGACACCATTCAGGAGAAGCACCGCCACCACTTAACACTGGTATTGGATCTGCTACCACAATTACCACTGTCTTCATAAATATCAACAAAGTACGCTGCCAACAAAAGTTGACATTGTGGCCACCCACACTACCGCCATATTACCAACCCTGCTGTTCTGTCTTTGTCTCCCTGAACATATCCAAGCTCCCACCATGCTTTGTATGCAAAAATACTTTCTAACTTCTGAAAATTGGAAATAAGATTATAATTAGAGACTGTTTCCTGTTTTAGAAACAAAAACTTGGCTATATAAAGAAATGATCCTTAACTTCTTGATTTGTTCATTCCTCAGTTAAATTACTTTTCATTTCTCCTTCTTTTTTTTTTATGTTTTGAAAATGCTTTTAGAACAGTGGGACATTGTACTTTAAAATTTATTTTTTCACAGGCTTAGGTATATACGATTCTGTTTTGTTTACTCTTGACACTAAGCTTCTACTGATTTTTCTAGGTTCTACCAGGAAGGATGCTTGAATTTCTTGATGCTCCAGTTCCTTATATTGTGAGTATTTTATTTAATAAGAACAACACCTAGTTAGAATTACTCGTGTTGTCTACCTTTTTTTGTGAGTAAAGCTAGTTTGATTCCTCTATTGGTGATATTCTATCTCATGTTTTATGTTTTAATGGTGTAAAGTAATGATGAAGTCCTTGAATTTCTTTATAATATCGAGCAAAATTGGGTTTTGGGGTGAGTATCTTCCAAGAAACTGTGTGCCTTAGTATCTTGGATTATGATAGTGCTTTTTTTTTTTTTGTGAATTTCTTCTATTTCATGTAGGAAATTAAGATATACTGGAAGTTTTTACAGATTTTTGAAATTGGGGGTTCCAATTCCAAGTTTATTAGATAACAATAACCCTGTTTCAATGTGGTCTTTTGGTGTTATATTTGCAGGTTGGCATACAACATAAACCTGATGATTTGAAGATGAAAACATCAAATCTTATTCATGTTAATGTGCTCAAGGACCAGGTTGGTTAGGGCCTTGGAGCATTCTTTGTTGTTTTAAATTATAAATCACTGATTGTGAAGTCTAATCTTCTCAGCAGCACAGTGGGAAAGTGCCTTTGAATTTAGTCATGATAGAACTAGAATACAGCCCCATACCTAATTATTCTAATATCCAGAAAATCTGAGGCTGATTATGCTCTGTAGTGAACAATTATATTTGTTTGCTTCCTAGTGCCCCTGCTTTGATAGTACTGTATGACTTGTGTTCATAATCTAAATGGCTGTTGGAAGTTTTACAAACATGTTAAGCTTAATGTAATCTTCATGTTACTTTAATTTCTGAGCAGGTGAAAATGTGTCATTTGCCAACACTTCCCCGGCATAAGGAGCTTGTTTCTGAACTGGGGCCAATCCATGCCAGACTTTCACATGAAAGTGCAATTGCTACAAGGCATCCTGTATATAGGTGCAATGAAGTGCAGGTTATTCTGATCTTCCATGCTCAAAGAATTTGATGTTTCATCTTCAGACTCTGTTTTTATGGTTAGAAACTGCATCCTCAGGTGACATTACTAGACATAGAGGCAAGACATTTCTGATGATAGAAAAGCTGGTTAAATTATCCTGAAGACCAAGGAACTCGCATTATTAGTTAAACCATGTTTGAAATTTAACTGCATTGTTCGCTTAAGTCTGCTATTGAGAACTTATCATTTATGTTATATGTAATTGCAAGTTGTTGGTTTCTTCCTGTGACTCTTGGAAAGTCAAGACTGTCTTACAAAAGCATCAGTCTTAGGAATAACTTTACTATGATTGAAAATCAAATGCGAGAAGGTGATTAATGAGTTTGAATTGTAGATATTGTTATGATTGATATGATAATGTCAGTTGGTGCTTTCATTTACATGTTGAGTTGAGGAATTGGGTCTCTAGATGATTTCAGAAGCCTTTTTAGAGGATTATATTCACTAATGTGAAGTTCCTACTATTGATTCCAATGCAGAAGGTATTATTGCCTCCAAGGCTTTGTTGCTTAGCCTAATAAAAATCTGTCATAAAATTCATTGTAAAGGCTTGTGAGGACCTTGAAGAAGCCATAACTGTTTGTTGCTTAGCCTAAGTGCAAAGGCTTCCACTTAGCAACCTCTCCAATCCTACTACATTTGCCTTTGGAAAGAGCTCTTCTGGAAAATTTTTGGCAAAATCTAGAATGATAACATCTTCAGGATGCCTTATTGATGAAAAGAGGCTGGCCGCTTGGTGTAATCTTGACATCATTGGTTTACCAAGTTACTTATAGACGGCTCTTTGTTGTTGCTTGCTGGGCTAAAAGTGTGTTTCAAGGTTCTTAGAGATCCCTACATTTGTATTAGGCCCCGTTTGGTTTCACAAATGGTTTCAACCCATCTCATTCCATCTCATCTCATCTTAACATCCAAACACCATTAAAACATAAACATTTTTCAATCTCAAAATTTTAAATTCTCAACTTTTTCATCTAGAGTCTTGCTGCAGAACGGCCCGGGATAGCCTCGCAGTGCACCTGTGTCCTTTTTTTCTTTTCTATTTTTTCCTCTGACATAGTGTACTCAATAAGCTAATGTTTCTTTCTTTCTCTTTTTGATTTTTTTAAATAAAAAATAAAATGATTTTAAAATAAAACTAACCCACTATTTCGAGGGAACTATGTCTTACGAGGGAGTTCTTTGAATAATGGAGTTCTTACAAGGGAACCATGTCCCAATTTGATTGAGAAGACTTTGCCAGAGGAGGGGTTTCGACATCTGGAAATGGTTTTTTTTTGGAGGGGGGGGGGTTGACGGAGGTGTACCTTCAGTGGTATTGAAGGGTGCTTTGAGATGGCTAGTTCTTCAGAGATTGTGCTACCGGAAGCTACTTTACAGATGGTGGTCAGTGAGGTAGAGGGTGACAAGGAAGAAATGGGCAGTCCAATTCCGTTATGTACTATCCCTCTAAAGCCAGCTTCCAAATTAACATCAGATTGGATGTTAACAAAAGTAGAGGAATTACAGTATTGTGTGGGGATATCCTATGTAGGGTTTGAAGAGCAGTTTAAGGCTTTTCTTGTTGCTATTGAAGCAGGAAGATCCACAGCTTTGAAATTAGCAGTGAAAAGGGACAGGGAGTTGAAACGTTTAAAAAGCTCCATTAATTACGACAACAAGGAGGGAAGTGTGGGGTGGGATAGGTTGAAAGCGAGGGGGTCTTGGTCGTCTAATGAAGCCTAAAATCCTTTCTTCGAATGTAAGGGGGATCAATGATATCAACAAACGTCTCCGCATTAGATCCCTTCTTCTTAGCTGGAAAATTGACATTTTTTGTCTTCAAGAGACTAAGTTGAGTTTTATTGATTGAAATATTCTTTGTAGTTTGTGGGGTGGTGTTATCTACCTTTGTTGGGCGCTTCAGGATGTGTGCTGTTGATGTGAGACAAGAGAGTGGTGAAGTTGGTAGAGAATTGCATTGGGTATTACTCAGTGGCTGTTTCTTTCAAGACTATTGAGGATGGGTGGAGGTGGGCTTTTGTAGGTGTGTATGGGCCTAATGTGGATAGTGATAGAAGTTTTTTGTGGGAGGAATTGACGGGTCTGTATTTCTTATGGGATTTACCATGGTGTTTGTGTGGAGATTTTAATATTGTTTGATTCCCTAGTGAGAGGGCGGGGCCGCGGGGGCGTCTATGTCGACAGGGGCTATGGAAGACTTCTCGGAGCTGATTTTTAATCTAATCTCGTGGATCTCCCTTTGGTTTTTTTTTTTTTTTTTTTTTTTTTTGGGGGGGGGGGGGGGGCTTATACTTGGTTTAATAGTAGAGGGTGGTCAAGGTTGGATAGATTTCTAGTCTCTTATCCTTGCTTGGGAGACGCATTATCTGGATTTATGTTAGAGGAGGTTGCCACGTGTCTATTCTGATCTTTTCCAACTTTGCTTGATTGTGGCATTCATGGGGTAGGCGTTATTTCAAATTTGAGAATATGTGGCTTGAAGTTGATGGATTTGTGGAGAAGGTAAGGAATTGGTGGGCTTCTTATTCCTTTAATGATACGCTTAGTTTTATTGTGGCAGGTAAACTTAAACCCCTTAAGACTGATTTAAAGAAGTGGAATGATGAAGTCTCAAGACATACGGAAGTGCAGAAAAATCTTCTTTGGGATGAGTTGCATGCATTGGAGGATGGGGAAGATAACGAGGAGTCCTTGTTAAGAAAGAATGAGGTTGTGTTTGAAATTGAGAAAGTTTTGTTGTTGGAAGAAACTTCTTGGAGGCAAAAATCAAGGGTGCTTTGGTTGAAGAAGGGGGACAAATGCACAAAGTTTTTTCACAAGATGGCTAATTCTCATAGGCGCAATAATGCTATTGAGGTTCTTCATTCCAGCTTTAATGTGTTTCAATCTCTCAATGAGATCCAAGATCATATAGTAAAATACTATGAAGATCTCCTTTTTGAGACAACAGAATGGCGTCCTAAACTTGATGGTTTGAATTTTGACCAGCTGGATTCTGGTGCAGCAAGCTGGTTGGAGAAGCCATTTGAAGAAGCGGAGGTGCATCAGGTGATGAGAGGTATGTGCAAAGATAAAGTCCCGGGTTTGGATAGCTTTTCTATGACTTTTTTTTCAAGAGTGTTGGGATATAGTGAAGGAAGAAGTGATGCAGGTTTTCCATGATTTTCATTCTTGTCATAAGTTTGAGAAGTCCCTAAATGCTACTTTTATTACCCTCATTCCGAAGATAGCTAGTGCCTATGAGTTGAAAGATTTCCGTCCTATTAGTTTGGTAGGTGGGATTTATAAAATTATTTCGAAGGTGTTAGCTAACCGTATGAGTATGGTGATGGATAAAATCATTTCTAAACCTCAAAATGCTTTCGTTCAGTCGGTAAATACTGGATTTTGTTCTGATTGCAAATGAGTGTTTGGACAGCCGGATGAGAGAAGGCATTCCAGGGGTTCTTTGCAAGCTGGATATGGAAAAGGCATACGACTACGTGTGTTGGGATTTTCCTTTTTATATGCTTAGAAGATGTGGCTTTGGGGATAGGTGGTGTGGGTGGGTTAAACATTGTGTTTCGACCGCTCGTTTTCTGTTTTAGTTAATGGTAACTCGTGGATTTTTTCAGACTTTGCGGGGTTTGAGACAAGGGAATCCGTTGTCCCATTTTCTTTTTGTTATTATTATGGAGGCATTGAGTCGCATGGTGGATTTTCGGTGGGAAACAAAAGTAATGGTGTTATTTCAATTTCTCACTTATTATATGCGGATGATACTCTTATTTTTTGTGATGCTGAAAGTGGTCAGATTCAAGCTTTAAGGATTGTTTTATTGTGTTTTGAAGCTGTCTCGGGCTTCGAGGTGAACTTGGGATAGTCAGAATTGGTACCGGTGGGGGATGTGAGGGGAATATTAACTTCCTTGCAGATTTGTTGGGCTGCACAGTTGCCTCTCTTCCTGTGAAATATCTTGGGCTTTCCTTGGGGGCATTCTTCAAAGCAAAAAATATTTGGGACGGTGTTGTAGAAAAGGTTGAGAAAAGATTGTCGGGGTTGGAAGCAGCTATATCTATCAAAAGGGGGGAGATTAACTCTTATCAAAAGTACCATTTCCAATCTTTCTATATATTCTCGTTCTTTATTTCCATTACCCATGGATGTGCAAACGGGATTGAAAAATTGTTTAGAGCATTTTTGTGGAGTGGTATAGGGGAGGAGAATAAATTTCATCTTGTGAGTTGGCAAAGGGTGAGCCACTCGATTATGAATGGTGGTTTGGGGGTGCAAAATTTGAGTATTTTTAATAAGACATTATTAGGAAAGTGGTTGTGGAGGTATCAAATGGTAGGGAATTCGTTGTGGAGATAGGTTACTGATTGGAAGTATGGATGTGAGTTTTTTTTTGGGGGGGGGGGG
>QEOT01004130.1:190707-251970 GCA_003123785.1 Pterocarya stenoptera
GGGGGGGGGGGGGGGGGGATGGTGTTCTAAGAAGGGTAGGGGGTCTTATGCTGTATGCCTATGGAAATTTATTAGAAAGGGGTGGAACAGTTTGAGTTTGGAGATGGTACAAGAATTTGTTTTTGGTTTGATGAATGGTGTGGTGAGATATCTCTTAATATTGTTTTTTGGTTGTCTTCAGCTTGGTTGGAAACCAGTAGGCTGCTGTTTTAGAGGTGTTGTGTCGTGCTAATGGGACTGTGCTTTGGGATGTTATTTTATTTTTACTAGAAATGCTCAGGATTGAGAACTTGATGAGATTGTAGGTTTTTTCAGCTTTTTGTATTCAGTGAAGATAAGAGGAAATGGGAGAGATCGTATGCTTGTGAAACATACGGGGAGTATAAGTTTTCGGTTAAATCTTTTTACAAGGTGTTGATAGTCCAACAACATATCTCTTTTTTGTGGAAGAGCATTTGGAGGGTTTTTGTGTTGACTAAAGTTACCCTTTTTACATGGACAGCTACACTCGGGAAGATTTTGACCGTTGATAATCTTAGGAAACGTGGTATGATTGTTATGGAGTGGTGCTTCATGTGTAAAAAGAATGTGGAATCGGTTGATCATTTACTTTTACATTGTAAGATGGCTAAGGAGTTATGGGTTGGCATTCTTAGTAGAGCTGGGCTGAGTTGGGTTATGCCTAAGAGTGTGATGGATCTACTAGCATGCTGGAATAGGCGTCATAATAGCTCCAACTGGTAGCGGCATGGAGGATTATACCTTTGTGCTTAATGTGGTGTTTATGGACGGAAAGGAATGACAGGTGCTGTAACAACAAGGAGCGAGTAGTGGGGGAAATTTGGATTTCATTTGTCTTCTCTTTTTCAGTGGTTTTCTGCTATTGTACTAAAGGGAGGGAATGTTTATGAGTTTTTGTTTTCTTTTCAGCTTTCTAAAATGTAATTATGTGTCTCATTTTGTATACTTCCTATGTACATGGGCTTCGTCTAGTTTCATTCGATTCAATAAAGATTCTTACTTATAAAAAAAATCCACTATTTCGTACAGATCTTCGTGTAGATCTTCGTTTTTTCATCTAAGCTTCTTTCTTTTATTTGTAAGAGAGAAAATGGGAAAGGAAATGCATTTAAAGATGAAAAATGATAAACACACATCACTTTTCACAACACTTCTGTAATATCATTTTAGGTGTTTTTTGTAAAATACCTTATAAAAATAACATCATTTTAAAAAAGTATCCTTATTTTACAACATGTATTGTGAAAGAGTTTTGTTACTCATCATCTCACACACTTTTTTTTAAAATATTTTTTGGTTTTATTCCTACAAAACTAGTGAGTTCTTCCACTCATCATCCCTACGTCACATACTTGTTAAGGGAAAAAAAATAAAAAGATAAAAAATTATGTGTGGTGTGTGGTGTAGGGATGATGATTATAATTTTTCATTCTGAATATGTTATAAAATGTGTTGTGTGGATATCGTTACTCTTTAAAGATATTTTTGTTTGGAGAATTTTGTCGCTCTACCAATTTCCCTTTGAAAATAATTTTCAAAATTTTTACCATTTCTTCCAAAAATACCCGAGTTGATCTCCAAAAGTGAAGTGATGTTTTGACTTCAAAGTTCAAACCTGACATGGTTAGGACCACGTCAGGTGTACCCCGGGGCTTACACACCTGGGGCAGTCCCCTATAATTTTTCTCTCATCTAATCATTACCTAATTATTACAACTTTCCTAAAATTTTAAACAAAACACAAAAAAATAATTTAACTTTTTCAAATCTCAAAACAAAAATTATATTATAATAATATTTTAATTTTATAATATTTTTATTCAACTTTTTATCTCCCATTTTTCAAAACTTCATAAAACATCTTAACTCAAACCATTTTACTATTATTCACAAACTATCTCATTACTATTCACAGATTTCTCATCTCATATCATATATGTAACCAAACGAGGCCTTAATCTACTTAAATTCAATGTGATTAGGTGTTTCTAGACTCCCACGAATCGAAAGGTGGCAAAACCTGAAACAAATTTTGAGGACCTTTGGAGGATTTTGTGGTCCATATCATGTACTTTCTGGGGAGTACGGAGGACTCTGCTTGGTTACCTGTACTTTTTTTGTGCTTTGTTCTACTTCCTTTCTCTGGTTCTTTCTTTTTAATGGTCTATGAGATTTCTGGTCTTTTGTATACATCTTTTATATTTGGACTGCATTACCTCCGGCATTTTCTCATAAATTTTTGCTTTATATACGTAAGCCTTATCTTCTGTTTTCTAACAAGAATAGAGGGAGAGAACGAAAGATATGTGGGTCATTGCTTGGAACTTCTTGAAAAGCTAGTGAGTTATAGCGCTCCAATAGCACTTTAACCCCTTGTAAAAAAACAAAAAAAAAAGGAGGATGAGGTCTTAGTTTCAAAACCTATGACTTTATAACTTATCAACAAAAATATATATAAAAAAGAATTTTGAAAGAAACTTCTTTATATATTTGCAATAAGGTATATGAAAATTTGTGGGCTCAAACCACTTGTAGGGAATTTTGTCATTCCTTGCACTCTTCCAGATTCTAGTTACCTGTAGCATCAAGCACTGAGGTGCTTCTTTTTTTTTTTAATTTTCTTGCTGTGGCATCTTTATTAGCTTTTCTGAGGATAGTTTGCTCTTCTTGCTTTATGCTATAGGCAGTATGCTTATATATATTACTGAGGTCCTGTGTACCTGGGCTTTGCCTATTTCTATATATACAATATCTTTGATTACCTATCAAAAAAAAATTTATATTACTGATGTAGGCTGAAGCTGCAGCTGAGTTTTTGAATGTCATGAGGCACTATATGGAGTCACTTTGCTCAGATCTGAGGTCTTATACAATAACTAGCGTACAATCAAACAATGACAGGGTTAGAGTAACTAAACTCATTATCCACTTTTGTATGTGTAAATTTCCATTATCAGAACATTGCAAATACCCTGGAGTGCCAAGCTTATTATACTTCTTTGACATGTATATCTTTGGTTATCTTTTTAGGTTTCTTTACTTCTTAAAGACAGCTTTATTGATTCCTTTCCTAGTAGGGACAGACCATTTATCAAGGTAATTTTGCGTTCTTCATTTTATTTGCAATTTTGTTCTACTGTGGGAAGCAGTTTAGTCATTTTCTGTAAAGGAACGATGAATTCTGACCAAATGAGGCACAAATACAGACCTTTATTTGGCTCAAGTGAAGTAATATGATATCATCAGCATCAGCATCAGCATCATTGTCATGAGTATGGAACATAGGCAGGTTAAACTGAGACTTTTATAAGATGACAGGCAGTGCCTGTGAAGAGCAACAAGGTGTGGGCTAGAGAGTATCCATAGCCATTTTTATTTCATGCATCCACACAAACTAGGAATCTACTGTGAATAGAAGTCGTGAAAAGAAAAGCAATTGCAGATGCCTCAGTACTGAAACAATCAACAAATAATCACATCACACGCAAAGCTATTTACATGGTTCAGCCTTTGGCCTACTTCCATGGGCAAAAACTGCAAGAAAACTTGATATTTACATTGGCTACCTATTTCGAGCACATCCTATCTCTCTGACACATGTACACACGTGTGGCTAATCTGTTCTTTTTTTTACTCAAAAGGTTGGATCAGGCCAACCCAGTTCAGTTCAGATGCTTGGAAGCAGAACCCCATTATGTGGGGCTTATTTGCATGCATAGGGTCAATTTAGTGGGTTGTGTTGAAGACGTACAGTCATAATTTGTTCCAACTTCTCGGGCATTGTTTCTATTGGGTTGAGTTGAGGACGTACAGTCATAATTTGCTCCAACTTCTCGGGCATTGTTTCTAGTCATTGAGAGGAAGGATGGGATTTGGGGTAGGTCTCAGCAAGTGATAGATCATCGTTGTAAAATTATTGCAATACTTGACCGAGGGAGGACTGAGATTTGGATTGGCTTAAGAATTTGGATAATGGTGTGTTGAAGGATGGAAATACACTTGCATCTGTGATAATGTTCAGATGATGCCATCTATCTTGAAGCCCTCTTAAAATGTTGCAGGAACGACTAAATGAGTACTAGGTTTGCCTCAAGCCACAATGGGTCCTTCCCATCCCCTTTCATCTTTGGACTTTTGAACTGTCGGGTTATTATATTACTCTTTTTAGTAGTTGTGGGCAGTATGTGTGTACTTTCTTATGCAAATTATTTCTGGATCGGTGATATCAATCTGACTCAAAACTTGCACCAAGTACAGTTCATTTTGAATGAATTGATTCAATCAATAAATGAGTGTGTATTTAAGTGTTCAATCTTCATATTTAGGTTGGTATCAAGTTGTAAAGTTGATTATTCTTATTGCTTATGGATTTGGTTTGAATTTTGCAGCTATTTGTAGACACACAATTGTTCACTGTCCTATCGGACTCTCATTTGTCCAGCTTTGAGAGTGGGTACCTTTAGCTTAATCATGTGAGGTTTGCAATGAATCCATCGGTTAAATCCATAGGTGCAAATGAAGGTTCTATCAGTCCTCATGACTAATTGAAGGATAATTTTTCTCTTACTGTTTGAGATGAACCCACGACAAGTTTTGGAGCCATTGACTGTGAACTGCCATATAGCTGAAGCTTGTAAGGATGACTTGTAGCATAAATGGTTAAAGTATAGTTTCAAATACGTACATCAGTGTCCGTTGTACTGCCTAGCAAGAAAGGATTATAATCCCGATCTTTATGGTGTATCTTATGTAGTGCTTACCATAGGTTTGCCTTGCCTTACACCAAATCTCTGTAATAACATAATAAAACAATCTATGAAGAGATATTTTACCTGATACAACTATCTTTGGTTTATTTCTGAGAAGATTTCAATTTATGTGGAAAATGATGCTGCTTCTCTCTCTCTCTCTCTCTCTCTCTCTTGAATGGATTCAAGATGAAGTTGATGTAACTGATATGCAAAGTCTTTTACCTTATATTCATATATATGGCTTCGGCACGTTCTCACACACGTGCGCGCACAGCTTCACCATGATCTCATTTTACCAGTGCATTTGTTTTTGTATCGTTTATTATGACTGACATATGTGTGCGCAGGCCACAGTCTAATGCCAACTTATGAGGCAGCTTTGAAAGTTGCTAGGTTTGACACCTAAACACTGAAATCTGAGAGCTGCTCTTCAATATAGATCTACCTCTAATTTTGGCTTTCAAAATCGTGTCGTAGGGATAAAATTTTAATTGGCTATATGTTTGCGAGTTGCTGAATCTCAAATCTTGAAATCTAAGCTGCAATATTAGCTGAGATCATAAGGAAAAGCTACTTTACATTGTGACTGTTTCTCCTCCTATCATTATCAGAGTTTGGCTTTAGTGTAGCTTCTCTTGGATCTTCCTCCATTCATGTCTCACCCCCTTGCTGCAATGGAACTCAAATAGGTTTCTAACAATAGCCAACTCTTTCGTTGTTTCGCCAAAGCCTGGTCTGGCCTGTTAGGCTTGTGGGATTTGTTTGGATCCTTTAATTCTTTCTCTTGCTGACACTTTTGACTTGGCTGATCTCTTAATAATGAAGCATGAGGGTTGAGAACAACAGGTTTTGCCTGAAAATCATTTAACAGATTTTTACCTTAGTGCGCAAGATACAAACACTATACAAGATCCCCCACTCTCGCCGAGGGTTGGGTCATGTAATACTTGAGTACCTCCTTGGCTTTTGTCCCCAGCTGTTGCAAATATCTTCAGCAGCAAAGAAAAGCATGCATGTAATCAATAAGTTTTCTCACTTCATACTTCGCAACTTACACAAAGTAGCTTGGAAACAGAAGTTTTATTACTTAAAGGGACCCATAAGACTGATCTGCTAGCATTCTATTGTTGTACTTCATGCAAGAACCAAGATGATTGAACAATGATTTTCAGATCCTATAAAAGCGTGTTATCTCATGTTTACCTGTTTTGGCTTTGCTTTGGGTGCCAAGCACACTGCACAACACTACAAGCCGGGGATATTAATCCGAGTAGAAGTGGAGATAACATCCTGAAGGCACAGGAGTTGTTGAGGAACTACCACAGGAATACAGGCACTCCCCGCATTCCCTTCTCTCCCCGGTATCGTCCCACACAGAAAGAAAGAGAGCCTAGCCCCGGCCAGACCTGTGGTAGACCTCTGGTTCACAAAAGTGAAGTTTTGGCTTGCTGTGATGCATCAGATTGTAAACATATTTTTACTATAGAGTAGGTTTAATGTATACATCTAACCAATCCTCTCCAGTTTTAGCATATTTGCTCATCCGGATGTTCAAATTAGTCTATTATCGCCTTCAGTATTGAACCATCGCTAGAGAACAGAAGGCCAGCAATATCATCTAAATAACTTCTTCCTTTTTAACATGTCTGTCTGGCCTGCATCCAAGAACCGCACTAAAACAATCAGCAAGCATGATGCAAACATCAAAAGAACCTAGAGTTTTTCTACCCTATAATATATAGAAATCAATTGGTACAAAGATATTAGGTGAAAAGCAACAAGTGACTGTAATATATACAACTATCTGCTATGCATCTTCCTTGGCGATCACAAATGGATCAGGACACGATTTATTTAACCCGTTTAACTCATTTCATATAAATGGATTAAGCTGATTTGTATATTTGTTTTTTAATCTAATTAATATAGTTTCAAATATAATATACAAAGATAATTATATAAATCGTTCACAATTACGACTAAATTTATGATAAAATATTTTATTATCAATCTTCAAACTAATAATATATAAGAAAATTAATTTTGAAAATTTTCTCCATCTTGTTTAAGTGCTGAGACATGCTCTTCCCCTATTGCAACTTGCTTGGAGAAAATTATTGGTGAAGAAATTTCATGTTTACCATTATTACTAACTCGTACATTCTCTGTGGAGTCTCCCATATTACCCAAGCAGGCTCAATGTCTCCTACTGAAACTAGGACCTCATCTAATGCTGAATGGGAGTGTAAGGTTGCATTTACGTAGTAAAGTGATCTCAAATATTATGTGAGTAATAATGAAAAAAATAAAAAAATAATAATGATAAGATATTGAATAATAGTAAAAAGTAGATAAGAAATAATAATAAAATAATAAATAGTTGTAGAGTAGTAAATTCTCTAACTCTGAGATTTCTTTCAGATATGTGGAGGAGTAAAGATCCGGATTCATAGCCATTGGAATCTTGGATACCCTCTTTCCAGCAACCTCCACCCATCCTCTAGGGTCTCTTGCAGTTGATTTCGTGTCATAGTGAGTTGAAATGAGATAAGTTGGAATGAAAGTTAAAAGTTGAATAAATATTATTATAATATTATTTTTTTAATATTATTATTATTTTAAAATTTAAAAAATTTGAATTGCTTATTATATTTTGTGTGAAAATTTAAGAAAATTATAATGATGAGATGAGATAAAACACTTTTAGTATTTAAATGAGGCTTAATAATTCTAATTTCTTCCCCGTCCTTTAAGGAGAAAGGAGGCCACTACCCTCCCAATGCCGTATTTAGCTTTTTGAGGTTGGAGCAATTGGTTGAAAAAGCGTAGAATTTTTGTAAAATAAAATTACATATTAACAAAAAAATTAAGATATTAAGCAATTAAATACTAATATTAATATTACATCTTAACAATAAAAATATGCATACAAAATTAAATATATGCATATTAATTTATTTATTAATCGTAATTTATCAAGTTAATTCATTTTGATGTATTATTTATATCAAATCTGAATCTACTTATTTTATATTGGATTAGTAAGTCGTATTATATATTATATATTGTTATTCATAATTGGGACCATTCGAGCCTTTTACATTCTTAATTTTTTATCAAATAATCTTCACAATCTTCTAATATTCATCACACTCTACACTCCATTTTTTTTATTTTTTTTTAATTTTTTTTATCAAATATTTTTTATATGAATAATGAATAAAAAAATTAAAATAGTTTTAAAAAAATATTAAAAAATATAGAGTGTGGAGTGTGGGTGAATAGTAAGAAGTTGTATAACAAAATCTATTTTTTATATTGTTACAAAATATAATATGATTAATAATAATAATTCTACATAAAACATTAAATTTATTTTATAATAAATATATTTTCGAATTTGACATACATATAAATTTATTTGTACATCAAATATATCTGCACAATATTTATTAACTCGCCGGCCGCCACCACTGGCCTGCTGTCTACTCACGAGTCACGATTTTTATGTGGCCTACAAGCTGGATAGAAATTGGCCTGCTTTGTCCTTGGACCCCACTCTTCGTCTTCATCATCTGTTTCCCAAAACTCCGAGCTTTCCCACCAAAAACAATGTAAGTCACGATTGTGTCTACTTCTTTCTATTGTTTGAGCGTGCTTATTTCATTTTTTTTCCGTCTTTTGTGGGTATCTGTAACTGCATTTCTCATGTTTGTTTACGTTATGTTTTTCCGATCACTTCGTTTTGTTGGTATTTTGGATTGAGCATAGGGATGGTGGGCTAAGGCCAATGGATGCTGATCAACTCAGAGAGCATGCACATAAGATGGTGGATTTCATTGCTGATTACTACAAAAGCATTGAGAATTTCCCAGTTCTCAGCCAAGTTGAGGTTTTCTACGGTCCCTCTCTCGCTCTCTCTCATTTTTCTTTAGGTGTATATATAGAATTGATAACCAGTTACTGCTATGAGGAAAGCCAGCATCTCTGATAGTAATGATGATCTCTCTTCCTTTGTGTGCAAGTATCCGAAATAGGTGCCAAATTTTAAAGATGTGAATGCTTTGCCTCGTTTATATATAATCTTTTTTTGTATTTTCGGGCCTACTTTTTTTTGTTGTTTAATAGAAACTTCTTCCTTTTGTACCAACAATTTGGTCCTTCCATGCAGCCTGGTTATCTTAGTAGAATGTTACCAGATTCTGCGCCTAATCACCCAGAGTCATTGGAAGATATATTTAATGGTGAAGTCTCTCGACTTAATTTTCTCCTTTCTATAATTAAAGCATGATTATGTCTGTCACTTATTCTTCTAATACGTTTGGATAAATACAATGTGGGTTTTACTAGCGTTGTCAGATATCTAATGTGATTTTTACTTCCTTCTCACAACCCCTCAAAGAAATGGTAAAGACATTTTCATGGACAAATTTCTTTCTGTGGTTGTAGACATTTCAGCAAAGATACTACCCGGAGTAACCCATTGGCAAAGCCCAAACTATTTTGCATATTTTCCATCTAACAGCAGCATTGCCGGATTCTTAGGAGAAATGCTCAGTGCTGGCCTTAACATTGTGGGTTTCAGTTGGATAACTTCGCCTGCAGCAACAGAGCTTGAAATGATAGTTTTGGATTGGCTTGCTAAATTGCTTAAACTGCCTGATGATTTCCTTTCAGGAGGTACGAGTTAATACAGTGTAAAGATAGAGCTCCTTCTCTCTCCCAATTCTTATTCTTCTTCTTCATTTCTCTAGTCAAATTTCTGTATCTATTCTGCTTGATATAGACAAGTAAGAGAGGACGAGTCCTCCCATTGTTGACAGAGAGGTTGAATAATTTTTCCCTAAAAATGCATTGAGATTGAACAGTCGGGATTGCTGGAGTGGAGAGAATGGTATGTAGTTTATTAAATTTAGAATTATGGAGATTGCTGAAAGGATCCAATGTCTGTCTTCTAAGAAAATTTTAGGGTAATTCAATGGCTGTGGACAAGATCATATTTCATAATTATTAACTCTCAAACGTTAGTGAATGAACCAAGTTAGGGGTCTTTCTTTTGGCAGATATTCTATTTTTTATTTTTGGGGTGACTAGACATCAATGAGAAGCGATATGGTCTCCAAATAAATTAATAAGGTGGAATGAGGTTTACAACTCTATTTTATGATTGCATTTAAACTGCCTTTTAAAGTTAATTTTAAACCTAAACTAATGCATACAAGGATTTTGATTTTTTTTTTTGGGAAATTACTTTGCAGTGTATGAAGCTTAGAATTATGTGGTGAATCTTGTTGTAGGACAAGGTGGTGGAGTGATACAGGGCACGGCAAGTGAAGCTGTTTTAGTTGTGCTATTGGCTGCTCGAGACAAGATGTTAAGGGCGGTTGGCAAAAATGCTCTTGAAAAGCTTGTGGTATACGCATCTGATCAAACACATTCTGCAGTACAAAAAGCTTGCCAGGTATCTCTATAAATGTCCAAAGATATCTACATGATCTTTTTTCTTTTACATTCTTTTTGCAAAGTTTTTAATTTGTTTATGACGGATGCTTCCTGACAATCATTCATGATCATGAATCCATATGCTAAAATCTTTAACAAGGACATAATAAATCAAATTTGCAGGATGGCATAGAACCAAGTCTATGTTGTATTTCTCATGATGGATGCATCTGTTAGTAAAATATTTCCCTTTTTTGTTTTCTGAGATGATGCATAATCCTTAGCTGTCATTCCATTTTTCCTTTTGTTCTGTCTCTTTCACCAGGAAGGGTAGTTTAGTTATCCGTTGGGCATCCACAGAGCAGGATTCTCTCTCCTCTTTTCATTGCCATAAAGTCTTCTTTGGGATCTTAAAATACTTGGTTATGATACTTAAAAAATAGATGGAGGTAGCTCAAAGTTTGGGGGATTTGACTATTGCCACATGCTACAATCATTATTCTCTCTCTCCCTCCCTTGAATGGTTATTATACCAAATTCTTTCGTTTCATCTCTTTGGATTCTTCCCATGTCAGGTCACTCTGAGCAAAGCCCCTTCTTTGCCAAAGGGCTGACATATTTGGTAGAATAGATATGAAAGGAAATAATACTTGTTTTGGGGCTGTGAACATTGATAGAAAACTTAAACAAGTTGTCTTGTCCTGTATGATTGCATTAAGCACATGATGGAAACCACTACAGTGAGTTGTTATATCTTTTTTCTGAGAAGTGCTCGAGGCAAAAACCGTGGGAAATTCTCAAGGGAGTCATAACTTTTGAGTTGCTACATACCAGGAAACAATGAAAAAAAAATTTTAGTTTCAATTATGATGGCTGTCTATATTAGTAATTTCTTCTTCCGTTGCTTGGTTATGGTTTGATGTTTATGTTGATTCTAATAATTTTATTTCATTTTTTATGATTGTTATGTTTATTTAATGACAGATAGGAGGAATCCAGCCAGAAAATTGCAGGTTGCTAGAAACGGATTCTACTTCCAACTATGCCCTGTCACCTGATGTACTTTGTGAAGCAATTGCACATGACATTGCCATCGGTTTAATCCCCTTTTTCTTGTGTGCTACAGTAAGAATCAGTACCCTCGAATGTTGCTTTATTTATGTTTTTATAATTTTTCTTTTTCTTTTCAGCTCTGCTCTATTTTTCTTAATGCCATATTTTGAAATCCCTCCCTTCCTTTTGGCACCTTCAACATGATTTTAATCGTTACTCCATTAAGAATTAAGTGTTCTTTTACTGATACATAAGAAAAAAACAATTCTCTTTTCTTGTTGTTCAATTCTGTGCTGCCGCCAACGGTGTTATAATTTTGCACCATTATTTACTTCTTCGAAAAAAAATTGCACCATTACTTGTGACAACATTCGTGACACTATTATTCTTGCAAATCTTGATTGACTACTAATATTTCATCATGCATTAGACTGGGGAATTTTTGGAGGCTGGAGATGAAAGAAAAATAATTTTTTTTTTGTCACAATCGTGAGTTGAGAAATTTTATGAGTTGGTACTTAAATCAAATAATGATCTGTTACTGAAATATCTACGTGTGTTGATTGTAGGTGAACATATTCCCTGTTAGGTTTTTATTTTTTATTTTCTCTGTTCTTTTTAGACTTGTTACAAAAGATGTACCACCCACATCCAGGACAATAATTGTTATTCTTGTTATTTGCCGAGGATAGAGGGTTCATCGGAGCATTGCATACTTGGATTTCTTTCGTGTTCTGTGTGTGTGTGTAAGAGAAACATTCTTAAGGAAGTGGAAGAAATATTGATTCGAATATTGTGTTAATAATAAATCGTTACTATAGCAGATAGTGTAGTTGTTAAATGATTATTAACATGGTAAACTCGGAAAGTTTGAACTTTCTATTTATACTTGCAGGTTGGTACTACTTCATCAACCGCTGTTGATCCTTTGCTTCCACTTGGAAAGATTGCTAAGGTAAACTGTTTAACTGAGCTTATGAGAAAATGAGGAAATCCTCTTTGCTCACTATATCAGTTTCTAACAAGAATAGTAGGAAACTTAAGAAAGCTCACAACAAGAACAGATAAATCTTCTTAGGCCAACTGAATGTGGATAAATAAATGGTCAACTTCAAATGTCAAATGCTTAAACTTGTGGTTTAGTTTGTCAATAGAAAGTCTCATGGTCAAGAAAAGTGATCCAGATTCTGAATTGAAGACAAAGTCGCTAGTTGCCAATTGTTATTAGTCTCAAGGTTTACAGTAATAAATTCTGTTACCTATCGTAAGCTGGATTTTATTTAGGAATAATCCAGTTCGAGATTTGGTAGGCAGTAGGCACAAAGTAATGAAGCATGGTTAAAGCACTTTAACTTCTTATATCATACAAACTATTGTTTTGGATTCAAATCCTTCAACTTTTACTTGATAATTGAAGGGATTTATAGCCACTGATCTGATGTGCTTTATCCACTTACTCTGGACTATGTAATTGAATTTCCATTGCAGTTTGAAATGGGAGAAAATATAGATGTTATTTCAAACATTTCCGCTGTTGATTTTTATACAACTTGAGTGTAGTAGTTACCATGGTGCTGTGGGCTTAAAAAGTGTGTCTCTCAACGGTGTAATGCATGGGCTATGCTAATATTTTGGCATGGACTGGAGTCAAAATGGATGAGGTGTGAAGAGAAAGTTGAGATTACAAGGAAAAAGTTATTTATATTCTCGCAAAAAAAAAAAAAAACAGATTTGTTGTATTCAATAAAATGTAATTAATACTCATTGAAATCAAAACCTTTAACCATTGCAATGCATGTCCTTTTGACGCAGAGCAATGGGATGTGGTTTCATGTGGATGCTGCATATGCTGGAAGTGCCTGTATATGTCCGGAGTACCGCCACTACATTGATGGTGTTGAAGAAGCTGACTCATTTAACATGAATGCTCATAAATGGTTTCTAACAAATTTTGATTGTTCAGCACTTTGGATTAAGGTATGGCATCAGAGACTTGTGCATACCATTAAAAGCTAAGTCCATGCCCCTATTTCTAATTGTGCTCATTATGCTGCCTGTATATGTGGACATTCTTTCTTTTTCTAAATTTTCTTGTTGGTACTTACTTCTGTAATTCTTGGGTGTCAAATCCTGAATGTTACTCTCTCTCTCCCTCTCTCTCTCTCTCTATATATATATGTGTGTGTGTGTGTGTGTGTGTGTGAAACAGATACATGTTTGCATTGTGAGACATAGTTGAATCCTTTGTTGGTGGTTACCGGTCCCTTCTTTGGAAGGTAGGAATGGAGTTTGTGCTAGGTCTGAGGTTGGTGTTTGCTTTGTAACTCGCTTGATTTTTACAATAACAGTGTAAAAGAAAGAAATGAAGGGAAAAATGAACATCCTATGCGTAACTGAGCCAATACTTCCTTGGAGTAGGATGTTATGAAGGCAATTTTGTTCGAGCAATGTATATATGCATTCTCTTTTTGTTTTTGTAAAATGTGTAGTTCTTCTCCATTTGCTAGCTACCAGTATTTTTTAGAGTAGAGTTGTTTCATCTTTCTCTTATAGGTTTTTTAGCAGGAACATTGCGGAAGAACATTGGGAGTTTGCCTAAAGATTTTAGAAGTCATCCATGTATATTAGCACGTTATTGTCAACAATGGCACTTATCTTTCCCAAAAAAATAAATCTTTCCCAAAAATAAAATCATAAAACATTCAGTGCACAACATTTGGTTTCATAATGGCATAATTAAACTGATTCTAATAAATATTACAATAATCATTGACAACGATCTACATCTCAGTTATTCCAGTAATCCTCCATTAAATGTTTATTGTTTCTGAACCCTTTCTAACTAGAATGGTGTCAGTCTCATGAAATTTGTTCTGAACTGCCGTATGTAATTGCCTATCATTTTGTTTTTGTGATTTTCAATCTGATTTGTTATATATGAAATAATAGATTGTGTCCATTATATGATAACAGGACAGAAATGCCTTGGCTCAGTCGCTGTCTACAAATCCAGAGTTTCTGAAGAACAAAGTAATCTGTTTCTTTCACGGTCTTGATATGTTCTCCTTTAGTGTTTAATTAAATATGGTCCTTGGCATATGAGTTGCCATCTAAAATTTGAATTGCCCATCTAATGATGCCAAGGTTTTCGACATGCCTACAGGCTAAGGTTGGCAACTTTTAAGTTGTCCCTAAAGAGGAGGATTTTCTAGAAGCCTTTTTCTCAATTCATTTTATCATGCCATCTAATCAACTGGATCTTGTTTTATTTTCTGAAATCTTCAGTTGCCTTTTATTTTAAGGCATGTGAGCTAAAGTTTAAACTACATGTCAGTTAAATGAACCTGGGAAATTTGGTGGCATATTTAAGTGTACGTTTTATAAATTTATCTTTGTTAGCTTGTTGTCTCAGTTTATGCAAGAGCCTTACTTTTTTTCTTTTCTATTCGTGAGTTTGGGGAGGGAATTAATATTAGATGGTGCAAACGGAAACTTGGAAAGACCCTCTGTATGGCACTTGTTAGCTTGTTGTCTTGGTTTATGCAAGAGCCTTACTTTTTTTCATTTCTATTTGTGAGTTTGGGGACGGAATTAATATTAGATGGTGCAAACGGAAACTTGGAAAGAACCGCTGTATGGCACTACCCTTTTGAAATTGAAACTTCTAATTGGGTTTGGGATTGCCACATGATTTAAAATTATATTTCAATATAGTAAATTTGTTTATCTGTTAACTTCCACGTTGATGCTTCAAAATGATATTCCAGGCCTCCCAGGCGAACATGGTTGTGGATTACAAAGATTGGCAAATTCCTCTTGGACGTCGGTTTAGGTGTGACCAATTTGCCTCAAAATAGACGTTTTATGTTTTTCTTTAATTGCTATTCATCTTGTATGATCATATTCGATATAGTTCTGGCTTGTTACCCTGCTTTGGTAGGAACAACACTGAATTATAACCCTTGTATCCACATATATTTGTGCCTGCAGATAGATTGAGAAAGGGAGAAAAAAAAATGTTGTGTCATCTAAACTCTTTTAAGAGGCATCATACGAAACTCTTTGACCCTTTCATTTTCAATGCAGCATTATTTATAGGTTCTATTTATCTAAGCTTAACATAATGGAATTAGTGGACTAGTAACTGTTCAGTTCTTTGTTTAACTACTCTTGAATGATTTAAACATTTGTGAGTTATAGGATAATAAGATATAAAATATTCAAACCGGACCTTTTATCCATTTTCCTCTTTAATGTATTTTCCTGTTTTCATTTCTAATATGTTTAATTATATTTTTTTAAAATAAAATTGGAAAAGAATCTCATGTTTGATAGCTGATATTTTTTTATGCAACTCTTCATACTGCTATTTTAATTGCCCTCTTACCTATTACTTAATATTGCAACTGTCAAGAATTATCCCCTTATAATTTTTAGCCCAAACTCTTTCAAGGAGTTCATACATTTAACAAAGCACGTGCATGCATGCACACACACAAAACCTTAGTGGTTTCAAGCATTTATGATGCCTACTTAGCAATCTATATACTGGCTCCCAGATCATTGAAACTGTGGATGGTGTTGCGACTATATGGTATAGAAAATCTGCAGTGCTACATAAGAAACCACATCAAGTTGGCTCAGCAATTTGAAGTGCTTGTTGCTCAAGACCTTAGATTTGAGGTGATCATATTCTTCGCAAACTTGTTTGATTTGATATACTTCCTTCATCCCATTATAGATTATATGCTTTTCTTTTGCACTGTCCCAATATATTCGTCCTTAGAATTTCAACGTTAATTTATGCAGTGTTCTATGATATATCTTACCTGATCTTTGCATACATTGTTATGAATTAGTCGACAAAATTGACATGTGCAGGTTGTTACCCCTCGGATATTTTCATTAGTTTGTTTCCGCCTTCTTCCTTCTCAAAATAGTAAAGACCATGGGAATGAACTGAACCATCACCTATTAGACACAGTAAACTCAACTGGGAAAGTTTTCCTCTCTCACACTGTAAGCTTATTCTTCTTCCTTAAAACTTATTTACATCCGTCTGACGATGATTTCACGAGTTGAGTTCATCTTGTGTTGTGTACATCCATTATATGCAGGTTCTTTCAGGTAAATACATACTACGTTTTGCGGTAGGAGCTCCATTGACTGAAGAGAGGCATGTCACTGCAGCTTGGAAGGTTTTGCAAGATGAGGCCTCCGCCCTTCTTCGAAGTTTGTAGGAGAGTTTTATCCATTGTAATCCATTATTTGATGCGCTAGCTTGATGACATCAATTTTTATTATTTTTTTGTCTCCTCTTTTCTGCTTCATACCTCAAAACATGAACTTACATGATTATTACTTGCTGTAAACCCATTATAATTATAGGAAAATTCTAAATACTTTAATATACATACATACATATATATATATTATATATGGTAGCTGATGTAGAAAGTCTTTTGCATCATTCGTATATTAGGCGTGTCAATAAAAAATTTCCGAATATATTTTTTGCATTCTTAAAACTTCAAAACACTAACATCGATCTGAAGTACCAAATAGACAGCCCCTCAAATTTTCACCCAATCTACTTAAAGATTTTTTTTTTTAATTTTTTTTAATTTTTAATTTTTTTAAAGAACAAAGAATACTGCTTGCAATTAACTGTGCTTCAGCTTCAGGGTATCGGTGGATAGTGGTTGGGCCTTTTTAAGTGAGCAAAAGCTTACGCGATGGGCTTTTTTGTTGTTGGATATGTCTAGTTAAAAAAGTGATCGGACCAGATTTACTCGTTTTATTCACTTTAAACGATCTCATCCATTCATTTGCATATAAAATGGCAACACCTTGATTCTCACTAAGCGAATCAAGGATCAAATCCACCCTCTCCGATATTGATTTTCATTCTAAATCTTGCTGTCTCCAATTAGACGTAACACAACATAAATCAACTATTCAAATAACAACTACTTAAAATATAGAATATATAATACCATACTTAGTGTGATATATATATATATATATCTACTCATGACCCTCCACAAAATGCAATTACATTTTTATTGGACTAATGAGAAATCTCATAAATATATAAGTCATGTCATGATATGGAAATTTTTTTACAATAATCCAAGGTGTCATGATTGCAAGCAAAAGAGTCTATTAGATCTGCACGTACAACTGCATAAGAAACATATATATATATATAGTGGCTCTAATTCCCAGAATGAATCCTAATTTTGGCCTAGCTACCTAGTTCGTAATTATTTGCAGTAGTGCTGCATCTTTTTTTATTGATCAGACACATTGTATTAATGCATGCACAAGTGTCGCATATATGCATGGAAATCAGTAACCATAGATGACAGATGTCTGAAGATTGTGTCTCATATCTGATAAAAAAAAGCATCCATGCAAAGGGAACGTATCGTGCATGCAGCAAGCATGCAATCCTTAAGGGACCATCTCATGTCATTCTCCAAAAGGATAATTCTTTTTGTGCCAAACCCAAAAAGATCAATGGTCATTTCTAGCTAGTGATTGAAATAGATAATATGCTTCACCACGACCAGAAACAAAGGATCGAGGAGGCCGAGGAGGATCATAAAAAACATGCATATATATATGACCAAATTAAAATAAAAATACAAAGATATTGTCTCTTGGCATGTCCTCCCAACTTCCGAGCTAGGAATAAGATCCTTAATTCTCTGAGGAATAAGATCCTCCCCCGGGGATGGAACAAAAACCCCCGAATATTCAATTTTGAGTAAGGATGTATTTTTCTATTTTGGACATATTCCAATGGATCTGCTAGCTAGCTATATCCGCTTATCTGCATATTATATGATAATGTCATTTCTTTTAATAACTACGTACGTACGTAATGCATACACGTACATAGTATAATTAATAATATTGTTTGGTTTTTGACAGTCTGATCTGCTTGTTATTTATCGATATACATGATGAGTTCGAGTTTTTGTGTTGAAGACTTGGGCGGCTCACATTTACCTGATCATCCGATGCTTGAAATTAACATTCAATATTGACGGCCAAAGCAAAGCACTAATTATTAATTGAAAGAAAAAGAAAATATATATGTACAAAAGAAATAATTAGAATGTTGAATACAAAGCTAATGCATGTCCCTTTGGCATGTGGGGGCCAAAGAGACACATGTCCTAAAAGGCTTGGGGTGTTAAGGATAAAGATGCCCTGCCTTAATATAAGGCTTTCCTATTTACAGCCTTAATTGACCCGTGATTAGTGTAGTCTAATTCTTTCCATTTATAATTTACTAGATTCCTTTCATTCATAGATGTGTAAATACAATTATATAATGCAATAGACTCATGACCAACGCAAGGTGTGGTGGTTTTCAAACATTATTCTCATGGTATCAGAAGACCTTGCGGATTAACCTCCATCGATCGATCCTCCTCTTGATCATGAATGGCTGCCGTGTCCAGTACTCTTCTCCCCTTCAACACCCTCATTCATGACATGGTCACAATAAAACTTTCCTCTTCCTACTATCTCATTCTCATGGAGGACCATATTTCATCATGCATCTAAAGTAGGTGATCAGATTCAAATTGGTCGTGTTGAATATATCCGAAGATATAATGTCCGTTTGGCATGTCTGATCAATTCGATCCCAACTTTCAAAATATCTAGCAGCCCGTTAATTTCGTGAAAATGAAGGTAGAATAAATTAAAGTCCATTCTTCGTACGTTCAGACTATTTAATTTTGTGAGAAAATTAAGAGGAATTTTTGTTGGAAATATTCCTAGGAGCTCGATCTTTTATATATATATATATATCCCTGTATATTATATCTGTGACATCAAGCTAGCTGTCATGATTCGAATTATGCATCCCCACAAGAAAAACACGACTTTCTAGAGACATGCAAGAAAATCCTCGCAAATATATATATATATATATAAATATATATAAATATATATTTATATAGATGGACCGTGCTACTAGGACCGATTGATGATTTAACTGAAGAAGTGGACCGATAAGTGCAAATATATTTTTTTCTTCTTTATTTTTCTCTTTTATTTTAATATTTTTTACACGTACAGTTTTAAATTTAAAAAAAAAATTCAAAAAATTATCAACTCACTAATATTCACTTCTTTAACTATTAAATAAAAAAAAATTTAAATTCAATCGATCACTTTTATCGGTTGAACTAGTATTTTCCTTATATAGATTAAGTTTGGAGTGCAATAAAGTATGGCTGATTCGGTCGGGAATTCAAAGCTCAGACAGCTAGCTAGCACATGCAAGAGGAAAAAGAGGTTCTGGTGGAATTAATTAAGGACCATTTATGTCACTAACATAAGCTACACACATAATTCAAGAACACATGATATATATATCAACAAATTATGTGGTCTCCCAAAGCAAGCGACATGCATTCTTCCTCACACTCTTTGCCGCAAATTATGTTTCAGCAGAATTTGATTCTTTAGAGCGAGCTGTCTCTTCATGAGAAGTATATCCAAATCATGATCTTGATATATATGAAATAAACACTACATGATCGATGCACGTACTTTGTTTTGGCAGCGCCTTGGGCAAGGAAAAGTAGTAATATTTGCACAACTTGGGATGCATATTATATATAAGGTGCTTCTTATGTCATCGTTCCACTAATAATATTGCGGCATATGATCCAGTCAATATGCATAGTGGACATCATGCAAAGCAAATCAAAATCCAGTGGTATATAAATATATATATATATATAATATATGGTATATATTTTCATCGATCGGTGAAATCCGCATTAGTTTTCTTCAAACAAAAATAAAAAAAAAAATTCAATAAATAAATTACTGGAGTGTCCTTAATTAGTTAGTATAAACATGTACGCGCGTTGTCCTTAGATCTAGTCTCTCGATCTGCAGATCATCTCCGGCCAGCTTCCAAGAGGCATTTTGGACATGCATGTACGTGGAAGATGCATACGAATATAAGTTGTCATTTCTTACCAAATTAATATTCGGATATCTGTCACAGCATGATGGGGCTTGGTCCTGCAGTACTTGAAAGGAACGTCTCCCATGTCTTTTAGCAAAAAGGAATACAGAGAAAAAAGATATGATCACTAGCTTGTTGATCTTTATGCTAGCAGCTGCTTGGATCTCAGGCATGATCATGATGATGAGTATCCTCATCATCAATTTGACACCATGCATATATCATGCATGCCAATATATCGTACGTAGTACTACTGATCATCGATAATGTTTTCCAAGTCATCTATCAGGTCATGATCTTGTTGGAGTGGCAGGCTACCAGAATACATATTTATATATATATATAGCAATACGTACGTACTACTAATATTGCCATTGACAAAGTTCATAAAGGGTCTATGCACTATATTAATTATATATATGCGGGCACGCTTGCGTGAAAAAGAACAAAGAAAAAGATCTAAATCAATATTATCCTCAGTGCACGAAAAATATAGTTTGTTAATTTAGCCTTGTTTGTTTTCAAGACCAAAGCTCAAAATTTTAAAAATTTTGAAAACCTCACATTCCATCATTACAACTTTTTCAAATTTCCATACAAAATAAAATAAACAATTTAACTTTTTCAAATCTAAAAATAAATATAATATTAAAAAATATATTCTAATAATATTTTATTCAACTTTTCAATTTTAATCTTACCTCATTTCTAAAAATAAATGAGGCCTTAGTTTAGTTTGGATAGTAGAGTACTATTCTCAAATACCAATACTTTACTATTATTCATTATTACTTTTCATTTATTTTTTATTACTATTCAATATTTTATCATTATTTTTTTATTAATTTTTTACTATTATTCACAAAATATTTGAGATTGTCTCACTATCCGAACGCAACCTCAAAATCTTTATAAGCTAGCTAGAGATCAGGTAACGTGAGTACGTAATAAGCGTCAATATATATATCTATAAAAGTAGTCCCGGAGAAAATGCCAAAGAGTAATGTCCCATGCAAAGCATGCATATCATCTTAACTCTTTGATATTGCACCCAGATCAAAGAGGTCCGTACATTGCATATTTATATATATATATATAGATATTCCAGTTTGTTTAACTAAGATCACTGAAAATCATGGAGAGGTACTACGTAGTATATACGGGCCGTGAGAAAGTCACGAGCAAATATATATGATGAAGAGGACAAAAATAGATCAATCGGTACCACTACTTGATCTGCAGAATATATGTGATGGAAACACTCTTGTGACTCAGACGATTTTGTTTTTTTTGTTTTTTGGCGCTGAATTAATTAAGCTGTTTGGCTCGGAAGAATATCAATACTTGCAAGTTGCAGAGAGTTGAAAACCCCACCTGTCAGAAACAGCACCAATAATTGAGATGCCTACTTTTCACGCTGAGAAAAAAAAAAAAAAGCACATAGAAATTAGCTGCATGGAGCTAGCTAGCGAGGGTATATCGATGTTTATGAGGAAATTTTCAGATACCGATGATGAGATCAGCTGTCCTCCTTGCGTCCAAGTTTGTGTCTCAAACGTTTTTGGTATTGAATTAAATTGGTTTCAAAGTAATTTATATCTAAACCAATAATATTAGATATATTTTAAAAGAGCGGGCTGATAATTTATTATTAAAAGTTTAATTTTTTTTAATGTGAGTCTTATATATTTTATTTATTTTTAAAAAAAAGATTGTACAATACTTACACAATACTCTATAATTGTAAATATTATTTCTCATTTTTATATATGTTAGTCAATTAGTTCTTATGTAAAGAAACTGATCAGATCGGTGCGAAATATCATAATTATGAAATAGATTTTTTTTTTCGATGTATTCTTTTGATATTTTATTGTTCCAATGGGTTGAGATCATCATGTCATGTTTGAAGTTGCCAAAATATTTGATATTTTATACTAAATAAATGATATCGATATATGATGTGTAAAAATAATATTTAAAACAACATATTAATATATGTGTGTGTGTGTGTGTGAGTCGTGACTCTTGATCATCTTTGTCTGCATGATGTTTCCACTCATGATCCACTGTTTATATATATTATCTTTGTTCATGACTAATTTATAACTTTTGTCGTTGAAGTAGCAGTACTCTTGATCAGAACCTCATGAGTACGTTAATGCTGCACGCCACATGTAAGATTAATACATACTTAAACTATATATATATTAATTTGATTTAAATATATATCATGTGTGTGTGTGATAGATTCTCATCATAAAAATGCATTAATGGGTGCTAATTAATTGTGAAAATCCCAGGTAATGAGGCTGCTCATGGCCTAGCTAGACATGTTTGGGTTGTTGATCACATTCCAATGTGGTGGGACGGGTTTCCAGATTTTATCTCTCAAACCATTTGGCTTGATGGTCGTTTGTAACTTGTGGTTTCCGTTTTAATAAAATTGTTGGTTATAAAAAAAATTATAATAGTAATTATTATTGTAATTACAATAATAATAGTAATAATATTAATGATGATGATGATGTTATAGATTGCATTAAATAAATAAGAAAATAAATAAATAAATAAATAAACTAGCTCAAGCTAGCTGCGAACACCTTATAAAATTAAGACATTGCATGTAAAAATATTTTTAGTTTCATGATGACGCGTCCACTTAGTTTATAATATTTGTGGTACAAAATTATTAGTTGAATCCTATTTAATTATCTCAGTGATTTAGACATGCATTGATCAGCTTACTTCAGCTAGCTATTGATCAATATATATATATATATATTACTTATAAATTAATCATATAGTACTTTAAGACCCTTTATGAACTTTGTCGCTGACATATATATAATAAAAGAGAAATGATTTAATTACAGAGAGATTTTATAAAAAAATAAATTCATAAATTGACATAATTTAATATAATACGTTAGATTTTAAAGTAATTTTTATTGTAAAATAAATCTAACGTATCAACATATAAAATCATATCAGTTTAATTTATAAATTTATTTTTATAAAAAATATTTATGACTCATGTATCACTTTGGTAGTAAAATTGATGGAGGGAGAGAGTTATTCTTTTTCTAATCCCACTTATTTTTTAATATTATAGAATTTGGGACATGACGATCATGAACTGGTAAATGCAGAGTACTTGTGGGTGGGTGCATGACTACGTACACTTTCCATGTTGATTTATTACTTTTGGACAGACTTATAAAAAAGAAGGGGAAAAAAATGAAACTAGTTAGTGCTATACAGAGAGTACGTACGTAGTGTTTCAATGCTTTATAAAACTTTAATTTGGAGTCTATTAGAACGGCCTTAAAAAACAAAAAGCTCTTTCGATCTTTTGGTAAGCGCACAAAAATCCTCCCACAAGCCTATGGAACTGTTCTGCTTAGAGCTGTTGCTAGTTCAATTCCCTTCTATATCATGTCCTCAGTGTTGTTCTCAAAGTTTATGACAAAAAAGATTGATACTCTCTTTAAAAGATTCTGGTGGGGATTTGATGATTTCCAAAAGAATAAATTTATCCCTAAACCATGGAAATCTATATACCTTCCAAAATTCATAGGTGTTCTTGGTCTGAAATAGGCATCCACTTTCAATTCTGCTCTTGTGTCTAAACTTGTTTGGTCCTTCATTGATGACTCCAGCGGTTTATGGAAAGAAACCTTATCAAAGAAATACCTCAAGCAGAATTCTTTCCTAGAAGTTTCCTCTAAGGCTACTGACTCCTGATCTAGAAAAGCATCTTAAAACAAAGAGATTTCATAAAAAAAAGCTTATCATTTCAGATCAATAATGGAGCCTCCACAAGAGTTTGGACTAATCCATGGATCCCAACCCTTCCATCCCATATTCCGCTGCCTAGTCCAAACTATCACGCAATGGATCACACTATGTTGGTCTCTGAGCTAATCCTTGAAAAATCTAGGCACTGGAATACTCTTCTTTTAAATGACATCTTTTCGGACAAAACCTCAAGAGAAATCCAAAAAATCCCCCTGGCAAACCATAATTTCCACCTTATCCCTGATAAGATTAAATGGATCCACCATTCTTTTGGAATCTTCTTTGTCAAATCAGCCTATGCAGCCCTTGTCAACGAAACGGATTCAATAATATCCTTAAATCATCCATTAACTAGAAGAATCTCTGGAAACTAAAAATTCAGGATAAATTCAAATTGTTCCTTTGGAAAATCAGCTACAATATTCTTTCTACGAAAGTCCTCATTAACTCAGTCATCCACTTGGAAGAAGATCATATCAAGTGCCCTTTGTGCAATACTGAACCAGAGACTTCTCGTCATCTTTTTTTCAATTGTATCTATTCCAGATTAGTATGGAGACAGTCCAAATGGCCCATTGATATATCTCCCTTTGCTACTCAACCTATTTTCTCATGGATTAACAATATTCTTAATCTATTGACCAATCTAAAGATTCCAGAGGAGGAACACCAAGAATTCCAAATTTTTGCCACCATCGCAATGGACAATCTCTAATTTTTTAGAAACAAGGTGGATCATAAGCAATCAGCTCCTTCTATCCATGTCTATGTTGAATCAGTTTTCAAAACCTATGCACAACATTCAAGAGCCTAGAAAGCAAAGAATACTCATTGGAGAAACTGAAGTAAGACATCCTGATGGATACTATCTTATTACTTTTGATGTGGCGAATCGCAAAGAAGGACCCATCTTAGCATCAATTTGCTGGAAAGATCAATAATGGAGAAGTTTTATTTGCCAAAACAAACTTCATTAATAATGTCAGCTCAAATCAAGGGGAAGCAAGTGCAGTTCTCATGGCCATTAAAGAAGCTGAAAGATTAAAGTTGGAAAAGATAGTGCTGGAAGGAGATTCGAATATGACCATTTAAGTAATTTCAAATGCCTCACCCGTTTAAGAATGGATTTTGAGTCCCACTATAAATGACATCAGACACTATTTAAATTTATTCAAAGAATGGATAGTGAGAAAAATTCATCAATAAAAAAATCGATACGCGCATAATCTAGGATAATGCCCAACGGCAACACAAACCTTTGGACCCTCCTGTATCTATGTAATTTCTTTACTTTCTTGGAACTTCATATTATGTATTAGACGCTTTATGTTTTTAATATATCATTATCAACTTGCGAAGAAAAAAAAAAGCGCACAAAAACTAGAAACTTCTTTCGTTGATATGTGAGACATCATGTCAATGCCTACGTACGTACGACTTTAATTAACACTATCACAATATATAGAAATGGTTTTTTTTTTTTTGGTTTATCAAAATTTTCGTTTTAAAATAATTATTTTTATCTATTTTGACGGTGAAAATAATCCTTAATTTTAGAAGAAGAAATTTCACCACCAAAAAAAAAAAAAAAAAAACACGTAAAAATACATATAATGAAAGAGATTATTTTCTATATATATATACTCTATTAATGTTCTTTTTAATACTCAAGGCAATGTTTTTAAATGTCATGATTTATTCTAAATAGGAATTTAGATCACTCTAATATTAAATTTTCAGTCATTTAAAATGTTATAATATTTTTTCCCTTCCAATTTATTATTTGGCCTGTGGTGATAATATGTCATAAAGAGTGATGATACACATACAATCCTTTTTATTACTAAATATAATTGTATAAATGGTTATAAAAATGATTGTATAACTATCATTTTCTATGTCATAAAACATTAAGGCACATCCAAAAGCACAATTCTAGTTCCCAGTTCTAGATCATCTTCATCATGTGGCGGGAGGATAAGATGCCAGAGACTCTCTTTATATAGCTAATCAAATATATTACTGGTCTTCAAAATAATTGAGTTTTATTCCTTTTAGATAAGCATCTTTAAGATTCAAATTTTTCTGTATACATCAAGTAATTGAGAATATTAAAAAAACATCAGACCCCGTTTGGATAATGAAAATATTTAATCTTATTTCATTATTACAATTTTTTTAAATTTCTACACAAAATATAATAAATAATTCAATTTTATCAAATTCTTAAAAAATAATAATATTAAAAAATAATATTCTAACTATATTTTATCTAACTTTCGTCTCAACTCACTATCTAAACGGTACAAAAGAATTGAATCTGCTGCGTATATTCTGCAAAGAGTCTTCATGAAGCTTCATTTTTCTTTTCTTATTTCTTTTTGAAAAAATAATTTTAAAAAAATAATATTTATAGTCATAGAATATACATGTGTCACGCACTTTTTTTAAAAATAATAAGTAAATATGATCAGACTCACATTAAAAATTAATTTTGTAATGAACTCCAGGCTTTTTAAAAAAGACTGCAGTTTGATTGAAAAAAAAATTGATCCATAACATATTCCTTGACATGTGCAAGCATGTCGTTTTGAATTAATTGAAAGGCAAATTAGATATACGTGCGTGTTTTATTTCTGAGTTAATTGAGATTTTTTGTTATAATTTTTTTTAATCTTATAATTTTCATAATTTAGAAAGATAGACACAAATGTATGTCTATAATATATATATATATATATTTTAATAAGCAAAATGGTTTAATTATAGTAATTCAAAGTACAGTTGGTGAGGATTGGGACCGGATCCCTACAATCATCCCAAAATTTCCAAACTTAGATGCTAAGCAGTTAAATTAGCGTGGAGATGAAAGTATGCTTTAAGATAAGACCATTAACCATGAAGATGTTTCCAATACTGCAACCGTACTGATACATACACCCGTTTTGGATTAATTGTAATGATTGAAAGAGATATTCGCCTCCTACTCCACGTTCTTAAAAATGAGAATAAGCACTTGTTTAATTTTATAGATGAGATAAGATGAGATGAATTGAAATTAAAGTTAAAAAGTTGAATAAAATATTTTTAAAATTATATATATTTTTAATATTATTTTTATTTTGAGATTTGAAAAGTTGAATTGTTTATTTGATTTTGTGTGAAAATTTAAAAAAATTATAATAATCAGATCAAATCAGATCAGATGAGTTAAGAGAAATTGTGAAAACAAATGATCCTCACTCAACTCTAAAGTTTAGGAAAAATAGTAAGATAGACAAGAACAAAGAATTAATTCGATAACAACTTCTCAGACATATGAAAAGCAACATGAGACCGGCCATGAATCTAATATAGTGGCACGTGACACATGTAGCGTTTGGAACTCTAATGGTGGGCAGCGCGTGGGGCTCAACTGCCACTTTTGGATGGCGCATGAAACATACGGCCTACCGTTTTGCAAAATTGTTTTTTTTTTATATTTATTTATTGAAAAACATTCCTCATTCATTCATATATCTGTAAACTCAATACAATTTTTATCTTTCTGTAAACTAGTAAATACATAAGCTGGTGACTCTTCAATCCACACCATCTCCTCTTCTGTTTTTAAAGCAGCTTTTGCTAGATTGTGTGCTACTACATTTGTGCTTCTATGAGAATATTAAACCTTCCAACCGTGCCAGTCTTGAAGAACCATCTTCATTTCCTCCATGATATTATCAAAATAAGAAAATCTTGCATTTACTTCATTTACTGCATTGATAATAACCTGAGCATCACCTTCAAATTTTACTTTGTCGAAATTGAGGTCCCTACATAAATTCATTGCTTTCCTCAAAGCATAGCACTCTGCTATAGTTGGTAGAACAACATTTGGTCTATGATCATTGCAAGTAGCCATGACCTCTCCTTCTTCATTCCTAATAATCACACCTATTCCCATCTTCTTAACTTTTACATCCAAGGCAACATCCCAATTAGTTTTAATCTGTTTATGGATGAACAAAAAAGGCAAGGAAGGAAGCATGGCAATTAAACTTGATATGTCAAAGACATATGATAGAATTGAGTGGGAATATTTGGAAGCTATCATGAAGAAGCTGGGTTTTTGCAATGAGTGGACAGAGATGATTATGCAATGTGTTACCCTATCACATACTCAGTGCTGGTTAATGGCGAACCAAAGGCACGATTTTATCCATCGAGGGGATTAAGGCAAGGGGATCCACTTTCCCCTTACCTCTTTATCATGTGTGCAGAAGGCCTTAGTGCACTGCTTAACAAAGCTAATTAGCAAGGGGAAACAACAAGAATTTCAGTTGTGAGGAAGGGACTGAGAATCAATCATCTGTTATTTGCAGATGATTGTAATCTTTTTGGAAGGGCTAGTGTGGAGGAATGGAGAACACTGAAAGGGATTCTTAGCAAATATGAAAAAGCTTCTGGTCAATTTTTAAACAAGGAAAAGACAACTATGTTTTTCAATTCAAATACTAACTCAGAAACCAGTAGAAGAATACTACGGGAAGGGGGTGATCTGGTGAAAGGGAATTATGAGAGATATTTGGGACTTCCACCTAAGGTGGGTAAGTTTAAGTATAACACTTTTAGGTGTTTAAAAGAAAGACTTTGGCAAAAGATTAATAATTGGAAGAATTCTTTTCTCTCTAGTGCTGGGAAGGAAATTATGATAAAAGTTGTTTTACAAGCTGTACCATCCTACACTATGAGTGTTTGCAGATTACCAAAGAAGCTTTGTAAAGAGCTTAATGGTATGCTTGCTAAGTTCTGGTGGGGTAACCAACAAAGAGAAAGTTGTATTAATTGGAGGAGTTGGATGAAACTGGGGCTATTGAAAGGTAAGGGAGGACTAGGATTCAGAGACTTGGGGATGTTTAACTTTCCTTTGTTGGCAAAACAAGGCTGGAGGATTTTGTAGAATCCATCTTCTTTAACTGCTAAGATCTATAAGAAAAAGTATTTCAGAAATACCTCATTGTTGGAGGCAAAATTGGGCCATATACTCTCATTGATATGGAGAAGTGTGTGGAGTTCTTTGGAGCTGCTTAGAGAGGGACTAAGGTGGAGAGTGAGAAATGGTTGCAGAATCAAATTTTAGGGCAAAAAATGGTTATCCACTCCATCTTCCTTTTGTGTTCAGTCTCCAATGGCTATACTGAATGATGATGCTAAGGTCAGTGATCTCATGGTGGAGAATAAAAAGGAGTGAAACGAGGTCCTAGTTAGAACTATTCTTATAAAAGAAGAAGCTGATGGAATAAGCTGCATTCCTTTAAGCAGAAGGGATGTCGAGGACAACTTGTTTTTATTGGAATTGGATTTGGATCCGTCAGGATTGACGGGGCTAGAACCCGCAGCTTTCGCCTTGACAGGGCGGTGCTCTGACCAGTTAAACTACAATCCCAAGGAAATTAAAAAAAAAAAAAAAAAAGTGTACATCATACATATTCTTATGATTTCATTCAAAACCTTTATTTTTTTTATATACTTTATTTAGATTTTCGATGTTTAGATTAGAATAAGTCATATTGTAGCAGAAACGCGAGTGAAAGAATTTAGTGTTTTTGTCCCCCATTGCATACCAATTTCTTTTTGCTCTTTGCTTCCATTTAAGATCCTCCTTCTCAAACATTAAACCCAACTCCTTCTGCACCCTTTTGATTTCTTCATAATTGTATCTGGTCTCTTCATCTTGTAATTTTTTTAGCAACTCAATTTTCTCTTTTATTCCTTTGAGTCTATCTGAATTTATCAACTTACTCCACCTCAAAAGGCCACCTCTACATCTGTCCAGTTTAGACTGAAATCTTTGAGCATGAGTTTCCCTCTACATATCTTGCCAAGACACTTTTATAACATCCTCACAGCCCTCCTCTTTTGCCTAGCTTGCTTCATATCTAAAAATTTTCTTCCTTCTCCATGCCTTCTCTCCTCTCTTTTTCATTGTCAACAAGATTGGCCTGTGGTCTGAACTTTTCCCAGTCAGCACTTCCGCCCAATGATCATTGAATTTTTGTGCCCAATTTGGATTAGCCACAGCCCTATCTAGCCTTTCTTTTGTAAAAGTTTCATCGTCATGTTTGTTGGTCCATGTAAATTTGTTCCCTCTCCACCTGAGATCAAACAACTTACCTTATTCTAAAGCAGCTCTAAACCTTTCCATTTGTTTCTGTGGTCTTGGCTTTCCACCCATTTTTTCATCATTAGAAGTTATCTCATAAAAGTCTCCTAAGACACACCACCCTTGATTATCACTTTGCTTCAAAAACTTTAATAGATTCCAAGCTTCCTCCCTTCTACTAGTTTCAGGTTGACCATAAAATCCTGTCATCAACTACTTATCATCTCCATTCTCGTATGAAATCTAGGCACTAATGTGCCTCTAAGTATAGTTTAGTAACTCAACCTTTACTCTATTATTCCACCAAAGAGCTAAACCACCCTTCATCCCTATAGGCTCCACCACAAAACATCCCTCATAATTAATTATCTTCTTCATTCTCACACACTTCTCAGTGTTCAACTTGGTTTTCATCAAAAAAATTAAATTTGGGTCATTTTCCTTCACCATAAGGCAAATGTCTTGAACTATCTGAGGGTTCCCAAGCTCTCGGCAGTTCCAACTTAAGGTTTTTATTGGGAGAGATGGGGCTGATTAACAGCCTCCACCATGCTTTCTTTTTTGTAGTATTCCTCACCATCAGTCTCCATACTACTATTCTTTCCTTTCATTCTCTTTTTTTCATTTCCTTCCTCATTCTCATTCTTTCTTTTTTTAAATAACATTCACCCAAGCTAATTGTTTTCTTTCCTTTTTCTCTTGACCTTCTCTTCCACTAACCCTTTAAAAGAGCATTTTTGGAAATGAACTTCTTAATGGTATCATATAGATCTTCCCTTTGCTCCTCCACCTCAGTAGTGGTTTCTTCTTCATTCCTTAAACCTTACTTCTCTAAAACCTTTTCTACTACCTCCTCTACTTCTTGTTCCTCCACCTCAGTAAGGATTTCCCTTACCTCTTCAATTTGCTTGTTGGTCCCCTGCTCCTCCTCCTCCACCTCATTCAGTTTCCCTTCCCTCTTATTTGTTCCCTTAAACTTAGCCTCCCTAAACTCATTTCCTTCTCATAAGATGTATTTTTACTAAGGACCTCTTTTCCCATCCTGCTATTTGAAACTTCTTCTCCCTCTTCTTGTATAAACCATCTCCTCCCTCCTTCATTGCGCTTTTGTGAAAAAGCTGGTTCCCTATCTTTTTTTATTTTTATTCCTATTTTCGATTTTGCTCTTAACCAGACTCCATATTGATCAACCCCTTCACTCTTCCTTTCACAACCTCCCTTACCATGTATTATAGGCAACCACAAGAAAAACAAAGTTTTGGCAACTTTTCATACCTTATAGGGATCTAGAGTTTGTCCCCCTTCACATTAATAGTTATGCCTCTGGCTAGAGGTTTTGATAAATCTATAGAGATCAGAACCCTTAAGAATCTTCCTCAGCCACTTCCATCCTCCCTCACATCCACCTCCTTCACCCTGCCTATAGTGTTACCTATCTGTTTTCCTCTGTCCTCATTCATGCAAGACCGTGGCATGATGTAGCTGTATCCAAAAGCACTCATCCTCAAATCTCAGCTTCTATGGTGGTGTATCTTTATCAAAAGGTTTTAGAACAAAAAGATGAAACTTAAATAACCATAGTCTTCCACTCCACACACGTTGTTTATTAGCTGAATTAGCAAAAGTTATTGTAAATACATTCGTATTTACTTCAAGAAACTTTGCAGGTTTGTTTATTCTCCAAACTTTTTTCATCGTGTTCTCCATCATCTCCTTGCTTATACTTCTATCCATGCACACTTTTCCTACCAAACTACACTTTCCTTTGTAAGAAATCTCCTCTCCCACACCTTCATCAATGTCTATTGGAGCTTCTTCGTCCTCCATTAGATGCAACCTTTCCCATTTCTCCTGTATATCCTCCGTCTTTCTAACACTGTTTTCTAGAATTTTTCTCTTTTCCTCACTTTTCCTGGTTGCAGAATCCCTTGAAATTCTTCCACTACTGTAAACCACCATACCTCACTCACTCTCTATCAACACCCCCCACGCACCACCCAAATTCTGTTAGAATTTAGTGGACTCCCCACTTCACCTCAACTTTCCATTTCGAAAAGAGAGGAGAATCAATCTAGAATATCTACGCTTTCATCCTAGTTAGAGCATCCGCATCAAAATTGTAAAATTGTTTCTTAATCCTTAGATCCACGACTTGAGAATTTGATAGTATAATACGTGTAGCTTGGAGGCAGTTGAAAGTCAATAAATAAGCCATTTTCCGTTCTAGAAAAGAAAATTAAAAAAAAAAAAAACTTTATATCTATGACTTCTAAACCATTAAAGTGAAAAGAAGATGTGAGAAGAGGAGAGAGGGAGGACACGAAGCTCCTCCCCTGCTCACAAGTTAGATTCTGTTTTTGAATTGAAAGATTTTGGTTAGAGAAACAGGATTGTGGCCGTAGACCAAAAATATTCAATATAATAAAATTTACCACATATTGTAATTATATTAACCAGAAATAATATTTGTAATCTTAGAGTATGTAAATCTTGTATATTTTTTCGTAAAATGTGTATAAATTTAAAATTTATATTAAAAATTTATTTTTTAATAATAAAAATTATCTTTTAAAAAAAAAATACACGAGATTTATATGCCTTAAACACTAGCATTAATCTATATTAATAAAGTACTTATTTACCATGGAGTGCTAAATTTTGAAGCATTAATTTGGAAAGAAAGAAAAAGAAAGTTCTGGATTGCCAGAGCTAGCATGTGCGGGTGGAGTGAATGCATGTCATGCTGGTCCAAGTCCACGCCACGTTGAAAGCGACCGGTCTTTGCAGTCCAAGCTAGGTAGCTCGCTCGTGAGCAAACACGACACAGCGTTAATAATTAAAGAAATAAAGGAAAATATGGTACTACTGTACTGTTTTAGGTCGGCACTTGTGCGGTAGGCGCCGCCCATCAGATCGAGTCGTGAATAAATAAATAAAAAAGGGTTGTTATCTGTTTAATCACGACAACGTGTCAACGTATGCAACTACGAAATGATCTTGAGCATGTATTTGAAGACTTTTTGCATATGAATAATATTAGGTCTATCAATTTATAATTTGAACGTCAACATTATGCCTCATATCTTATTTTTCATTGATTTTAATTTATAGTGAAATTTAAATAGAGAGTACTGTAAATTGCTAAGTCGTGATTTGGAGTGCAAATCGACAATATTAATCATTTTATATATAAATTGAATTTGGGAGTGTAAAATGTACTTTCCCCTCAAATCTTTTTGTATAAGTAGTAAGGAAAAATGTAATTGTAAGCGATTCTGCGTACTAATATACGTATCCATTCAATTTGATTAGTCTTAAAGTATATTTTATTGAAAACAGTGCTAATTGAAATTTAGAATATGAAAACAACATGATTAGTATGCACATTTACTTGTACATAGTAAAACTCAAATACTAATAGTCCCATTATTTGCTCAGGCCATATTGTAATAAGAAGAGTATTGTTGTTGTGCTACTCAATTATATCGTTCACTTTGTCTTATTGAAATGGCACCCCCATGGGATGCCATGTGGTAAAAAATATATAATAAAAAAAACAACGGCGTTCGAAAACATAAAAAGACAAAAACTGAAATCTTAAGTTCCCTATATCCCTTTTTTGTTTGTATTCTTAATTTCTTTTAATAAGCAACGTCAATGTGACATAACGAGTGGTATAACTAAAGCGGCATATATAGTAGCATTTCTCATGTAACAAAAATAAATAGTAGTTTGTCAAATGACTTTTAGTGAGTAAAGTTAGCTAATTATAGCTTTTTGGTGTGCAATGAAACTTCTTAGAATATGATCTATTGGATATAAGAATAACTTCACACAGGTGTCTCCGTTGTTATTCAAATAATGGAAACTAATCATAATGGACATGCGGTTTACACATCTTCTCATTAATAAGATGCACTGCAGAGGAAAAAAAAAAGGGTTGCTACTCTGTCAAAACCCACCCCCTTCTCCATCCTCTCTCTCTCTCTCTCTCGATTTTGTCGAAGCCCACTACTCTCTCTATCTCTTTTACCTAAAAACTTGTTTGATTTGTATTTCAAGGAAGCAAATGTGAGCTGAACAGGCAGCACATCGCTTTCCAAGGAATTATCTCCTTCCCACTCTATCAAAACTACCAAGCCACCGAAACACACTCCATCAAAGCTCTCTCTCTCTGAAATATTCTCAAATTTTTTTTTTATTTGACAACAAACATGAATGATGATTGTATTGCATACGGATAACCCACTATCAAGAGTTGTTGTTCCGTGGAATGAAAAACTTTGTTCGCAAGGTTTTTGTTTTCTTGCAAGCGATACTCATATAATTAACTTCCATCCGCACCGATAAAAAAATGAAAACTATAAGTTTATGTGCCAATGCTTTAAATTTATATAACATTGTGTGATTGATTAAAATCTTTGCTTTTGTGCAAATTGTGCGGCTAGGTTTATGTAAAGGGGAAGAGATGAATATGTGAGGATAAAGTACTGCTGTGGGGATAAAATTACAGATCTTGAGGTCCTCGATGGGTAAAGTTGCAGGATTTGAGGTCTTCAACGGCTAAAGTTACAGGTCTTCATGCCATGAGAGGGAAGGAGAGAGAGAGGTTAGGGATTTGATTTTCGAGAGAGGATGAGAGTAGAGAGAGGGGGGTGGGGGGGTCTCGATTCAGGATCTCTTATTGTGCATCTTGCATTGGTTTTGCATGTACCCCTTACATGGCGAGTCTCCATTGGTCTTTGATAATTAAGCTTTGTAGGAGACACCTGTTAGAAGCGTTTGTGATTGGCTATTATCACCTTTTTTTTTGCTCAATTCTTAAGTTTGGGATGCCAAATTCATAACAGAATTTTGGTCGATATCAGGTATTGTAGATATAATTTGGTAATTCATTATTATATCATATAGATATTGTGTAAGAAAAAATCTATACAACTTCTTACTATTCACACAACCTTCACACACCATACTTTTTTTTTTAAAAAAAAATTTATTATTATTTTCTTTTATCAAATATTTAAAAAAAAATGTGATGCGTAGAAGTTGAAAAGGTTGTGTAGCATTGCTCATAGTGTAATTCATTAATAATTAATTAGCAATTACCTTTTTGCTAAGCAATGAATATCTTTACTGATGCTATACATACAATCTCAATCATTCATCTCACAAGCAGTGCATAAGATCATAAATTTACCCCTAATTCATTATTATGTCATTCATCTTGCTGTAAATTAATTACCCGTAAAAAAACTAAAAATTAGAACTATTTTGTTATTGTTTTAACAAACAAATGGTAAATTTAATCCTTCTTACATATCGAAAGAAAAAAAAAATGCTACAATTGTAAAGAGATTTCATAAAAATAAATACTCAAACTGACTTGACTTTATGTGATATCTTAGATCTACTCTACAATAAAGATAATTTACAGATGAAGCAAGGGATAGTAATTTACATCATCTTATAAAGTTCTTTACATTTTGTACTCAAGTACTCAAGTCATGCCTCGACAGCAAGCTAGGATATAATTTGAATTCATTTATGATAGGAATCCTTTCGTATTGGCCATTAATTATCTGTCTCTCTCTAGGGTTATCAAATTATAACCCCCACAGTCTGGGAAATGTTGATTTTTAGAATTTATGAGGGTTCTATCTGAGGGAGAAGTGCATGATCTTGATTCTTGATCATCGATTGGCAGGCCGGGAATGAATGATTAATACAATTTACCTACCATATCCATGCATGTTAATTTCAATGTGAAAATTAATGCAAATTAAGTTCCTTTATGGTATTATATTTTTTTTTAAAAAAAAGAAAAAACAAAAATGGGATGCATTTATGGAGTTGAAATTATTGATATTTCTGGCTCTCTGCCATGTGTTACCTACCTTCAAAATTTAGTTACCTGATGATGTGCCGAGAAAAAATAAAACAAGAAAAAGAAAGATCAGTTACCTAATAGCAACGTGACTTTTCATGAAAATTCTGCAGCAGCTAGCAGATCATCAATGGTCAACAAAAGCCCCCACAGCCACATGTGCATTGCAGGAGTAGTAATCGGGGATTTTACAATTATATATATATATATAAATATTACTACAGAATTAATGCATGCATGCATGGTAAAATAAAAAAAACCCTATAGTCATGAATGATGATCAACAACAGCCTGCATATATGCCCACAAAAAGTATAAATGGTGATAAATATATATATGTTTGCGGCCCCAGCTGGTAGCAAAAGGAGCCAAGACATGGATGATAAGTGGGGTAGCTGATATGTCATCAGCATGCATAAAACAAATCCAACTGCCCCACATGAGCCTTTTACAGATTGAACTCTGAGGTAACACTCCAAATCGTGAATGAATTCTAGGTATAATAATGATCAATCAAACCCAGAAAAAGGTTACCATTATGTGGCATCAGACTCATAACCCAACATCACCTCCATAACACAAGTACTGTAAAGTGTATACAAACAATATCCCATCTCTCTCTCTCTCTCTCTCTCTCTCTCATACAATGAACATTGGTGCATGTAATATTCTAATATTTCTTTATAAAAATATCCTGAGATGCCTATCATGATATCATAAATATAAAGGGCCATCCACATGACAAGTTCATAGATAATATTCTGTTTGATTACCCATAATATTCTTTACTACTCTTCTCAAAACCATAGACATACAGATGCAGAAATAAAGCACTACTACTCTTATATTTTTGTCTATATATATAACAGTAAATCAAGCAATTGATATCAAAATCTGAGAAAACCCAAGTAAACCCACAAAAGAAAGCCACCTAGCTCCCATTCTGAGTCTTTACCTTCCATTCACCAGAAGGTCCAGAACTCTTACCTTATTTTCCATTTTGGCCCCCAACATCCCTCTCTCACACGGTTGTGCCACCTACTAAGAAAACAATGAGGTAGAAAAGTCTATCAAAACACGCACACAACAAATATATAGATATATATTATATTATATATACACCGATGAAAGAGAGAGAACACTCTTTTTTTCTTTTTCTTTTGTGTGCGAGCTATTCTCTCTCTAGATTTCTTAAGGTTAAAGATTACAACTCATTCATCATTATCGTGCTTGTGGATTGCTAGTGAATTGTTGCCGTGTGCTTTCTTTCTCTGTCCGTCTGTGTTGGTGTCATTGAGGGGCAGAGCTTCTTGTGCCAATTTTTTCCCTCTCTATTTTTCACAGGCTTGCCTTGGCAATCTGCACCGGCTCACCAAACGATTGTCCAGGACGCAACCAGTGAACCAGGTCAGTCTTTTGTTTTGTTATTTTTTCAAATGGGTTTCGTTTAGATTTTGATTTATCGTCCTTCTCTTTGTCCCTATCTATTCCCCCCTATATATCACACACACAGAAAGTTCAACCATCTCTCTCTCTCTCTTCGTTTTCCGTGAGGGTAAGAATTCATTTGTTTTTATGTGCAATGTGTCCAGAGATTCCTCCTCCAAATTCACATTTTGCTGCTTCTCACAACCCAGATGGTGAAATGCCCTTCTTCACAAAAGAATACGATCGCTTAGCTCAACAACAACAGCAACAACACCGACTCACTGTTCTCAATCGCTTCCATCACCCACATGCCAAATTCAATAATGGGTGTGTCTCTTTTGCTCAACAAAATCGCAGTGTTATCATCGGCAGCACAATCGTCGAATATCCTTTTAAGTGCTATTAAAGGTTTGCCCATATTGGAACTCTCTTCAATTTGCATCAATTTGACACTCTTTCTCGTGTTCCTCTTCATCGTCTCGGCAAGGCAGATATTTGTGTGTGCTGGTAGGATAAGAATTATTAAGGACGATTCAGCTGCGAATGCGAGCCCGATTCGGCATAGTATCGACGGAGAAATCCGCCATGTTAATTTTGGCGCGGGGTATAAAGCTACAGTCTCTTGTTGTTTCTATGTGTTGTTTGTGCAAGTTTTTCTATTGGGGTTCGATGGAGTCGGTTTGATAAGAGAGAGCATTAACGGGAAGTTTGTGGATTGGTCTGGCCTGTTATTGTCAGCTGCACAAAGTTTAGCTTGGTTCGTGTTGAGCTTTTCAGCTCTGCATTGTAAATTCAAGGTGTCTGAGAAATTCCCGTTGTTGTTGAGGGTGTGGTGGGTTGTGTCATTTTCAATTTGTGTGTGTACTCTTTATGCCGACGGGAGAGAATTCTCCGTTGAAGGTTCAAAGCACTTGTGTTCTCGTGTTGTGGCAAATTTTGCCGTGACACCTGCACTTGCTTTCCTTTGCTTTGTTGCAATTAGGGGTGTTACCGGCATACAAGTTTGTAGGAACTCTGATCTTCAAGAACCTTTGCTTCTCGAAGAAGAACCAGGGTGTCTTAAGGTTACCCCTTATAGTGATGCGGGGCTCTTTACCTTGGTCACACTCTCTTGGCTGAACCCACTTCTTTCAATTGGTGCAAAGAGACCCCTTGAGCTTAAGGATATTCCCCTTCTTGCACCAAAAGATAGAGCCAAGACCAATTATAAGGTTTTGAAGTCGAATTGGGAGAAATTGAAGGCTGAAACCCCATCAAAGCAGCCTTCTTTAGCTTGGGCACTTCTCAAGTCATTTTGGAAAGAAGCAGCTTGTAATGGTATATTTGCCGGTTTGAGTACTCTTGTTTCATATGTGGGGCCGTACATGATTAGCTACTTTGTCGATTACTTGGGGGGAAAAAAGACTTTCCCCCATGAGGGGTATATTCTTGCCGGAATATTCTTTTCAGCAAAGCTCGTGGAGACATTAACAACAAGGCAGTGGTATGTTGGGGTAGACATTTTGGGTATGCATGTGAGATCAGCTTTAACAGCAATGGTGTATCAAAAGGGGCTCAAGCTCTCGAGCTTGGCGAAGCAAAGTCACACCAGTGGAGAAATTATTAACTACATGGCAATTGATGTACAGAGAGTGGGGGACTACTCTTGGTACCTCCACGATATATGGATGCTTCCTCTGCAAATAATTCTTGCCCTTGCAATTTTGTATAAGAATGTTGGAATTGCTTCAGTTGCAACATTGGTTGCCACAATTATCTCCATTGTCGTTACTGTTCCTGTGGCAAAGATACAAGAAGATTTTCAGGACAAGTTAATGGCTGCGAAGGATGAAAGAATGAGGAAAACGTCCGAATGTCTAAGGAACATGAGGATTCTCAAATTGCAAGCTTGGGAAGACAGGTATCGAGTTAAGTTGGAGGACATGCGTGGTGTGGAGTTCAAGTGGCTACGGAAAGCCCTTTATTCTCAAGCTTTTATTACATTCATTTTTTGGAGCTCCCCCATATTTGTTTCAGCGGTCACCTTCGGTACTTCCATTTTGTTGGGTGGTCAGCTCACTGCAGGGAGTGTTCTTTCTGCTCTTGCCACTTTCAGGATCCTCCAAGAACCACTCAGGAATTTTCCTGATTTGGTGTCTATGATGGCTCAGACAAAAGTTTCTCTTGATCGAATTTCCGGATTCCTGCAAGAGGAAGAGTTGCAGGAAGAGGCCACCCTTGTCCTGCCGCGAGGCATTACTAATGTGACCATAGAAATTAAAGATGGTGTGTTCAGCTGGGACCCTTCCTCTCCAGCACCAACATTATCGGGAATTGAAATGAAAGTTGAGAGAGGCATGCGAGTTGCTGTTTGTGGTATGGTTGGTTCTGGGAAATCAAGCTTGCTTTCTTGCATCCTTGGCGAGATTCCCAAAATCTCTGGTGAAGTAAGTTGATTTATTAAAAGTTTCTGTTTCCTGCCTCAAGTTTTCTTGGCTGTTGGTTTTGTAAATTCTATCAGTAGTAGCAGTTGAAGATTTATAATTCTTGTTATGTTGATGTTTTCTCAGGTAAAAGTATGTGGTACTGCTGCTTATGTATCTCAGTCAGCATGGATACAGTCCGGAAATATAGAAGAGAACATCCTTTTTGGCAGCCCTATGGATAAAGCAAAGTATAAAAATGTTTTACATGCTTGTTCACTGAAAAAAGATTTGGAACTTTTTTCACATGGAGATCAGACCATTATTGGTGATAGAGGTATAAATTTAAGTGGTGGCCAGAAGCAAAGAGTGCAGCTTGCCAGAGCACTGTATCAGGACGCCGATATTTATTTACTGGATGACCCTTTCAGTGCACTTGATGCACACACTAGTTCTGAATTATTTAAGGTTAGGGTTCTAATTTATTCATATGTATTGCAGTTCATATGAATGAACCATGCATAGGGAAAAAAAGAAGAATGGATGATAATATGTGATATGAAACTGCAGGAATACATATTGGCAGCACTAGCTAGTAAAACCGTGATTTTTGTGACCCATCAAGTTGAATTACTCCCTGCTGCAGATCTGATTCTGGTATGGAATTTGTCTTCCCACTTCATTTAAATATTTTGCTTATGTAGTCAGAGTTCTATGTTGCCATATAGGCTTGTTGGGGTCTTTTGAACTCAATTTTACATGGTTTTCATTCATTTCAAGCCACACTGGTAGTACATGAATTGGTTGATTTTAATGCATCATGGCCAAGTTGCTGCTTCTGCCAATTGCTATCCTTGTTTCTTTGTTTGATTTACTTTTATGGTGATGACTAGCACTCCTTTCTTTTGAGGTTTATGTGTTGTGGTAAGTTTTGAACCCATGGATATTTATCTTTGAAAGAAATCTAAGTAATTCATTACTTCAGGAAGCTGAAGTTTTTTGAACTGATGGTTGTTTTGTCTGTTTAAAATTTTCATTATTCCAATGAATGGTGATGTGAATGGAGTTTATTAAAAATCTTGGCAGGTAATAATTCAATTTGAACTAAATGACTAAAGAAAAAAATGAGTCACATTACAATCGGTCACAAACTTGTGAGAAGATTGCTGACTGGATGTATATTATAAACTAGTGTTTCTATATTTATTAGAATAAAAAAATAATACATTCATAAAACAGTGACTATGTCCGCTGGTGTATAGATTCAATGCGAAGTTGGAGTTGAATAATTATACTTATTACAGATACAATTTTATTAGTATTCTTTCTGCAGATGTTAGTAAACATGTAAACTAATTGGGCATTCCAACAGTCATATGATAGAAATTCCAAGTGTTCTCTGCTTATTTGATTCTTTGACTGAAAACTCCAGTGCTCGGTTAAAGTTGAAATTTTACTATTTTGCTAATAATATCAGACTATGGTCTAGCTCAAAGACTTAAATTATTATCGGCAAGTAAGTAGTCTACCTTTGTGAGTCACCTGGTCTTTGGGGTGCTTGACTAATCAGTGAAAGTATTTTTGTTTTTGATGTGTAAATTAACCCATTCGCTATTTCATTTATATTGTAAATTTAGAAAGCCACATCTGCGACTGAGAATGTGGTGATGCTGTCCTGAAAGGCTAACAAATGTATTTTCATATTTGTAGGTTCTTAAAGCAGGCCGAATAATACAAGCAGGACAATATGATGATCTTTTACAAGCTGGAACTGATTTTAAAACTTTGGTCTCAGCTCACCATGATGCAATTGAAGCTATGGATATTCCTTGTCACTCATCAGAAGATTCAGATGAAAGTTCGTCTCTTGATGGAACACTTATGCCTAGTAAAACATGTGTGGCCACTGAAAATGGTATTGACAGTTTGGGAAAGGAAGTACAAGAAGTTGTATCGCCTTCATGCCAGAAAGCAATTAAAGAGAAAAAGAAAGCAAAACGCTCAAGGAAAAAGCAGCTTGTTCAGGAAGAGGAAAGGGTAAGAGGAAGGGTCAGCATGAAAGTGTACTTGTCATATATGGCTGCGGCATATAAGGGCTTATTGATTCCACTAATAATTGTTGCCCAAGCACTGTTTCAGTTCCTTCAAATTGCTAGTAATTGGTGGATGGCTTGGGCTAATCCCCAAACAGAAGGAGATCAACCTAAAGTGAGTCCTATGGTCCTTCTGGGTGTTTATATGGCCTTTGCTTTTGGAAGTTCTTGGTTTGTCTTTGTTAGGGCTGCTTTGGTTGCTACATTTGGTCTAGCAGCTGCACAGAAATTGTTTCTGAATATGCTTAGAAGTGTGTTTCGGGCACCGATGTCATTCTTTGATTCTACGCCAGCTGGACGGATCTTGAATCGTGTAGGTTCTTTTATTCCAAGGGAAAAATATATGTGCAACTTCCATTTCTTTTGCTATATACATATATAGTTTTGTTTTGTTTTCCTTTTCTTTTTTTTTCATGATCTAATGTCATGGATGAACTATGACCTTCCAGGTGTCAGTTGATCAAAGTGTTGTGGATCTTGATATTCCTTTTAGACTTGGTGGGTTTGCTTCAACAACAATTCAACTTATTGGCATTGTTGGTGTAATGACAACAGTTACATGGCAAGTGTTGCTTCTTGTTGTTCCTATGGCCATTGCCTGCTTGTGGATGCAGGTGAATTGTCAATTTTTTGCTCTGATTTTGTAATGTAAGGCTCTTTTAACTTTTTTGTCAAAATGGATCAGAAGGAAACTGCTAAATTTTTGCTTCCTTCTCAAGCATTGACCCCTTCTTCTTAGTATTTTTGGTGAACAGAGTGTAATTGAATTCATTGTTAAACTTTAAACACTCAATTTTTTGTACAAAGATATTATAGCCTTGCAACACGATCCTTGCTGATTCATAAGGGATTCCTTGTGCCTACGTCAATGCCTATCGAATATCATAAGCATGCTATTGCTGCAGTATGCTTTTTCTAACTATATACTTCTCTGATGAATTCGATCACTTTGAACAGGTTAATTCCTACATTTTTGTCCTCGTTTACATGTGTATATTGTTTCTATTGTCCTCAATTACATACAATATTTACCCGGTTCATGCCTTGTTTCTGCTTTAGTTTTCCCCCGCCTGGTTAATAATATTTATCAGTTGAACTTTGAGTCTTGAAGGATGGCTATTAAGCCCTCTGGCAAAAAAAAAAAAAAAACCAAAAAAAGCACATTTGGAATAAGGCAAGTTTATGCATCACCTATAAAAAAAAGAAAAAGAAAAAGAAAAAGATATAGACGTTACCCCTTCAAGCATTTTGTTTCTTTATTTGTACTTTTTATATGAAACACTGTAAGGTTTGACTTCATAGCTATGCTTTTTGCTATTGTACAGAAGCTGGAAACAAGTTTTGTCCTATGTGTTGCCTTCTGAACACACTACTTGCATCTTCCCAGCATTTGTAAAAATACTAAATTTCTAGCGATTTTTCAAAACTTTTGTTCCTTTTTTGGGTGTGATCCCATGAAAACAAAAAATCAAATATCACTTGCCAAAGAAAGATTTCCACTTCATTGTTAAATTAGAGCATCTACAATTTAAATTTTCTGCCAATATGAACAGTAATTCTTTTGACTTGAAGTTCTTATTAAAAGATTATATATTTTTTAACTGCCATTGCTAGAAAGGTTTGAAGGATATCTCCTTGTACGTAGGCTGTGCCCATTTCTATTAAGAAAATTTATTGTTTACTGATAAAAAGAAAAGAAAGGTTTGAAGGATATCACTTAAATTTATCATACCCTCTTGCAGAAATACTACATGGCTTCATCAAGGGAATTGGTTCGCATTGTCAGCATCCAGAAATCTCCAATTATCAATCTTTTTGGTGAATCTATTGCTGGAGCAGCAACGATAAGAGGCTTTGGACAAGAAAAAAGATTCACGAAGAGGAATCTTTACCTTCTTGATTGTTTTGCTCGCCCATTCTTCTGCAGTCTCGCAGCCATTGAATGGCTCTGTCTACGCATGGAGTTGCTCTCAACCTTTGTATTTGCTTTCTGCATGATTTTGCTCGTTAGCTTTCCACGTGGGACAATTGATCCAAGTAAGTTCTCCAATTCTTGAATTTCTCCACCTATTCCCAGGAGAAATTGTATATGAGCAATGGGGTGATGTGTTTTGTGAAATGATAAGGCAAACATGTTTTGATGTGCCATTTTCCTAGAAGTGGTTACTGGAGCTGACCCTTTTGAATGATTGAATTGGTGCCCTCACCTGCATTAAGGAATATACTCACAGAAAAAAGAAAAAAAGAAAAAATAGAAAGAAAAAAACCGTTGATAAATGCTGTAATGGGACTATTAATTTATGAGCTGCGGTATCTTTACTGTGTGGAATTTACTCTGTTATCCTCATAGTGGAGCCCTCAATTATTAGCAACTATATTCATCACATCATATTACACTCATTTACTTGTGTTTTCAGTTTATGTCACGCATTCATTCGGCATACCGTTTCAAATGAGTTTTAGAGCATAAATGTTCTTTTGTGCACGTCTATGGTATCGTACGAGAACCAATTTGTCTTCACCATATTCAACTTCAGCCTTCGGATGAGGCTTAAGTAATGAATAACTTCTTTGATATGTAAATAATATTTGAAGAATAACATTCATGAAGTGGAAGTTCCAAGGTAGGCTTCTGATCATTTTTCTTAGTTTTCGATAATATAAGTTGCTAATCGTGGTTGCTTCTTTCTATCTAGGCATGGCAGGCCTTGCTGTGACATATGGCCTTAATTTGAATGCACGCCTATCACGGTGGATACTTAGCTTTTGCAAGCTTGAAAACAAAATAATTTCCATAGAGAGGATGTACCAGTATAGCCAAATTCCAGGAGAAGCCCCACCCATTGTTGAGGAATCTCGCCCTCCATCTTCATGGCCTGAGAATGGAACAATTGAAATGATTGATTTAAAGGTATGCAGTTCAGTTTAACAATACCATGTATGTGCTTTTTTTTTATTGAGGATAAAGAGTTTAATTGGCTTTGGAATTTTGTTTGTATATAGTTTGTTTAATTTATTGTTGAAGCCATCTTCTAATTTTCATTATTCGTCTCACCTTCAAGGTTCGTTACAAAGAGAATCTTCCTACTGTGCTTCATGGGATAACCTGCACATTTCCAGGTGGGAAGAATATTGGAATTGTTGGGCGAACCGGAAGTGGTAAATCCACTTTGATCCAGGCTTTGTTTCGACTAATTGAACCAGCAGGTGGGAGGATCCTGATAGACAATGTTGATATTTCAACAATTGGCCTTCATGACCTTCGTAGCCGTCTTAGTATCATACCTCAGGATCCTACCCTATTTGAAGGGACCATCAGGGGCAATCTTGATCCCCTTGAAGAGCATTCAGATCATGAAATTTGGCAGGTTTGTACCAGCAAATATAATAATGGTCATATTTTTCGACACTCAAAAGCAAAATCACCTTTGTTACTTTTTTCAAGTGCTTGATGGATATTGAATGACAATGGAATTGTTTATTGTAGAAACTTTTTTTGGTTCAAAGGGAAGTTTATTCAGTGTACCTCCTCTGTAACTTGTGGGTGTCCTACTAACCATTTTATTTATTAAAAAAAATGTAAATCTACACAACTCAGTAAAATTACTGTAATGATTTATTTTAATAAACTTAGCGGTTAATGCCTGGCTTTCCAGCATTTTCAACAACATTTTGCTAATTCATTCCTTAAAAAAGAAAATCTTACTGAATCCCTATGGTTTTTGAATGTTGAAATTATTTGTATTTCATATATGTGATGATAGGCCTCTATTCTTTATTGTACCTGTGCTATGCTCTTTGCATTTTTAATAAAACCTTGGCTACTTATAAAAAAAATAATTATTGGATTTTAATCTGGGTACAGGCACTTGATAAGTCTCAGCTTGGACAGATAATTCGTGACAAAGAGCTAAAGCTTGATACACCTGGTATGTAGCTTTTTTTTTAAGTACACCTGGTATGTAGCTAATACATCACCCACTATAATTCGATTACCATTTCTCCTATTTCGTTACACCTTTGTATTGTGGCTAACTAATTGATTGTACTTCTTATCAAATTGCAGTGCTTGAAAATGGAGATAATTGGAGTGTGGGTCAACGGCAACTTGTTTCCTTAGGTCGGGCTTTGCTTAAGCAGGCAAGAATACTAGTGCTTGATGAAGCAACAGCATCAGTTGATTCAACCACTGATAATATCATCCAGAAAATTATTCGAACTGAGTTTAAGGGCTGTACTGTATGCACAATTGCACACCGTATTCCAACTGTTATCGACAGCGACGTGGTTCTGGTCCTCAGTGATGGTATGTAAAGTTACACTCATAATTCATTATTTAATTGCAACCTATAGATCTGGCATAAATTTGGTACGGGCGATCCACACTCAAGAGCTTGTAGTATATCATTTGGGAAATGCCATGATATCTAAAATCCGAGTTTCCATCTTGGGTAATGGACAATTCAGTTTTTTTTTAATCGGTAAAACATTTTTATAATGCGGAAAATAGGTATAGCCCGAGTACACACTTGGTAATTTAATTTGTAGAGGTATCCCGTATCTGTTAAGGAAGGGTTATGAATGTAACACGGAAAATGAGGCTGGAAACTTGTAATGTAGTCCTGACAGTTTCAGTCATGAGAACATAATTGGAAATGTTTCAAAATCATGGAAAGTTGAAACCGTATCCATTGCATTTTTTATTTTTACTATGATATTCCCATTTTGGCGTGTGTTTTTCTTTTCTTATGAGCTGTCTATACGTACAATTTTTTTTTGATAAGTCTGTCTTCGTACAAATGAAAATGATTTTTAGTCAGATGAGTATAGATTACACCCCAAGAAGTCCCCCTCCCCTGATTGTGTCTGCTGGTCTCACTATCTACTATGATCAATTAGGGTCAACTATAGTTCACATAGATCAAGTGACTAAGATTTTATTCAGCTATCTATAAGAATCTAGAATCATCTACATTTGGTAGGAGCTCGATTGTCAGGAAGTTGTTCACGTGTTTTTGGTCTTTTGAAGATTTGGCTGTCCTGTGCACTGGATGTAGTTGATTGCTCCTTTTACTCTAGATTAAAAGAGGTAGAGGCATGACCATATTGTTTGTTTGCCAAACTCAGACAGGAAAGTGAAAGTAATTTGCACCCCTTGTTACTCTTCAGAATAAAACTGTAGGGAAATGTGCATGTGCTGTGCTCATGAGACTTGGTTTGATATTTTTGCAGGTAGAGTTGCAGAGTTTGATACTCCAGCGCGACTATTAGAGGATAAGTCATCCATGTTCCTAAAGTTGGTAATTGAGTATTCATCACGGTCAAGCGGCATACCAGATTTTTGAATTGGATGCCATGCTTGAGAAAGCCCTAGTCAAGGCAGCAAGAGCAGAGGACTACCCAAGCTGAACCAGCCAAGGCTGTTTTACTTATTGCTGCTGCATCTGGCAAACTGAAAGTCAAACGGGAGGAGCAAAGGTGCGTGTTGTGTTATTAAACCAGAACCCATTGGAGGAAATTAGCTAGCGGTTCAAAGTGACCACGAGTTAATTCACTCCCTTAAGCAGGGCTGGGGAATTTATGCACAGTTGGCATATTTTGTAACTGAGAATAAGCCGAGTTGGTAGAGGTAATAATAATTACACACAGGAGAAAATGGGCGGGTAATTTGTATTTAAGGAGGTGCAATGAAGTAGTGTTTAGACTGAAGCGAGAGTTTCTGATTTTGTTAGGGACTTTTTAGAGCTGAACCAGGCAAAATCTATCCCACAAAATTTCTAGTGGCAAAAAATGCAGCTTAGACTATGGTTTTAGACTCCATATTCAATTTCATTTTTTTTAATAATGCAATCGTTTTTTTAGTTTCTTATTTGCATATGTAACTTACTCCGAATCACACGTAATCCTCTCTAGATGGTATCATCTACAAGAGGGGCGATGCTCATTGTGCTGGAGTTCAACAGAGTGAATCCCCTTATCAAATTTGTAATGATTCATATGGTGCAGCTTACTCTGAGGCACTTTGGCCAACAAACACCCAGTACCTCCCCCCTCTCCCGCTCACCACTTTTTATGAGCTTGTAATTTCTGGTTGTGCTTTAGAGGCAACCGTGGACCCTTTTTTTTTTTTTTTTTTTCTGTTAAATGGTCAGAGAGATAGTGTAGTGACCTCTAAGTGCTAACTTGAATCTCATTCTTCTATTTTATGGAAGCTGCAAAAGCTTTCAGGAATCACTTCCATGGATGACTTCTTGTAAGAGTGATTCATGAAAGCCTTTGCAGCTTCCTTGTAATAGAAGATTGGACCCCCAGTGCCTTACTTATTATTATTATTATTAGTATTAATGCATTTTCGTGATTACATTCTTGTATTTTTATTTTTATTTTTGTTATTTTCTCGAAAATAATGGAAAGATGGTGAACAATTTTAAATGTGTACATGGAATATGGAACTCATTGTTGGTTGGTAATCCAGAGCCAGTTTTGAGAGCTAACATTCTACTAGGATGTTCCTTCTATAAACTATGGCTGACTACTCTTTTCTGCCTTCCAACAACTTATGAGTACCTACCTCAAATATGAGATGCCTATACCTTCAGTTTGAGGTTGCGATATGGTTGAGATTATGCTTAAATTAAGTTTCATGCTGGAGCATAACAATTAGAACTTCTGCTTTGATTTGCTTGTATTTCCCACCTTTGCCCGAAGAGCATCACTAGAATTCCTTAGATTGTTTGAAGGATAGAGAGCTTAAGACCTCCTTTAGAGCATTAGTAGTGGACTCAATAAAGTTTGGCCAGAATTTAACTAGAGAATTCACTTTTATATATTTAGCTAATCACTTTTTAACAGCACCAAATAACAGACTTTCTAAATCTATTATTATTCTCTTAAAATATTAATTTTGACATTTTCATTTATTTTAATTCTAATTGTAATTTGAATATTTATTCATTATTAAAAAAGTATACATTAATTTTCTAACGTTCATATTATTCCTAACGGAAATAATTTTCTAACGGTTTTTTTTACAACAGTTATATTCTTTCAACTGATATATTTTTTCAACTGTCATATTTTTCCAATGGTTATATATTCAAAACGGATATATTTTTTTTACAGTATTTTTACCAACAGGTACATTCTTTCTCCATTGAAAAAAAACAAATCCCAAACTTTCTAAAATTTTCAAAATGCCAAAATGGAGTCGACGGGATTACGGTGGGCAATCCCAGAAAATGGAGTCGATGGGCAATCTAGAAAAAAGAAAAAGAAAAAAGAAAAACGGAGTTCGGCGGTTGTAGCTGTTGGAGTTCAACGGCTATCATTCGGTGGTGCTTGGGTTTTGTTCAACTGAAAGAGAGCCGGATTGCAGCAGGCAGCGTTTGCACAATTTTTCTTCACTTTTTCTGTTTGCGTGGGAGAGCAACGGGCAGCGGGAAGATGAATTGTAGTTGAAAATAATATCTAGCCCCCAGATTCGGCCAGTGATATGATCTTGGGCTATAATTACTATTTATTTGTTAAGTCTATTATAGTAGATTATTGTACAACCTTTGTTGAATCTACTGCTAGTGTTCTTAGTTTCAGAATTCTCTTCTGCAACACTATTTCACATTCCAAGCATCTGAAATTGAATTTAAAAACTACACAATCAATATCAAGCACAAACAAATGTAAAAGAAAAGAAAAATTACAAGTTTTAGCATTGAAATTGAAAGAGAGAACAAATCTTGTGGATACTGATCTTAAAGCATTATCTACTTGATGTAGTGGCTACAGAAAATCATGCTCTATTTGTTGAAGTTTTCTAAGAAAATGTCATGACAGAAACTAAAATTCAAGCATACAGCATCACAAAAGTGAATAATTGATAATTGATGGGGAAGCATAAACAGCAAAGCTACCATTTTCCAATGACTCGCACAGGAACTTTGAGCAGAGAAGTTGGTCCCTTGGCTTCTATCATTGTAGAGTAGCTTGAACTAGAAAGCGACCAGGGACTGAATATTGCACCCCGACGACGACGATAGCATGTAAACGAAAAAAGAGTATGCTACCTACTATATTTTCATTCCAGAACCTTTTAAAAAAAAAAGGCTATAACTCATTTAATTTATTGCAATGAAAACTCATAAGCTAGAACTTGGGAGATTGAACTTTATTGCAAGAATCCATTTCCTGTTTATTCCATGATTTATCTTCATTTTAAAAAATAAAAATATAATATTCTTAACACAAATTCAATATGGTAGGATGTAGTGCGTGTCCAATTATTTTGTCCTACAACTATATTTAGATGTTAAACTGAGTTGAGTTGAATTTTTTATAAATAGTAGTGAGCTTAGTAGGTGGGATGAGTTATATAGGACTCATCCAAATACTCAGCTCTCAAATTACTAAACTCATCTCAACTCAAAACTTCTTTACATGTGAGACCTACAATCTTTTTTAACTCAACATATCTTTATACGTGAGATCCACGGCCTTTTACAATTTTTCATAAATAGTACTAAACTTATCTTAATATCCAAACACATCTAAATTAAATTAAACTGAGTTGATTTCAACTGAATCTTGTAACCAAACATGACCAAATCTAAAAATATCCCTTTCCTAGCCTCGTTTGTTTTCAGAAAACATCTAATCTATTCTCAATTTCATTATTACACTTTCTTAAATTTTAATACAAAATAAAATAAATAATTCAATTTTTTCAAATCTATCTCATCTTATCTTATTTAATTATTACAACTTTTTCAAATTCTAATATAAAATAAAATAAACAATTCAAAATTTTCAAATTATAAAATAAAAATAATATTAAAAAATATATTTTAACAATATTTTATTTAATTTTTTAATTTTAATCTCAATTTATCTCATTTATAAAAACAAACTAGATTTTAGAAAAGAAAATTCGAAAAAGTAACAAAGAGCCCATTAAAAGCCGGCCTACGGGGCCGAAAAAATTTCGCTCCAGCCCATCCCAGCCCGTGTTCACCCTCAGGGCCTCAGGGACCCAAATCAAACTACACACCTAGTGCATGTTTGCACTTTCGACCATCTCCGCCCTCTGCCTCTTCTTCTTCTTCTCGTCCTCCTCCTCTGACTCTGAGCATCTCTCTCTCTCTCTCTCTCTCTCGCGCTCTCGCTGTGGCTTTTTAGCTGAGGACGCAAGCGATGCAGGCTATTTCGAGGCGTTTAGGGCACCAATCCCTCAAGACCTCTTCGGCTTCAACCTTGGCCCTCAAGCCCATCTACCCTGTCTCCGACCACTGTAAAAATCGCACATCATTTCCTTGAATTTTTCTGGATATTTTATGATCACAAGTTTTTCTAATTAATGAGATCAAATTTGGGTGTTAATGATTGTTTTGAAGGTTACGGAGCTGATCATCCGCGTTACGGATCTAGTTTGGCCACTAAGGGTGTGGGGCACCTCATTCGCAAGGGCACAGGTGGAAGATCATCTGTTAGGTACATAGTTGTCGTCGAATTTACTTGGTTGTTCGGAAAATGAGAGAAAATCGTGGTTGTGATTCTGAGAAATGTAGAATGTCTGAAATGAGTTCTCTCTCTCTCTCTCTCACTAGCCCCTCTTTATTTTCGAACTGAGGGGAGGGATTTCACCAATGTGTGTTCGTTTTCTTTTTCCTGATATATCTCAGAAACAAAGCATAAGCTTTTGTTTTATAACGACAGATAGAAACAAAAAACTTTCATTTCGTTTTTTGGTATTGGTTTGAAACAATGCTTGATTAGATAACGCAGTGAATGAATTGGTTCATACTTCTCTTAATGCAATTGCTTATATAATTTTGAAAAGAAGAATGCTGCGTTTTGCAGTGGCCTTGTTGCTACTGTCTTTGGAGCTACAGGCTTCCTTGGTCGCTATGTTGTGCAACAACTTGGTGAGTTGAGTGTACTGTTGCTTTTAGTATATGGAATGCGTAGAACTTGCTTGTGTGTGTTTTCGCTGTAGAAATTTTCTTATATTTGGGCACATTTCTAATTTGAGTTTTCCTGAAAATGATTATTAAAAAAAGACATGCAAGCACTTGTGTGAGTGAGTGAGAGTGGTGCGTTCAGTGGTTTGTGCTGACACTTCACTTTTCATTCAGCTAAAATGGGATCTCAAGTATTAGTTCCTTTCCGAGGTTCTGAGGATTCCCAACGCCACCTCAAGTTGATGGGTGATTTGGGACAGGTAGAGTAGTTGATAATGTTTTCATATATTAAGTTTTATATTTTATGCTTATAGTATCTTTTCAAAGTTTACTCTTTTATTTTGGGTGATATTTATCAAAAAAAGTATTTTTTCAAAGTTCAAATTATGCTGTTGAGCTTTCATATACTCAATCTACTACATATCTTGTTTATCTTGTTGTTCACTTACTCAGATTGTACCAATGCAATACAACCCAAGGGACGAAAATTCCATCAAGGCTGTAATGGCGAAGGCTAATGTTGTTCTCAATCTGATTGGTAGAATATTTTCGTGTTTGGTTTTATGTGATGTAGCTTTCTGTTAAAGTTCTCTCAATCTTGGAGGTTGTGAATGAACTTATAAGAGAGTAACTACCTTGTTGACAGGAAGGGAGTACGAGACGAGAAACTTCAGCTTTGAGGAAGTGAACTATTCCATGGCTGAACAACTTGCAACGGTAGGTTCCTGCACATATGTTGTCTTTATTTTATAGCTCCTATGCACTCCTAAAACTATTGCTCTCATTGGCCACACTAGCTTCCATAATCAGTAGAAGGTATTGATATCAGGTCAATAAGCCAAGTGAAAGGAATAGCTGCTGGTTATAGAAAAAACGGGTTTGATGATGGAGCATCAGTAACGAGAAAGAGAAAATGCGTAATCTGGGATATTCTAGAATATGCTTGAAGAATGTAGCCTTCTTAAACTGGGCCTACCTTTTACTGTGGATATGATTTTACTACTTCTTGATGAGTTAAGTAGTTGAACCAAATCCAAAATAAAGGTATGGTTTAACTACTAGCTGTGTACTGTGGTTGAGAAGAGTGAAACCAAGAGGAAAAAGAAAAGTTCTATAAGGGCTCTTTCCCCAGAGAAAGAGGGGGTTGTGATATTGGCTTTCTTTGATGCTTTAACATGTCAACACCTCTTCACAAGAATTTCAGGATAAATTACGAGTAATTTGAGTGTCACTTATGTTTGTGCAACTTCATAGAGACTAATTATTATTATCATTTTTTATTAGTAAGAGATAAATATTATTGATATGAATGAATAGGCATAGTCCGTGTATGCAGGAAGTATACAAAAGAACACCTAAATACATGCTAAGAACGATAAATTAAAGACAAGAAGTCATGAACATTGTTCCCATTTAACACAATGGCTGAAAACCAAAGCAGTAAAGTGTGGTTTTTTAATAAATTACTTGTTGAGTAAAGTGTGTACTTATTAAAAAAACCATGTGTTAGATGATAATAACACGTATTGGAAAGCAGATTTTGGCAGGATGTGTGGTGTGGAGACCACGTACTGGAAATGGCTTTTCTGGTCTTATACCGTATTGCAGGGAATAGGGAGGCTTCAGTGGCGGATGTGCGTGTATTTTCTCATGGTGCGCACCAGTGGAATATTCTTTTTAATAGGGATTTCCACGATTGGGAATTACCTATTGTATTAGAATTTTTTAGTCTATTGTATTCCACGAAGATTCCTATGGCACAAGGAGATAGTTTGAAGTGGAGGTTTAATAACCAAAAGATATGTATAGTTAAGGCGTATTATGGCATTCTAACAACACTTGATATTTCGCCGTTTCCCTAGAAGAATATTTGGAGGTCTCGTGTGTCTTCTAAAGTATCGTTTTTTGTTTGGTGTGCTGCTCTTGGGAAGATATTGACCACGGATAATTTGAGGAAGAGAGGATGTGTAGTGTTGGATTGGTGCTACATATGCAAGAAAATGGAGAATCTGTGGTCCATCTATTATTACACTGTGAGGTAACAAAGGTGTTGTGGGATGAGATCTTTCTAAGGGTTGACATTGCTTGGGTTATGCCTATGAGGGTGGTGGATTTGTTGGGTTGTTGGTCGAAGATGCAAGGTTGCCATCAAGTGGCAGCAGTGTGGAAGATGATTCCGTTGTGTATTATGTGGTGCATTTGGACGGAAAGGAATGCCCGCTGCTTTGAAGATAAGGAACGCACAATGACCGAGTTGAAGAATTTCTTTTTTTATACTCTAATGTGTTGGTTCTCCACTATTGTTTTACATGGAGATAATGTTCAGGATTTATTGTCTTTAATTTATCATTCTTAGAATGTAATTAGGAGTTCTTATGTATACTTCCTGTATACAAAGGCTATACCTATTTCATTCATATATATAATATCAATCTTTTACTGATAAAAAAAAAAAAACCACATAATAAGGCATAGCCCAAGTACACAGAAAATATACAAGAGAAAACACGTAATTACAAACTAAAGCTGAAAAACAGCACGGAAGTCATTGGAATCCATCCATTACAATAACCGAAGCCCAAAGCAACAAAGTATGCAAAAAGAAAGCCCTAATCCCATCCACCGAGCGTTCTCTATTATCAAAGCAGTGTCCATTCCTCTCATTCCAAATACACCACATAAGACACAGGAATCATCTTCCAAACAGCCGCTATTTGACGATTTCCTTGAATCCGTCTCCAACAGGCCAAAAGATTCCCTACACTCTTAGGCATCACCCAAGAAATGCCAGACTTGACAAAGACCTCATCCCACAAAGCCCTCGACACATCACAATAAAGAAGAAGGTGATCCACCAATTCTTCACACCTTTTGCACATAAAGCACCAATCCATTACAATGATTCCACGCTTTCTCAGCTTATCAATAGTAAGTATTTTCCCATGAGCAGCCAACCAACCGAAACATCGGACCTTGAGAGGCACTTTGCATCTCCAAATATTTTTCCAAGAGAAAAAATCACTAGAAGAATGTGGCACCAAGAGTTTGTACAAAGATCTAACCAAATTTTTTTTACTACCAAGCTGATTCTAGATTAATCTATCCTCCCCTCGAGATTTTAAATTTAAGGCACAGAGCAAGCTGTAAAAATCAGTGATAGCCCCCACCGCCCAATTTTGGGCATCTCTAATAAAACTTACTGACCGCTGAATAAGACCAGCAGTATTGCTCATGCAATCAGCTAAAGAAGTGCCTTTATCTGAAGCAATTCTAAAGAGGGAAGGGAAAGCAATCTTCAAGGCCACGTCTCCACACCATAAATCATGCCAAAAACTGATCTGATTACCCCTACCCACTTCAAATCTGAAATTTCTGAAGAACTTCCCCCATCCATTGCAAATGAATTTCCACACTCCCACTCCATATGCCCTTCTAACCTCATTTGAGCACCAACCTCCCCAAATACTCCCATATTTGGCACCAATAACAATCCTCCAAAGAGTATCCCCTTCTTGATGATACCTCGACAACCATTTCCCTAAAAATGCCTTATTTAAAGTTTTTAACTTTCTAATCCCCAAACCTCCCAAATATAAAGGAGAGCAAATCATATCCCACTTGAGCAAGTGGAATATCTTTTCATCCTCCAATCCACCCCACAAGAAGTCACAGAATATCCTTTCTATTCTATTAGCCACTACTGTAGGCAGAGGGAGTAAAGATAGGAAATAGGTTGGGATATTTGATAAAGTACTCTTGATTAAGGTGAGTCTACCACCTTTGGACAAGTGGATCCTTTTCCAGCCAGCCATCCATCTACTTTCAATTTTCTCTAAAACCCATCCCAAATTGCCTTAGATTTAAAAGGTGCCCCCAAGGGAAGACCCAGATATTTCATAGGCAAAAAAGACACCTAACATCCCAATATATCAGCCAAATCCCCTAGATTATTGACCAAGCCTAAGGGGGGGCCATTTCCGATTTGGAGAAATTGACTTTTAAACCAGATGCAGCTTCAAAACATAACAAAAGTACCCTCAAAGAACGGATCTGATCAGAATTTGGCTCACACAGGATCAAGGTATCATTTGCAAAGAGTAAGCGAGTGACATTAATGCTGCCATGGATGGAACTGCCCACCAAAAAGCCCGAGATAAAACCCCTATCACCGCCGCCTTCAACATTATACTTAACTCATCCATAACTAAAACCAAGAGAAAGGGGGACAAAGGATCCCCTTGTCTCAATCCCCGTGAGCTATTAAAAAAACAAGCTGGAGTGCCATTAACCAGTGTTTTGAGTTTCGCACAGTACCGGCCGGTACGGTTGGTATTTTTCATACCGGCCACCGGTTCGGTACAGGTACATTGCCTGTTTCGTACCGGCCTGTACCGGTCGATATTTCGGCCCTTAATTTTTTTTATTTTATTTTTTAATTTTTTCAAACTATAAGCACATTTTTTTGACCCCTAATTCAGATTAGACTATTTATAATTTATATATCTATATATTTATATATAATTTATTCATATATAGACTATTATTTTGAAATATAATTTATATATATAATTTATTTATATATCGACTATTCTGAAACAGTACACGAAACGGTATCAGTACTGAAATATTTCGTTCCAGTGCCTTCACCGGTACGGCATCTGGTATGGGATTCAAAACATTGCCATTAACTAAAACTCAAAATCTAGCTCAAGAAATGCAATACTTCATCCACTTACACCATTTTTCCCCAAAACCATTCCTACCAAGGATATATATCAAAAAATCCCAATTGACATAGTCAAAGCCTTCTCCATATCCAATTTGCAAAGGTTGCCTGGAACTCTGTCTCTAATTTTACTCTCTAAGCATTCATTAGCAATGAGAACGGAGTCAAGGATTTGTCTACCCTTGACAAGGAATTTTGAGATTTTGTGATGATCTTCCCATAACCAAACTCAAACGGTTAGCGAGCACCTTTGAGATAATCTTGTACACACCACTAACAAGACTGATGGGTTGAAAGTCCTTCACCTCTATGGATCCAACTTTTTTAGGGATAAGCGCAATGGACGTAGCATTAAGGCTTTTCTCAAATTTCATAAAAGAGTGAAATTCAAGAAAAACCTTCATGATATCCTCCCTAATGATGTCCCAACATGCCTGAAAAAATGCCATGGAAAAGCAGTCGAGTCCCGGTGCTTTATCTTTGTTTATACCTCTTATCACATTAAGCACCTCCTCCTCTTCAAACATTCTCTCCAACCAAACTGCACTAGGCTGGTCAATCGAATCAAACACAAGCCCAGCAACTTTGGGTCTCCAAGAAAACTGCTCCGTAAGAAGCTTTTCATAAAAAAAGACAATGTGATCCTTAATAGTTGAATGATCCATAAGAACACTACCATCCGAGTGGAGCACCTCAATTGCATTATTTCTTCTATGAGAATTAGCAACTTTATGAAATAATTTGGTGCCTTGTCTCCTTCCTTCAACCAAAGAGCCCTAGACTTTTGTCGCCATGAAATCTCCTCCATAAGAGTAATTTTTTCCAGATCAGTAGCAACACTGAGTTTCCTTTCCAGATCATAGGTACTAATTATTAGTGATAGGATCTGGATTAGTGCCTATAATATGCTCTAAAAGTGATGCCCTGTTTGCAATTAGTAGAACGTGGAAATTAAATTCAGAAACTGGGTCGAAGATTGCATTAGCAGTTAAATTATCAGCCAAAAACTCCTCCATTGCTGGGGGCACGCGGCACCCACGTTCAGGAAAAAAGAGTAGGCACATGGCTTATTTCTGTGTCTACCTGAATAGTGGATTTGTTAGAGAATTTTTGCAGATTGGGTGTTTGATGATATTTTGTTTTTCTGCAGGACATAGATTTTCTGTCCTTTTCTTTCTCATCCATATTAACTTGTGCAGATTGCCAAAGAACATGGTGGTATCATGAGATTCATTCAAGTTTCTTGCTTAGGGGCATCTCCATCTTCTCCATCTAGATTGCTAAAAGCTAAAGCTGCAGCAGAGGAAGCTGTTTTGAGGGAATTACCAGAGGTAAAACTTATTTTTTAACAAGTTAAACTTCATTAATGATCAAGAGTTTTATGAAAATTCTTGTAAACCAGAGGAATAGTAACTGATAAACCTATATGTTGGGCAAGCTAAGCACAGAATGGGCTTCATCTTTATATTGCACTTTTAATTCTCAAGGTGGGTTTGCATTGAGGCATAGTAATTGTATTGGGTTCAGAGGAGAAGGGGGCCTGGGAGCAAGCTACTTACTTCAAATTCAATGTCAGAGCCCAAATATAATATTTGAGCATTCGTTCATGCATCTTTACAAGGTTATAACATTTTTCATGTCATCCATCTTTGTAATATGCTCTCTTTTTCAATGCGCTTATGGGCTTAAAGTCCTTGCAAAACTTCTTTTCACTCACTCACTCTCTCTCTCTCTCCTGATTCTAATAATATTTTATGGTTATCGTATATTTAAGAAATATAATACCTGATGATCATTGCAAAAAAGTTTGACAAGATATTTCTGAGATGAATTTATATCAACTGCAAGCAAAAATGTAATGTATTTGTGGTTTAAAGGTGGTAGTTGGTTGTAGAATCTATATCTATAATATTACTTGCAGAGATAGTTGAAAGAGAGAGAAAAAGATATGAGAGAATGTTTGACCAGAAGAGAACACCAAAATTAGGGCTTTCCTACTACTCCAGTATTAGTTAAGGTTAAGTATTAAAACAGTGTCTGGGTTTTACACATATATATTTTTACTCTTTGGGTTAAAGCTTTATTCCTTGGGTTTGATAGACTTTTGTTGACAAATTGAATGGAAATATGCTCACATGGCATGCCACATGGATAATAATGGATGTGGCATGCTACATGTCTAAGAATTTCTGACATGCAGTTTCTCTACAGGCCACAATTATGAGACCTGCTGCAATGATTGGTACTGAGGATAGGATTTTGAATCAATGGGCACACTTTGTAAAAAAATATGGCTTCCTTCCACTCATTGGGGATGGATCTACCAAGTATGTCTTGAATCTGTCATTTGCAATCTGGTGATGAATTTTTTTAGTTAAAAGTTTAAAACTTTTCATTACCACTCATGGCAGCTGTGTATTATTTTTAAATTTTTTTATCGACATTTTCCTGGCAATGCGTTTTTGCAGAATCCAACCTGTATATGTTGTTGATGTTGCTGGTGCAATTGTTGCGGCCTTGAAAGATGATGGCACGAGCATGGGAAAAGTTTATGAGCTTGGTGGGCCCGAGGTCTTTACTACACATGAATTGGTAAAATTCTCTTTCTCATTGCTCGACTTTTTTTTATAGGTAAAATAAAGTTTTATCAATAAAAGAAATTGTTCTGGCTGTTGCATTGGTATGACCTGATTTTTACTGAGATTTTGGGATGCTGTAGGCAGAACTTATGTACAACATGATTCGGGAATGGCCTCACTATGTCAAAGTTCCTTTCCCTCTTGCAAAGGTACCTGGATAAATGCCAATATATTAGGCCTATTGGAAATGAATCTTTTGAATGCTGTCGTTCAGTGACACTGATTAGCTCATTTTTAGTTTCTGTTGCTTTAAATGTGTGGGTTTGTTGGCCTTTAGCAACCCTTATTCAGAATATCTGTAAGTGATTGATTTATCAAACATGAAAAGTTTGTGCTGAACATCTTGACATATCATGATTTACAAGTAACCCTTGTTTTGTTTTTTTTCCGAGCAAGTAATCCTTCTTGATTATTGGTATAAACACCTTTTCTAAAATTCAATAATTTCATTAAATTTTCCTGTGTACTCGGGCATTGCCTATTTACATGGATTAATAAAACTTCTAACTCAAAAGAAAAAAAAAAAAAAATCTTTTTTTTTTTTTTTTTTTTTCTTCTGTAAGCTAGGAATCTCTTTGATCATCTACTTCCTGGGTAAAGATGGCTTCCATTGTGCTGGCAGATGACATTGCCAAAAATCTACAAAACGTGTACCAAAATTTATTTTCTGCTTGGGATTTCACTTGTAACAAAGAGGCAACACTGTTTTCCTTAGAAGACATATACCTGATATCCAGTGGCAGTCCAGATTTTCCTTTTTGTGACCCTAATTATGAAAATATATGACACTTGTTTGAAATCTCCAGTGTTAACTAAAATTTTTGTGCAGTTTTTATCTGTGTCTGGCAGTTTTTATCTTTGCCAATCAGCCATGATTAACCTTTTTTGCTGTCATATATATATTTTTATAAGTAAATGATATTATTAATAAGGATAGGTATAGCCCAAGTACACAAGATGGTATACAAGAGATAAGACTTATCTAGGCGGCAGTAGTGGAAACAAGAAAATCATGTAAATTTAGGCCGTTGAAGTCTATAGCTATGGCCCATAGAAATAAAGTATGGAAAAATAAATATTGAAGCTCCTCTAGTATCCGCTTCTGATCTTCAAATGTCCGATCGTACGCTCTCGCCATACGCACCACATAATGCAAATATGGACCATCTTCCACACGGCTTTAATTTGTGGAGTACCTCTCGGAAGTGTCCAGTTGGCCAATAACTCAACCACTGTGGCAAGCATGACCCAATTTAACTCTACTCGGCTGAATACTTCAATCCACAAGGCTCTAGTTGTCTTGCAATGTAGCAAGAGATGATCTACTGTCTCGCTAGATTTCTTACACATGTAACACCAATCTAAAATAACGACCCGGTGCTTCCTCAGATTATTGGTTGTTAGAATCTTTTGTCGAGTACAGCTGTCCAAGTGAAGAAGAGTGCTTTGGGAGGCGCCTTATTCCTCCAAAGTCTTCTCCATGGGAATTGAGTATTCGGTAAATATGTAAGGGTCTTGTAGAAGGATCAAACCGAAAATGCACCCTTACCTACAGGTGTCCACTGTAGCTTATTGGCTTGTAGTCCATCAGCTTCACGGAATACACTAGGTTGAAAAAAGCCTCAAAGTTGTCTACTTCCCAATCTTGGGCCGCTCTACTGAAGGTGATGTTCCATTGGACTTGGTCTCCTGATCAAACCATGAGGTTCGCCACAGAAGCTTCTTGATCACATGCACCCGGAAAACGGATGGAAAAGAATCCTTTAGAGCCTCCTCCCCACACCATGTCCCTCCAAAATTTTATCCGAGTACCCACATCCAACACAAATTTAGTATGGCGAGTAAACACCTCCCCACCCTCGCCTAATTTGCTTCCAAACCCCCACTCCATAGGCCCCATTTGTCTCTCAACCCCCACCCCCCC
>QEOT01004130.1:252084-358494 GCA_003123785.1 Pterocarya stenoptera
CCCCCCCCCCCCCCCCCCCCCCCCCCAAAAAAAAAAAAAAAAAAACTTCTGTGTTTGCAATCAATCACCAATTTCCATAGGGCTTCCTGTTCCATGTTATATTTCCATAGCCATTTCCCAAGTAGGGCCTGATGGAAAGTTCTCATATTTTTTTTATCGCCAACCCACCTGAAGAAATTGGCCTGCACACCTTGTCCAAATTGACTAGATGGAATTTGAATTCGTCCCCCATCTCGCTCCATAAGAAATCACGATGGATTTTTTCAATCTATTCAGCCACACAAATTGGAATTGGAAATAAATACAGAAAATAAGTTGGTAAGTTAGAGAGAGTACTCTTGATTACTTATAAAAAAAAAAAAAAGTTAAGAGAGAGTACTCTTGATTAGAGTCACCCGGCCTCCTTTCGACAAGTTCAATCTCTTCCACCTTGTCAATCTTCGCTCTTATCTTCTCGATAATTGTATCACAAATTGATAAAACCAGTGAGCCAACCCCCAATAGCAATCCCAAATATTTCATGGGAAGAGAAGCGACCTTACACCCAAGTGTGCTGGCCAATTGTCGAGTGTTATTGATGTTCCCAACTGGCACTAGCTTTGATTAATCGAAGTTCACTCTCAGGCCTGACGCTGCTTCGAAGCATAGTAAAAGTGCATGCAGTGCCCGTAGCTAGTTTTGATCTGTCTCACAAAAAATTAGTGTGTCATCTACAAATAATAAATGAGATATAGTAATAAGGCCTTGATTAGGTTCACCTACCGAAAATTCAGCCACAAAACCGTTTCCTACTAAAGGCCTCCATGATGATAACAAAGAGATGTGGGGAGAATGGATCTCCTTGTCTTAGGTCACGAGAACTGCTAAAGAAACCAGCTGAGCTGCCATTAATCAAAACTGAGAACCTTGTCGTTGAGATGCACCATCTGATCCATGTACACCATCTCTCCCCGAAACCATATCTCTCCAACAAATAAAGAAGGAACTCCCAATTTACATGATTGTATGTTTTTTCCATATCTAGCTTACATATAATCCCTACGATACCAAACTTTAATCTGCTATCCAGGCATTCATTGGCTATACGGACTGAATCCAGGATTTGTCGACCCCTTACAAATGCATTTTGTGACTTCGTAATTATCTTACCCAAGGCCTCCCCTAACTTGTTTATGAGCACATTGGAGATAATTTTGTACACCCCATTAATGAGGCTAATGGACCTATAATCTTTCACCTTTGATGCTCCGATCCTCTTCGGGATCAATGCAATAAAAGTAGCATTTAGGCTTTTCTCGAACTTCCTGGCCGAGAACAATTCCTGAAACACGTTCATTATATCCTCTTTCACTAACCCAACATGTTTGGAAAAATCCCATCGAAAAGCTGTCTAGACCTGGTGCTTTGTCTTTAACCATTTTTCTTACTATATCATAAACCTCCACTTTCTCAAAATATCTCTCCAACCAAGACGCTGTCTGTGGCTTTTCTTTTCTTTTTTGTTCTTTTTTTCTTTTTTTTTTTAAGAGTGTTGATATATATATATATATATATATATATATCCACCAAGACCTGTTGGAGGTTCAGAGGTGCTTCTTAGGCTGTCGGACATGATAGGGTGTGGTGTGCCAATTCAGGGGCCTTCGTTTTTGCCAATGGAGTTGGTGGTTGACGGGAATAAGTTTGGGAATGAAGAGGAACTGAATTCATTAGGTGATTTACCAGTGGGGAATCAATTAAATTTGGTTGCACCTAGTAGAGAACCAGATTTAACTTGTGGTTTAGAATTGTCTTTATTTGACTCTGGTGAGGAGGGGGCTGTGCTGACTCCTTTATGTTCAATACCTCCCAGTTCTAATTATGGGAGTTATCCGTCAAATTGGGTTTTCAAGAAGGTAGAGGAGATTCAAGATATTATTGGGATTTCTTTTGGAGGGTATGAAGAACAATTCAAGGCCCTTCTCATAGCACTCGAAGCTAGCCATTCAAAATCAGCTTCAAAACAGGATAGGGAACTTAGAAGGCTTACGTGTTCCATTAACTATGATGTGAAGGAAGGGAGTGGCGGAAGGGATCGATCGAAAGGGAGGGGCAAGCTATTGTTTTTATGAAGCCCAAGATTTTATCATGGAATGTACGGGGGCTCAATGATCGCAATAAACGCCTTCGTATCAAATCTTTATTGCGGATGTGGAAGTGTGATGTGGTATGTTTTCAAGAAACAAAGTTACAATTCATTGACAGAAGAATTGTGCGAAGTTTATGGGGGTGCTCGTATGTGGGTTGGACTTATTTGGCTTCGTTGGGAGCTTCAGGTGGAGTTTTACTAATGTGGGATAAAAGAGTAGTTGAGATGGTAGAGGAGTGTATTGGAGATTTCTCAGTTGCGATCTTATTTAAGAATGTAATTGATGGTTGGGAATGGGCATTTGCAGGTTCCTATGGTCCTAATGTGGATAGGGACAGGAGAAGGCTATGGGAGGAGTTGGCGGGCTTATATTCACTATGGGAAGTACCGTGGTGTGTGGGGGGTGATTTTAACACTACGCGGTTTCCTAGTGAACGATCTGGGCAGTATCGTAATTCTTTGGCCATGGAGGAATTTTCTGAATTTATTTTTGATTTGCAGCTCATGGATCTCCCTCTGGTAGGGGGAGAGTACACTTGGTCAAACGGGCGGGTTTGGTCGAGATTGGATAGATTCCTTATCTCTCCTGCATGGGAAGCCCATTATCCAGAAGTAAGCCAGAAACGGTTGGCTCGAGTTAGCTCAGATCACTTCCCTATCATTTTAGATTGTGGAGGTATTCATAGAGGTAGTCGGTATTTCAAGTTCGAGAACATGTGGCTATCAGCGGATGGTTTTGTTGAGATGGTGAGTGCCTGGTGGTCTTCTTATCAGTTCATTGGTACTCCAAGTTTCATTTTTGCAGGTAAGTTAAAGGCGTTGAAACAAGACCTGAAAAAGTGGAACTTGGAAGATTTTGGTCATATTGATAATCAGAAGTCTACATTGATTGAGGAGTTGCAAGAGCTAGAGGATAAAGAATTATTGGAAGACATGTCGGAGGAGGTCACATTGAGAAAGGGCATGGTTATGGCAAACTTGGAAAGGGTTTTGTTGTCAGAGGAGATTGCATGGCGTCAAAAATCTAGGGCCCTTTGGTTGAAAGAAGGTGATAGGAGCACGAAGTTCTTTCACAAAGTGGCTAATTCACATCGGCGCAATAATGCTATCGAGTCGCTTCAATCAGGCTCGCAGGTGATTTCTTCGCCCCCAGAGTTAGAAAACCATATAGTTCACTACTATGAGAACCTTTTTTCAGAATCGGCTTCTTGGAGGCCAAAGCTTGATGCTTTGCCTTTTGAGGCAATTGACTCGCAGAGTGCAAGTGTATTGGAAAGACCCTTTGCTGAAGAAGAGATTTTCAAGGTCATCTCTGGTATGGTTAAGGATAAAGCGCCAGGTCCGGATGGTTTTTCAATGGGGTTCTTTCAAACTTGTTGGGATATTGTGAAAGGAGATTTAATGCAGGTTTTTAGTGAATTTCATTCTTATCAAAGATTTGAGAAATCATTTAATGCGACTTTTATTGCTCTCATTCCGAAGAAACACGGAGCTTCAACTATTGAGGACTTTCGCCCAATAAGTCTGGTTAGTAGCGTGTATAAGATTATTGCAAAAGTCCTTGCAAACCGACTTAGCCCGGTATTGGAGCAGATTATCTCCAAATCTCAAAATGCATTTATTCGGGGGAGACAAATTTTAGATTCGGTACTCATTGCAAATGAGTGTTTGGATCACAGACTTCGGGAGGGAGGTTCAGGGGTTCTTTGTAAGCTGGACATGGAAAAGGCGTATGATCATGTCAACTGGGAATTCCTTTTATACTTGCTTGAGAGATGTGGATTTGGGGTTAGGTGGATTGCATGGATGCGTCATTGTATTTCAACCGCTCGGTTCTCAGTACTAGTCAATGGCACACCTGCTGGTTTCTTTGATAGTTCGCGGGGATTGCGGCAGGGAGATCCTTTATCTCCACTTTTATTTGTTATAGTGATGGAGGCTCTAAGTAGGATGATGCAGGCTGCTGTTGGGGGGGGTTTTTTAACTGGTTTCCAGGTGGGCAATGGCTCTGGTGGCCCCATTATCATCTCACACCTCCTTTTTGCAGATGATACTTTAGTCTTTTGTGAAGCGGATAATAGCCAGATCCAAACTCTACGAGCTTTGTTACTTTGCTTTGAAGCAGTGTCAGGGCTTAAGGTGAACCTTGGCAAGTCTGAGATGGTTCCTGTGGGTATGGTTTCTAATATTCTTAGTTTAGCAAGGCTCTTGGAATGTAAGGTGTCTTCGTTCCCAATGAAATATCTGGGCCTTCCGTTGGGAGCTACATTTAAGAGTAGAACCATTTGGGATGGGGTGGTGGAGAAGATAGAGAAAAGGTTGGCTGGTTGGAAACGGGTGTATTTATCAAAAGGGGGTCGCCTCACTCTTATTAAGAGTACTCTCACTAATCTTCCCACGTATTTTTTATCTTTGTTCCCTATGCCTGTAGGGATAGTGAACAAGATGGAGAAACTTTTTAGGGCGTTCTTATGGGGAGGCATGGGGGAGGAGAAGAAATTTCATCTGGTTAGATGGAAAACAGTTTGTGATTCAGTTGTGAATGGGGGGTTGGGAGTGTGTAATTTGAGAATTTTTAATAAAGCTCTATTGGGAAAATGGCTTTGGAGATATCATTTGGAGGGGGGATCATTGTGGAAGGAAATTATTGATGCTAAATATGGTGCCACTAGGGGCGGTTGGTGTTCTAACGAAGTGAGAGGAGGGTATGGTGTGGGTCTATGGAAGTTCATCAGGAAGGGGTGGCCATGTTTTGCAAATCACATTCGTTTTGTAGTTGGTGAGGGCAACCATACCAGTTTTTGGAGAGACGTTTGGTGTGGAGATCAAGCTTTGGAAAGGGTTTTTCCAGCTCTATACCGTATTGCAATTAATAAGGAGGCATTAGTGGCGGATGTGCGGGTTTTCTCTCATGGTTCGTATCAGTGGAATATCCTTTTTAATAGGGATTTTCATGATTGGGAATTATCTATTGTTGCTGATTTTTTCAGCACAGTATATTCCACAGAGAATCCTGTTGTACAGAGAGATAGATTGAAGTGGAGGTCTAATAATCACAAGATATGTACAGTGAAAGCGTATTATAACATCTTGACAACCGAAGATCATTCTCCATTTCCATGGAAGAGTATTTGGAGGACTCGGGTACCCTCTAAAGTAGCTTTTTTTGTTTGGAGTGCCGCCCTTGGGAAGATCTTGACCACGGATAACTTGAGGAAGAGAGGGTGTATAGTGATGGATTGGTGTTGCATGTGTAAAAAAATGGGAGAATCTGTGGACCATCTCTTATTACACTGTGAGGTAACAAGGGCGTTGTGGGATGAGATATTTCAAAGGGTTGATGTTGCTTGGGTTATGCCTATGAGGGTGGTGGAGTTACTAGGTTGTTGGAGGAAATTGCAAGGCTGTCCTCGAGTGGCAGCAGTGTGGAAGATGATTCCATTATGCATCATGTGGTGCATTTGGACGGAAAGGAATGCGCGATGCTTTGAAGATAAGGAACGCACTTTGGCAGAGTTGAAGAAATTTTTGTTCCACACTTTATTGTCTTGGTTTTCCGCTATTGTTTTGCATGGGGGCAATGTTCAGGATTTCTTGTCTTTAATTTATAGCTTTTAGAATGTTTTTAGGTGTTCTATTGTATACGTCCTGTGTACATGGGCTAGGCCTATTTCATTCATATATATAATATTGATCTTTTACTTATCAAAAAAAAAAAAAATTTATTAAAAAACCCTCAATAAGGTGGAGGAATAACCGTGAATACAACTTTTCCCAAATTAACCAGAAAACACCCCTCAAATAACAAGGCTACTGACGAATATAAGGTATACCTCATCTATCCATACGAACAAGCCCACGAAATCTCCTCTGACCAAAAACATCTCCTAAAAAATCCCTTACTCGACCATTGACCCCTTCTTTCGCCAGAAAATCGGTAACCATATTAGCCTCTCTAAAAATATGACACTTGAGCGTTGAGAGAAGTAATAAGGCCCATAGCTTCATCCCAAAAATTCCACAAATACCAATAATTACTAGTCCCTGACAAAAACCATCCCACCACTACCTTCGAATCAGATTCCACTAAGACATCCCTCAACCCAAGTTGATGACACAATCTCAAACCCTCTAGAAAAGCCCGATACTCCGCAACTGTGTTTGTTGTGTTTCCAAAAGAATGTGCAAAACCCACCACAACTTTTCCATATTCATCCCTAATGACTGCTCCCCAACCTGACACACCCAGATTCCCACAAGAACCACCATCAACATTCAGTTTACACCAACAGCATTTGGCTTTGACCATGCACACACCCTCGGAGGTTTAGAGAAAACTAGCACAATAGGACAATTAAGATCCCTTAGTATACCTCTCCTGCTAGAACTCAACCTCTTAAACGGCTTCAATGTGTTCGAAATTTGAACAATAAAAGTCTTCACCAACCGGACTATGCCCCTCCAATCAAACGGCACCTCTTCCATCCGGGATGCACATCTTGCTTGCCAAAGCGCCCAGGAAATAATAATGGGAAACACACCACAAAGCCACCCAACTTGAGACGAGGAAGACTCGCGCAACCACCAAGAATTCATAGTTCTTTTCCAGCATTGATCCTGGGATAGCCGCACCCCCATCACTCCTGCAAAAAAATTCCATACTTTCCTCGCCCCTGTCCCATCACACAAAACATGATCTAAAGTCTCTATCTTAGGGCCATCATAGCAGTTGCACTTTGAAGCCATTTGAACACCAGTCGAACTCCTTCATCAACTAGAAGCGCATAACAATGAGCTCGCCAACACAAGAAAGACTTTTTTTGGGACATATTTCTGCCAAAGCCACTTCCTCCATGGACACTCAATCCCGTGCTGCCTGATTAAATTCCATGCTGATTTTGTGGTAAAACAACCATCAACATTCCACACATAAACATCCCGCCCCTCCCGTAAACAGACTTGAGAATTTAAAACACATTCCAGTACTTCCCCGTTCACTAGCGTACGTAGTCTCTCCACATTCCATCCAGAGGTATTAAACAACGAAGACAATTTCACCTCAAGATCTACCACCTCTGCATGCGCCTCTGCCAAAACCCCACTTCCCATCCAATTATCATACCAAAAACTCAGATTGCCCTCACGAACCAGCCAACGAGTGTTTTGTAAAACTTTAGGCATAACTCACATAATACTTTTCCAAAAACGCGACCCTCTATTAATATTCATTGCCACTAAAAGATGAGAATTTTGCACATATTTCCTACTGAAAAAATCAGACCAGAGGGAGCCACCTGAAACCAACTTCCAAGCAAACATCATTAATAAAGAATTTTGTATCTCCGAGAGATCTCGAATACCCAAACCACCCTCCTTCACAGGCAAGCAAATATTACGCCATGAAACCCATTTCCTCCTTTTTCAATCCATGCTAGAGCCCCAAAGAAAATTTGAAAAAATTGAATTCATACCTTTGATGACCCCTTTTGGCAAGTTCATTACTGATAACAGATGCATTGACATGCTATTTAAAACATGTTTCACAAGCACTATTTTACCTCCAAACGACAATAGCCTACTCTTCCAACCCGCAAGTTGTTTTTGTATTTTGGCTAACAATGGTTCAAACATGCATAAAGTGATTCTTCCCACTAACAAAGGCACTCCCAAATACGTACATGGCCACGATCCCTCTTCAAAACCCGATAACCTCTTGACCTCCATCTTCCTGGCATACAGAAAATTACTAGAGAAAAAAACCGAAGACTTATGTGCACTTACAAGCTGACCCGACATTTCTTCATAAGAACGAAAGACCTTCATGAGGTTTCGAATGGATTTCTTCCCACCATTAGAGAAAATCAGAAGATCATCCGCATATAATAGGTGACTAACCATAGAACCTCCACCCGAATTAAAAGCCTTAATACCTCCTCCTTGAAATTGTTTTTTAAGCATCCGAAATAAGATCTCTTCCATCAGAATAAAAAGGTATGGCGACAAAGGATCTCCCTGACGAAGACCACGGGAAGGCTGGAAAAATCCTTTCGAAACTCCCATTTCGCATAACCGAATACATCGGGGAAGAGATTGAATTATAAATAATATTTCTTCACTCATTTGAAAATCCCAATCTCCTCAAAACCTCTAGTAAAAATCTCCAATTTACCTAATCATAGGCTTTTGCCATTGATCATTACATTCCCCCCCCCCCCCCCCCCCCCCCCCCCCCCCCGCGGGCCCCGGGCGCGAATTTCGATTCAGCCCCTGCACCAACTCTTGAGCAATCACAATATTATCAAAAATGCTATGCCCCCGAATAAATGCCGCTTGCTCCAAAGATATAATTTTTTCCAAAATCGGCGCCAATCGGAAAACCATTATCTTTGCCATAATTTTATAGCCCACCGAACACAAACTAATCGGCCGAAATTGTGTAAAACCATCTGGCACATCCACCTTCGGAATCATGACAATATTCGTTGCACCAAAAAATTTTGACGTCGGTTTACCTTTAAAAAAACTCTCGCCATATCCAACAAATCTTACTTCACAATCTCCCAAGCAATCCTAAAAAAATTGGCCGTATAGCTGTTAGGACCTGGGCTACTATCCTGCGGTATGGACAACAGAGCTGCTCGTAGTTCTTCCATTGATGGTACAAAGGTAGGTATTCTCCTATTCTGAACTCACCGGTCTGAAGCAAATCCAGCGCCTACTCATCAAACTCCACACTGGATGTGGTTAACAATTCTCTGTAAAAATTAACAGCTCCATCTTGCACTGCATCAGCTGATTCCAAGACTTGCCCATTTGAAATATTCATCCAATCAATGAATTTAGTCTTCTTCTTAACACGCAAGGAAGCATGAAAAAACCAGTGTTTGGGTCTCCTTCAGAAAGCCATTTAATACGCGACTTTTGGCAGCCCATAATTTCCTCTCTTTCAAGCCACTGCAGATGATCTTGCTTTCAAGACAGCAACTCAGCCTCCTTTTCCACAGAGTAATCCACACATACCTCTTGCTCAAGTACTACTAAACGCTGCTCAAGCTTCTTCAGCCGTGCTTCCACTCTACCAAAAACCTCCACATTCAATTTCAGTAAAGCTCTTTTTAATGACTTAAGCTTTTTGCTCACCTGCACCATAGGACAACCCTCAACTGATTGGCTCCAACAATCCCTCAACACCAGCAGAAAAGACTCATGGGAGCCCCACTTCCGTTGAAAATGGAATGGCCTAGCACCACTTCTCCTCTCACGCATCAATGAAACCAACATCGGGCAATGATCCGACATAGTCCTCGGAAGATACTCAACGTGGGCACCCTAAAATAAATTGACGAATGCCACATTCACCAAAACTCTGTCTAACCTTGCCCAGATTCGACGATTGCCTAACCTTCCATTACACCAAGACAAGCGCCGCCCAGGCCATGGCAAGTCCATCAGACCACAGTCTTGAATTGCGGAGTTAAAATCAGCTTTCGCACTTGCTGCCCTGAAAATGCCACCCACTTTCTCATCATCACTCTGAATAATGTTAAAATTGCCCCCAACAAACCAGGGCTAACTTCCAGCATCCACATCTCTCAAGTAAGACCAAAGTTCAAGCTGTTTCCTTTGGAAACAGCTAGCATACACAAACGAAGCTAACACTAGTGCTCCATCCCGAGAAAACCACCCAGATAAAGCCTGATCGGGCTCAACACCAAATCAAAAACCAAACCCTCCTCCCAAAACAACCAAATCTTACCACCCAACTCCGCATTATTACAAAAATTTGGCAAGTTCATCCACCTTGCCTACCGCCTACATTTATTCACAACAATAAAAGGTTCAAGAATGTCTATGACCGAAGGAGGACCTTTATTCAAAATGCACCAAAGTCTATTCTTTGACGAAATAATCTCCCTAATATTCCATGTAAGTATGTTCAACATAAGTTAAAAGATTTTTTTGGGAACGAGTCATCCTCTTCAGGACCACTATAGATTTTTTCTTCTTGATACCCCATATACAATTCAGCGGGATATTTAATTCTGGATCCGATTCAAAGCCTTTTGCTGTATGTGGCTCAATAGAGTCAAAACCGAGTCCATCAAGCTTTGGCCTCCATCCATCTCATTCTGTAAACAACTATTCAAAGAAATCCGCCACATGATCCCAAATCACAGGAGCTTCCATGCAGTCTATACCATTGATATTCAACATCTAAATGGTATTATTTCTCCTATGAGAATTAGCCACCCTGTGAAAGAATTTTGTGCTTCGGTCCCCTTCTTTCAACCATAATGCTCTTGACTTCTGACGCCAAGAGATCTCCTCTAGAGAAATTACTCTCTCCAACTCTAAAGCCAGCTATGCCTTTCGCGATAATTCTTCTGGTGAGAGGACTCTATCCTTAAGTATCCTCTCGAAGTCCTGTAGCTCCTCCACCATGGTTTTCTTTCGCTCCCCTATGTCTCAAAAAGATTGAGAGTTCTAAAGTTTTAAATCATTCTTTAAAGCTTTTAGTTTGCCTTTAAGTATGTAGGAGGGGTACCATGAAACTGATAAGATGACCGCCATTGCTTTACCCTATCCACAAAGCCTTCACTTTTAAGCCATATGTTTTTTAACTTAAAATATCAGCGCCCGCCTTGGATACCACCGCCATCCAACAAGATGGGAAAATGATCCGAGCAAAGGTGAGGCAACCTCTTTTGACACACCTCCGGGTAATGCATTTCCCAATCCGGTAAGATTGGGAATCTGTCCAGCCGAGATCACGTCTAATTATTGGACCAAGTAAAGGGGGCCCCTATGACACCACCCTCCAGCTTCTCTCTGTAATAACCAAGAGACCCCCCTCCTTCACAAGTGATTTTTTTTTTTTGATTCTATTGCAATATCTTTTGATTCTATTGCAATGTCTTTTGAAAAACCCAGAACTCAGTCTTGTAACTCTGTCACAAACCACCCAAACTCAGCGGAGAGAAAAAGTGTTTGTTTTCCATTGTCAAGAGAAAATGTACAGAGAGAAAATGTACACTAGAAAACAAATTATTTAATACAATAGATGCTCTGTCATATATTTTGAGGCATAGGAATGTTTCTGTTTCTGATTGTTTGCGCTTGTTATTTGGTCTTAGATGCAGGAGTGGGTTTACCATGTTTTATATGCTAACTTTCTAAATTACTTGATGTGAATAAATGTTTTCAGGCTCTTGCAATGCCACGAGAAATACTTCTTAACAAAGTTCCCTTTCCATTACCCAATCCTGAAATTTTCAACCTGGATCAGATCCTTGCATTAACTGCAGATACAGTCGTGTCAGAGAATGGTGAGTTCAAATAAATGTTATCTCATGGCCTTTCATTCTTCTTTTCATGCTTCTTGTCTTATGATCTCTCTTTTTTTTGGTTAAATAGTCTTCCCCCTTTTTTTCTGATTAGTTAAATAGTCTTCCTTTTTGGTTGCCTTATTCTATTATCTCTTGATTTCTATGATTGGATCTACAGCTTTGACTTTCAATGATCTTGGGATTGTGCCTCGCAAGCTGAAAGGATACCCTGTTGAGTACCTCATCCAGTATCGTAAGGGTGGCCCCCAATTTGGCTCTACGGTCAGTGAAAAAGTCTCTCCTGATGCATGGCCATGAGGTTCTATGGGTTTCTATGCTAAATGTTTTTAGTTCGTTTGGTTGAAGACATTGAGACAGGCTTGTAGTGCCTTCAATTTCTTTTAGCAAATTGAAATAGATTTTTGACTGAATGACTGCTGTATCTTTCATTCAGGATGTAGAATTCACATCCGTGTTCGATAAAAATTATGATTAATAAAAGTCAAGATACTTCGTCTCTACGCATGGCATGTACTACAAGAGTTTTCATATAATCAAATTCTTGAACTCCTTCATAAAGAGAAGGTACAATAGACTTTGGCAGTCAGTTTCTTCTTTCCTCTTTTGCTTATAATAAGAAAGGGGAAATATTCTAGCTATAAAGGGATTACACAAAAGCAATCCCATAAATTGATGTAGTTTTATGTAGTTTGTCAAATTGTAAAGTTATTTTTATTATAGAATAGATCTAACAGATCAGATGAAACTACGTCAGTTTATGGGATTATTTTATATAATTCATTTATGGATGTAGCAAAACTCATAGGAAAATGAAAAATCTATGTGAAGAGTGCTTCTTTTGCTTAAAAGAAAATGATTTTTGGACTTATTTTCTATCTATTTGTCGACAATGATAAAGGTTTCGTTGTGTTAATTACATATTGTTGTGTTTGCAACATGGATGGAAGCATTATTTCTAGTTCTGTTGATGCATTCCTTTTTTTTTTTCCTCAACCAATTGATTAGTTAATCGCATGTGCTAGAGTTATAAATTTGTGGACTATCCATCATCAATGGAAAATTATTACTCTAGAGTATGGATGATGTGGTACTTCCATTCTCATACTATCATAGGATGGAATGTCATTAAAGTTAATGAGAATTTAATAACATGTCATTCGATGAGAGGATGAGTATCGCGTGTCCATATTCAAAGACGACTTGACAATTACTTGTTATCGACTAGGATCAGATCAGTGAGTAATGGTCAAGGTAGAATAGTTTCAATGATGGGTTTTCTTTTTGTGACAACATTCTGACCTTAATCAACTCACGGTGATTTCCTGCCCGGGGGCGGGGGACTAAAAAAATGGTAAAAAAGAAAAAAAAAAAAAGCAAGAGAGAAACATAAAGAAAATCCTATGTTGGAAAGCTTATAGCACAAACTGTTTGTGGGAATGGCTTTCCTTCTAGTTGGAGGAAAGACCTTTGCTCATAATACAAGTAAGGAATCGAAGAGGATAAATTAGTCCTGTAGAAGTTTCATTTCAAACCCAGAAGAAGGAAATGCAAATCTCAAACTACCAAGAGGCCATAGATCGATCAAACTAAAGCTCCAAAAGCCATGCATGGCTCCTTTGAGCGTGTCAACTTGAAGGGAAGGAACATTGGGGCAGCAATGTTCATGCCCAGTAGTGACTCCAGAGGTGAGTCCCATGATTGTTGCTGCATTAACATCTACATAAACAACAATATTCAAGGCATAAACAACTCCATTTTGCATGGGAGTGAAGTGAAATTGAGAGATCCTGGAGTCAGCTTGTTTTTTGGAGACGTCAAGTTGGATAGAGGATCTCAAACAAACAAGAAGAGAGTGTGCCAAGAGAACAACATATTGGGTGTCGGACTTGGGTTTTGTTTGAGGTTTTTATTTGTAATTTTCTCGCTGTTTTTGTTGATTTCTTTGCTATAAAACTTGGGGATTCGAAACACAATCTAATCGTTTCTTCGAACCTCCTCTTTTTTCCTTATCCTTTCCCTTGCTCAAATCTTATTGTTTTATATATAATTGAAGATTGATGTCATTGAGAACATTCAGGTCCTACGTGCTGATACACAAATATGCACACGTCCCTTTCCCACATGCAGATGTAATTCCAAGTCCAAGAGTTCTCTTATTCCTTGACAAACTATCACCACAAGTTATAAACATCAATACAGCAATCCCACAAATAATGTTTGTAGACTTAAAACATGTTAGTGGCTGCCCACTCTCACAACCTCTTAAATGTTTGATGCCCAACTCCCAGGCAGAAAAGGGCTTCACAACACAGGGTGGTTGGCAGGTAGCATCTCCAGTACAAAAACTTCTTTTTTCTGCTAATTTNGGGGAACCCTGGGTTCTTTTTGCAGCCCCAATTAGGCTCTAAATCTTGCAGCTCACATTAGTGAAAATATTTGTATTTTTTCTTTGGCATGATGAGTTCAAGGTACAGAAATTGAATTGTGAAAGAAGAATAAAGGCCTTTTTTGGTCGTTTATCAATGATACTGTAGCCTAATTTGTCTATCTGTGATGCAAAGTGTGTGTTTTTGTGCTCAAGGAAATAAATAAGTACATAAATCCTTGGCATATACAAGAACTGCTCGATCACTAATAGCCAAAATATATATGAGTTGTTGAAGTTACTCGATCTGATGCAAAAGGCTTCATTTTCAGCCAGACCTGTTGAGCTTGTCACGATGGACGGCTAGGGTACTGGTTCTAATTGGCTGTTCTAAAAGGTTTTTTTTCTTTTTTTTTCTTTTTGTTCTCAATGATTATCAGCATATTCACAGTTCCCTAAAGTAACAAAAGTTTGACGAAAATAGTGCTGATTGCGCATATGATTGTGGACAAACCATACCATAAAGAGAGCATAATTATGGGGCAAAATCATTCTAAACTAGTGGGTTAGCTCCTTGAGCTTTAGGTGATATAAAAGGTCGAACTTTCCATTCAAAAAACAAAAAAAGTAATCAAAGAGAGAAGAGAGAAAAAGAAAATATAGGAATTAAGTTAATTCAGTGGAAGATGCTTTTTGTAATGACACTGCATAAAGGCATGGCATTTGCCTGACCACTTTTAGAACATAGGAAACACCAAGCCTCCAATTAACTCAATCAATGTAGACTTTGCAGCATTGCGCTTATCCAAAGCTCTATGCATCACATTGGATTGGCATCCTTCATTCTTTTCTAGATATATGATTGGCCTCGTTAACTACAAAAACTAGAGGTTTATATCACCTAAAACTTCTCAAAAAACTTCTCAATTCATCTTATCTAATTATTAACTTTTTCAAATTTTTATACAAAATAAAATAAACAATTTAACTTTTTCAAATCTCAAAACAAAAATAATATTAAAATATATATATTCTAATAATATTTTATTTAACTTTTTTATTTTAATCTCAACTCATCTGCAAAAACAAACGAGATAAATTTTTAGTAAAGTTTTGCTAAGCTCCACATTATTGTAGGTGAAAAAAGTTTCCCTTTTACTTGAATGGAATTTGAAAATTGCCATTATAAGTCATCAACATTTACGATTTCTTCTTTAAAATAATACAAATTGAAACCAATACATGTCATTTATAGTCAATGATTTGGTTTTAATCCAATTTTGATGAGAACATGATGAAAGTTGAGTCTGACCATAAATACATATATTTATCACAAAGACACAAAATGATCTAAAAGGTCGATGATTTTATATCAGAATGGTACTTAAATTTAATATTTAAGATTCAGATCAGAGTAAGAAAATGATGAGAGGGGTCGTAGAACAGGCAATTGGCTTGTACTCCTCACCCAACCCAAGTTAATTACCACCGACTCTGTCCAAGTGCATAATCAAGAGAGAATGATCTCCAAATAATCCAACTCACGAAGGCCGACCAGTCATTATTCCATATAAAAAGCAATCTGAGATTATTGGACCCCCCACATTTGAGATTAATTCTTTTTACTGTGAATGAAGAAGACAGAGATCAATCATCAAACACCATCTCCCACTTGTGGCTCCACCTACTACTACCTATGGAACATATATTATTAATTCCTGTATCTGTATGGGGTGGCTAAACTCCTTACTGTAAGGATCCTGCTTCTCTCATGACAGTTATATACAATAATCACAAACCTCAAGAAATTAAGTGCCATATGCATTCTCTCATACTTTAATCTAAATAAGTTAAACTGTAAAAAACAAATGCTTAATACAATTGCTTTATGAAAAAACTTGAATTTACAAATATTATTATTCAAAAGCCTTCTTTTGCAGGCTTTTGATGCTTTGGTGACTTCAGCAGTTTTGAATGCATTGCCACCTTAGTTTTTTGGATTGTTTGAGAATTAAAGGTGCTTTATAAAGTAAAAGTTGATTCTAATCTGGGATGGGATCTTGTTATCATATTTTAGGTCTAGATACGCATTTTAGATGAGATGAGATGAGAAGAGATATTTTGAATAACAGATGAATAAAATATTGTTATAATATATTTTTTAGTATTATTTTTATTTTAAAATTAAAAAAAGTTAAATTGTTTATTATATTTTTATATGAGAATTTAAAAAAATTGTAATGATTGAAATGAGATAAGATAATAATTTTGTGTAAACAAACGAGACCGACTACCGTGTCGGTTATGACCAATATTAGATTAATTAAAACTTAATTAGAAAAGGACTTTGATATGTTTTATGTAGTGTTTGAACTTTGAAGAAGTCAGAAAATTCTGATATTTACTGAGTCCTTTTATATTTATTTAAGTGATGAGAATGGCCAACCCTATCTCGTTTTATTCTCTGTCATATAATATCACCCTTAGATCTAAAAATTATGATTTTTTTTTTTTAAAGGAAGAAAAATTATGATTGGTAGAACTATTCTATTGTATACCAAGTTCATTTTGGAAACGGCTAGAATTAACCTTGTGGGTGTCGGATCCCTCACCTCCATGCACTGTCCGTCCTCCACGTGTACTACTATGAATGGCAACAGCCTATTTGTTTTGTTTTTGCTTTTTCCCAAGTCATGCAACGTAATTTCAGGAAGGAAACATCGTCAGTTTCCTCACACCGACACGTCAACTCCTATAAATTCCACGCGGCGCAATCCAAACGGCTACCGACATCGGACAAAGCTCCCAGCGCACGTCGCTAACCTGCGCGTCCGTATCCTTCCCTGTTATAATCCCGCAGGTTGCCTTCCGGCCCTTCCGCCCTCGTTCCCTCCCCATCTCTCTCTCAAAACAAAGGTTACTTCCGAAAGTCATCATCAAATCGAATCTCGGTAAGTCTCTCACTCTTTTTCTTTTTGAATCTTTATCCTTTACTTTTGTTTCGTTAATTCTGTCCGTTTCGATCTTGTTAAAAATCTTCCATTTTAGCTCCAGAAGAGTCGTAACCTATCGAACCGACTCGGCCATTCCTCGTGATTCGTACTGATTTGTTTGCTAAAATTTTGCTTCGATTCTGTGCTAGATCGGTTCGTGTATTTCGGCTATTTTCTGCGAGAATCTTCTTGATCCGGTCCTCGTTGGCTTAGCTCCAACAGTTGACAAAGCCTTTGTTCCACTCTGGAGCTCATTTTGCACCCGAAACTAGGGTTGAGGTTAAGTGCTGAGTTATTTAATTTGGGAGTTGAATTTGCTTGAAACTTTGATGCAATGTGTAGTTCTTAATCGTTTGATTGGGATTGGGAGATAAATGCGACGCCGTCCGGCGTCGAATGTTCCCTCGGACCAAATGGAGAAGGGAACGGGGAAGCATCACAATACCCGGATTTGTTTCTTGGCGTCTTTGTCTGCGATGTTTTGGATTCTGTTGTTGTACTTTCATTTTGTTGTGCTTGCAAGTAGTACTGTGAATGAACCAGTGACATTAGAACTCGATCCTGTTAACGCCGATTCGATCCCTACCCATGTGACCGATGCCCATCAAAGTGAATCCCATTTGAAAACTCCCCCATATCGTAAAATTGAGAACCACCCGGAATTGATCCCTGACCATGAAACTAAAGGTCCTAAAATGAACCCCAGTTTGACCTCTACACCCGGTCGCGTGGAGGAGAATTACCCGTTTGTTAGAGCCTTGAGAACGGTGGAAAACAAGAGTGATCCCTGTGGTGGGAGGTATATCTATGTTCACGACCTTCCTTCCCGGTTTAATGAGGATATGCTAAAGGAGTGTAGGAGTTTGAGCCTTTGGACGAATATGTGCAAGTTTACGACTAATTCAGGGCTTGGCCCCCCGCTTGAGAATGTTGAAGGGGTATTCTCTAATACTGGCTGGTATGCCACGAATCAGTTTGCGGTTGATGTGATATTCAATAATCGGATGAAGCAGTATGAGTGCTTGACACGTGACTCTTCTATTGCTGCAGCAGTTTTTGTACCCTTTTATGCAGGATTTGATATTGCCCGCTATCTTTGGGGATATAATATCTCGAGGAGGGATGCAGCTTCGCTTGATCTGGTTGATTGGCTTATGAAGAGGCCAGAATGGGGCATCATGGGTGGCAGAGACCATTTTCTTGTTGCGGGGAGGATCACATGGGATTTTAGGAGACTAACGGATGAGGAATCCAATTGGGGTAACAAGCTTCTGTTTTTGCCTGCTGCAAAGAATATGTCCATGCTTGTGGTGGAATCGAGCCCATGGAATGCTAATGATTTCGGTATTCCGTATCCAACATACTTCCATCCGGCAAAGGATGCTGATGTGTTCACTTGGCAGGACCGGATGAGGAAATTGGAAAGGAAGTGGCTTTTCTCTTTTGCCGGTGCCCCACGTCCCGATAATCCCAAGTCAATTAGAGGCCAGATCATTGATCAATGCAAGAAATCCAAGGTGGGCAAGTTGTTAGAATGTGATTTTGGAGAGAGCAAGTGTCATTCTCCAAGCAGTATAATGCAGATGTTCCAAAGCTCCCTTTTCTGCCTTCAACCTCAGGGCGATTCATACACAAGAAGATCTGCTTTTGACTCTATGTTGGCTGGTTGCATACCGGTCTTCTTCCATCCAGGGTCAGCATACACGCAGTATACTTGGCATCTTCCAAAGAACTATACTAAGTATTCTGTATTCATTCCAGAGGATGATATCCGTAAGAGGAATGTTAGCATAGAGGAAAGGCTGCTTCAAATTTCTCCTGAGCAGGTGAAGATCATGAGGGAGGAGGTTATAAGTCTCATTCCTAGGTTGGTATATGCTGATCCTCGCTCTAAACTGGAGAGTCTTGAAGATGCCTTCGATGTTGCTGTAGGAGCAATTATCGACAAAGTTACGAAGTTGAGGACAGACATCATTGAAGGTCGAACAGATGAAAATTTTATTGAGGAGAACAGTTGGAAATATGCTTTATTGGATGAGGGGCAGCGTGAGGTGGGAGCTCATGAATGGGATCCTTTCTTCTCAAAACCAAAGGACGGCAGTGGGGATTCTGGTGATTCATCTGCAGAAGCTGCTAAAAATTCTTGGAAGAATGAGCGGAGAGATCGAGGATGACAGAGAGGTAATGATAAGTTGATATAATTTCTGGTGATGTGTAGAGCATGGACACCACAGCTTACAAGAACACCGTCACCTTGAATCTTGAAGAGTGCTGGTGTGAACCCTGGTAGAGTTTATCATCAAGTGTACTGACGCATATCCTTGCTCAAAGATAAAATTTAGACGTAGTCGATGCTTCTTATATATTTTTATAGAGGTCGTTTTACTTTCTGCATTTTTGAATCAGTTTATTGATTCTTTGTATGGTAGCTGAGGCTTCACCATATCGTCAACTTTATGTTATTTCCCAATCAAGTGCATACAGGAAATAAAAATGAATGATCAATAACCATCCTAAAGCTTTAGTTTAGGAAGTAAGGTTTAATTGTAACTTTACTCGTTTGCATGAGTTTTATTTTGCTGGTGTTTGGAGGATCAAAATTGAAAAAAATTGCTTTAAGTCCTGCATAATTAAGGCGTTGCTCCAGTTCTTCCACTGTGTAGGCGGTAGTACGGTTAAAGAAAAATCTGCAAGGCATTTTGTTAGTTCTGCTTTGATGGAACTTCTTGAACAAAAAAAGTTAACAACTGCAGCTTAAAATGGAAATGAATGGAAGGAACGATTCAATCCAGTGGATTTCCTTGCACATGATCACCATTCAGATTGAAATTTGTTCTGTTTTCTCATCTCTAGATATGCATCATCTACTGCAAAGATTAGCTAGCTATTACCTGGCTTATTTGTTCCACAGGAAGGATTGTTTAATTTTCTGTAGTGTTGAGAAAATGATGGGACAACTTTGTTTTGACAAGTAAAACAACGAGGCAATCGGCATGTTATGTTAATTTGAGTGCTGAAATGGTCGTTATTTGTGGGTGTAGATAGATGGATTTTCTGCCCCGGTATGGAAATTTTCCTGTTCCATCGATATTTCGTTTTGGTTTGGGATAGGTTTTGTCACTGCTCAATTCTTGCTACGCCCATTTACAGCTTCTTAGTTGCACATCCATGGTGTTCTTATTCCCAGAAAGTGATTACTTATCCCTCTGCAATACATTATGTTCATACAATTTGCTTCACCGAGTTTTTAACAGGTTGTCATTTGCGCCAAAATGTCCCATTTGTAATACTAGCAACACCTTGAATCTGAAGAAAGTGTCCTAATTTTGTTATCGGGCTCCGAAATTGGACCCAGCAAGCTCCATGGCGTGCGATAGAACCAGGAATTCCATAACATCAAGTGTGAAACAAAGATTCACAGGATTTGAATCTTAACCGGTTCGAGTATTAAAGCTATAACCAAAACATCTCGTGAAGCTTAGAACAAGCAGCTCTTTAAGCTCCCTCAAGAAACCAGAGCCGTTGTCTGACCCTTGGCCCCCGATCCTGGTGATGAAGAGCTCTTAAGTTTAACGAGTTTCATTATTCTGACGAGGACCCCTACTGTCACCTTCTCTACTCTTATCGTTCTGCCATGGAAGGACTTGCAGCTCAAGGATCTGAGTCCGAGGTTGAGTCCTTGAAAAAGTTTCCCGATGTTATTGCAATAAGACCTGAGGGGCGGCTCCAGATTCACTCTACATATTCTTACAAATTCTTGGCTCCAGATGAGTATGGCACTCATCTATGCACACTTGGATACACAAGATCGGAAATTTTCACCATCACTCATAGGGAATGTGAGCTGCCACTATCTTCTGCAGATGAACAGAGGTTTTAGCCTTAACTACCCCTCTATTTCTGTCATCTTCAAGAGGAGAACAACCGGTAAGAAGATCAAAAGGCGATTAACTAATGTGGGGAGTCCTAACTCCATTTACTCAGTGGAAGTAAGGGCACCTGAGGGAGTCAAGGTGAAAGTCAAACCTAAAAAGTTGGTTTTCAAACACAAATCAAAGTTCAAGTTATAGGGTGTGGTTTATATCAAAGAAGATAATGAAAAAAGAGGGCATGGCTTTTGTAGAGGGGGATTTGACATGGGTTCATTGCAGCAATAATTTTTACAGGGTTAGAAGCCCCATTTCAGTAACTTGGAAGGATAGGCATAGGGCTAGTAACAGTGGTAGCATTACTACAATTGCGGTCTTTGTAGGACAGATAACCTATTGTTATTACTCAAGAGGATTTATGTTCTTGAAGATTTGGTGTTGGAGTTTCGATTCCAAGTTTAGTTGGAAATTTTGAAACTGCATCTTTTTTCATCCCACATGGCAGATACTTTCCCAAAATTTCAACCATTTCTTAAAAGGAAAATGCTCTAGGTCTCGACAATGGATTCCGATTGTTTTTTTTTTTTTAACTTAATGATTAAGGAAATATTTTTAATGATGTTGTGAATTTTTTTAAAAAAATAGAATTTTTAAAAATATATATATTTAAGGGGGTTAAAAAAATGCATGAAAAAAGGCAAAAAATAAGGAATTACACGTATCGCAACCCAAAATCAGTAGATGTAGTAACCCTTAAAAATAGAAACAATGTTTGGGCCTAAGCCCTTTCACTTTTAACAAGTTAGGATCCATCTCTTAGGAAGCAAAGAGGTGGGTATGGATGAGCATGAACCATTATTCCATTTGAACCCAAGATTTCCCTTTATTCACTGTGAGGCAAATAGAAACAATGTTTGGACCTCTCTTAATGCTCTCTCACTTTGAGAAAGTTTTTCCTTTTTTCCCTCTAAACCCAAGCTAGGTTCTTTGGATTTTATGAAGAATTATGTTATCTCAGTGAAATAGATTCCGCTTCTTCAATATCCACTGTGTTCGTATTGCCAAGTTTAATTTGAAGCTGCTTCAAGAATCTAGAACATTTGACAAAAAGAAAAGGAACAAAATATAAGCAGGCATATATAAGATGACATGTTGTGCATCAGGGCTGCATTGAGAAAAGAAGACCTAAAGATGAATTGTCAATAAATGCTCTTGATACAATAGATTGAATCATTGATCCCTATCAATTTCAACGACACAAAAGGCAATAACAGAGTAATTAATTTGAAAAGAAGCTTTCTCCAAAAGAAACCAAAAACTTTTAACTGAACATTGCAGAAGAAACAGTGCCATTCGTTAAATGAGAAGGAGCATGTAGGCAAGTATTTCAAGTCTTCTCAAGTTTCACTAGATAAATTACAAAATCCCAACATCATGAGAGGCGAAAGCCGAGCAAGACAGGAGATAAGTGGCCTCATTTCTTGATGAATTGCAGGCCATTCTCGTTAGAGTATCTCTCCATGAATCTCATGAATCTGTCCCACTCTCGAGGAGTTCGCATTATATACTTAGCTTCAATCCCAGCAGGCTTTCCATTCACAAATTTGGCATTCACATCAACTGACTGAAGAACACCTTCCTCATCAATCATGTAAAAACCAGTAATATCACCAACTTCACCGGATGAATCAAAAACTGAGGGTTGTTCAAACTTGAAGATAGCCATACCATTTGTGCCATCTCTTGACTTGGTTAGCCTTACATCTGGTATTGTCTGTTCATCGGTTCCTTGGATGAACTGGATTTTTGGTTTCACCATCATTGTAACAGGCTGATGGCAGTTTCTTCTTACCGGAACTAGCCTTAGACGAGGCATTCGAAGAGATTGACCGCTAAATGAGGACAGTGCACTTCGATGAACAAACCATGATACTATGCCTACAAACAATAAGTTGTCAGCTTCAACATTGATGGATAAACGGTTTCTACTGTTTCATGTCTGTTAGTGTTACAATAACATGTCTAAATATTAATTTTCCCACTCGAAAGATTCCTTTAAACCAAGCATCAAAGAGCATTTTGATAAAGGGAAATTACAACAGAGTCCAACATGGGATTTGGGTGCAAACGATGCTTCCATTTTAAGGCTGAAAATTAGAGGGATGTTGAATTCCTATCCTCCTCAATACTTTTCACGTATTCTGTTGCTTCCTTTTGTAGTTTTCCCCCACAAGAAAGATGCTTTTTTCTTTTGCATGATATAATTATTTCTTGGCAAAGCTCATTGCCGGTAACATACTCAAATTGGCTTTAATCAATCCCCGAAACGTCAAATTCTTGACTTTCAGTAGCATTTTTCTATTCAACAATACTTCATTGGCTTATTGTATCAGATATTTAATGAGTTGAAAATCGACAGGAAACCATATACTATCAAACCATTACATTTCCATATTTCACGCTCATCCACTTGGACAATACCGAGTTTTTGAACAATTTCAAGCAGACCCATATACCCATTTCACCTATATATCTTCCTTGACCCTTGGCTCACCCAATCTCTTAAAAAAAGGGTAGTAAATGGCATAAGGAATCAAAAGCATGCCAGATTTAGAGGAGAATTAATGTACAATGCAGCATTAATAAACCCAACTAGCTAGGAATCTCTCAAAAGAAAGTCAAATTTAATAGATAGTGTACCTGAGGAAGACCGTGGTTGCTGCAAATGGTGGGAGACTGGGGAGGCCAATGCGAGAGAATGCAGGGTTACCATTGTCTGTAGAAGAGAGAGAGAGAGAGAGAGTTATAAAAAAAAGAGTAGATGTGGTTTGTAGGCAGTGTGTTGTGTAAAAAGGACAGCCATTCACTTGGAAACATTCTCAGCAATGCTAATTGGATTAGCAGGAGAGAGAGTGTTCTGCACTGCACCATGTAGTTTCTCTCACAACAATATAACTGCACACGTGGCATCTTGCCATTGATTGGGCAGAGTGCCATCCAAATAGATCTTTCTTAGAAAAATATAATAAAAAAATAAAAAATATTATTTTATTGTTTTCTTATTTTTACATTTCATATATTTTATTTATTTTTACTTAATCATTTAGGAATTAATTATTATTGTATTGATTTTTTTATATTTTTAAATATGTTTTAAAATAGTAAAAAAATATAAATTTAAAAATTTTAAAAAAAAAGAAAATTTTTGTGTTTTGTTTTAAAGTTTAAAATATTATTTTTTAATTTTAAAATTTGAAAAAGTTAAATTAGAATTTGAAAAAGTTGTATTGAAATTTGAAAAAGTTCAATTGTTTATTATATTTTATATAGAAATTTGAAAAAGTTGTAATGATGAGATAAGAATTTTGTGTGAGATGTATTTTTCAAACCTATCCTAAGTCCATTGCTTTGGAAAAACTTTAGACCTCAATAATAAGAGTGATGAATATATAAAGTAAGCTTCTTCTTTTTTCTTTTTTTATAACATTTATTACTTATTTTTAGCGTTGCTCGAAATGTTTATAAGAATAACAATAAATATTAATTTAGTTATTGTTATCATTATAAATTATAACAATATTTAATTTAATTTTTAACAAAACATCTCACTTTATTTTATAATTATTTTACCAAACCAATTTGAGTTATGAGTTGACCAACCAGGCCTAAAAAGTATATATCCTTCTAAAATGTGAATGGGTATAAGATTTGGATACTGACATGAAAAGCTTTAGCTTAATTGATAGACCAATTCAATATGGTTGTGCCCATCCATCTTGACCCCTCCCCATACAACCTAATATTTTGAATTTTGTATTTAGAACAGGAACCCATTCCAAGTAGGAGGATCTTGAGAGAGACACTACTGATGAATAAAAATAAAAATAAAAATATTATTCATTATCCTTTTAATTATCGACGCTTCATAAATTTTTTTAATGATTTATGGGTCATTAATAAGAAATTATGAAAGTGCGAATATTACACCATGTTGGCAAAGATGATTGATTTAAGTGGCAATTGGGGATGATGTGGTCCTCCCCTCCCCCCCTAAAAACAAGTGATCTTCATTTCTTCATTCTTTTTTTCATCTTTTTGTCTTAATTTTCTTCTCCATATTTAAGGATAAACTATTCAAATTAATTACAGATAGTGACCTTATCTAAAAACAAAAAAAAAACATAGAAGTTGAGGTATTATCTTTCTATCAACCTTAAATTTCATGTATGTACGCATTGTAAATAGTGAAAGAGTAGTGCTACATATACTTATATTTTTACTTACAAGACTCATTCTGTTAATTTTCTTTCGAAATTTATAATTTTAAGTTTTAAATTTCATGATCTTCAATATATCAATAACTTATATGTAGAAAAGTAATTTTTTTATAAATTTTTTACATACCGAAATGCGTGGTAGCCCAAATTAAAGAAAAGGAATTGGGTTTTTCAAATACCTTGTTCAACAAAATTATTTCAAAACTATGCAATTAATTCTAAGTTGATAATTTGGCTAAAAATTGAAGAAAAATGGACCGACAAGACAACTTCAAAGCTTTACTAACTTTTGAAAGTTCCCTTTCATCTTACACATGAATACGTGCGTTTTTTGCGCGTGTACCATAAAGCACTCATGCATCGAATATTGCACTCTACATTATGTTGTGGTATAATGTAGAGTGCAATATCTCCCCCCTTCCAACTACATACGCAGCGGATTCATATCTCCTAAAATGAGTAAGGCTAGTAGGCCATCTGCAATTTCTCTTCAGATGGCCTTATTGACTTAGCACTATCACCTAATGGCCCATGATTTATTAAAAATAAGCTATCACAAAAATATATATTTAAATCAAAATAGCATTCAAAAACATAAATAAATAAATAAATAAAGATTGAAATTTTAAGTTCCATCTATCCCTTTTATATTTGTGTTTTTAATTTTTATAATAAATCACGTAGCATCGCATGAAAGTGTCCAGTCAAATGATCAAGTAGCATTATTCCTACTGAAATACCCTATACCTAAAAGCATATTGTACATTACTTATAATTGTTTAGAGTAAATTTTACAAAATTAGACAATCAATAAATATTACAAAATTACTTTTATGTGTGTATCTCTTGCATTATAGGCCTTGTAGTTCGGATAAAAACTCTAAAAAAATTAAATCTGTTTTGTATTCTAGTTACACATAAAATAAGAGAAAATCTTCCTGCAGGTGACACCGGCAACCTTCATTTATCGGAGGCAAATCACAACTTGCCACGTGTGTTGTACACGAAATAACTGAGTAGCCACATTAGACCGAAACCCCTCCCTCCCTCTGAAGCCAGGACTCTCGATCCCCCTCTCTTTGCTCTTCACTCTCTCACTCTTGATCCCCCTCCCTCTGCTCTCCGTCCCTCTCTGAATCTTCAAGACTGGCCAAGGCTAAAAAGTACATCCCCATCGCTGGCGGGAGCTTGATTTCAAACTTCAAGAGCCTCTTCCCCATCCTCAAAACCAGAAGAATTGATGTTTTAGTATATGGGTTCATGTTTGCTTTTTTTGCTTTTACTATTTTTTTAGCCTTCAGTCCCTCATCCGGAGACAAGAAAATGGTTTTCTCCTTCTTCTTCTCCTCCTTCTTCATGTTTCTTCTCCACTCATCTTTTTTTTTTTCCTGTTCTTGTTTGAATATTTTGAATGTGTTCTTGTTCCTGTTCTTCATATTATGTGGAGGAGAAGAAAAGTTATCAACTTCTTGTTGTGCGGATGAATTTTCAGGGAAGAAGTTTGAGAAGAGAATTGAGATTTGTGATTTTGGGTCTTCTCAAATTCGGTGATTTTGGACTTCTTCTTATTTTTGGTGATTTTGTTGTGTTATTTCTCAGCTTCTTCTCACTCTCAATCCCGTTCTCTCTGCTCTCTCTGTCGATCCCACTTACTCTCTCTATAAATATTTCTGGATTTTCATTTTGCCATATTCCAACTTTACATCAAAGATGCTATCTCCATTCGGAGCAGGAAAGAAACCAACTTTTAATAAAGAATGTAGAGTTTGTGCATAAACCTGATTTTTATTCCATAAACATATAAACTGTAGAATGAAAAACATATTCTTTCGAGGTCATGTATAAATGAAAATGCAAAGTTGTGCATGTCCTACAGAGCTTGGGGATGGATCATGATCTTATATAAATCGGTCTGATATACGAAAGAGATTCAAAATCGGTAGGCGTATAGAGAGAGAGAGAGAGAGAGAGAGAGAGAGAAAGAGAAAGAGAGATCGAGTACAGAGAGAGAGACAAAGGAGAGGTGCTTTTGGTCTGGTTTGGAGCTTGAGCAGGAAGGGATTTTCGTGATTCCCTGCTATACGCCCTACCTGGTTTACAAAGGAATACCTATGTGGCAGCTTCTAATTGGTTTCCGATAAGTGAAGTTTTTAGGGGGTTTTGTTACACAACCTCCTACTATTTATCCACACTCCACACTCCACACTCCATACTTTTTAATATTTTTTAATAATTTTTTTAATTTATTTTAAAAAAAAAATATTTCAAATTTTTTATTCACTATTCATATAAAAAATCTTTGATAAAAAAATTTTAAAAAAATTTTTAGAAAAATGTAGAGTGTAGAGTGTGGGTGAATAGTATAAGGTTGTAAAGATTTTTTGTATGTAATATAACCACTAGTACTACCAATCAAAACTATATAATAGTCACTAAACCTTTTAATCTCACAATTGGAAGATGTCTATTTCAAAAAAAATAAAAAAAAATAAAAATTTATTTATCCAAATTGGGGACAACAATAAATTTATTAGTTTATAAGTGAATAAATTTGGTTAAATGCTGTTAATTAAAATAATGATTTATTAAAACTTTGAGAAAGGAATTAGAAAAGAAACCAATATTTTCTCATTTTAACCTTATGAAGGACTAGATAATTACTATATAATTAGGAGCTTGGTTTTGGGATTCCATAGACCATGTAACCCTCAAGCTCCATTTTGTATAAGGTATTCATCTGTCATAAATTAGGAATATCAATAAAATTAGAATACATTTATCTTTCTAAAAAATTAATTAAATTTAAAACATGTCAATTGATTTTAATATATTAAATCCATTCAATTTTTGTTTGCAATTTAAGTATTAATTTTAGAGGAATGATTTGACCACAAAAAGATTTCACAAATATAAATTTGTAAATTGACGTAACTTAATGTGATGCGTCAGATTCTAAAAATATTTTTATTGTAAGGTAAATATAACGTATAGCATAGAGCATTTCAATTTTCTTTTAGCTTGTTCTTCTTTCTCATTACATCAAATCAATTAAATAAATCCTAAAAATAAATATAAAAATTAAATAAAAGTCCACTTATAAGTAATTATATTTATAGCAAATTGACCTTTATAGTTCCAATTAATTATCATTATTATGACGAACTACTAATCCAATTAAAATAAAGACTTAGGCATGTTTATATAAAAAAATGGTTTCATCTCATTTTATTATTATAATTTTTTAAAATTTTATATAAAATATAATAAATAATTTAATTTTTAAAATTTTAAAATAATAATAATATTAAAAAATAATATTTTAATAATTTTTAATTTAATTTTTAATTTTTATTTAAAATCATCTTTTCTTATCTCTTCTAACCATTAAAACGAGATGTTAACTGATCTGTATTCTCTAGTTTGCCTTCGAATAAATAAATAAATAAATAAATAAATAAATAAAAAGGAGAGAGCTTGTAGGAGAGTTCGCACGTAGTTGTATGATTTATATTTGAGCATTAAAGTCAGAAAAAATCATTAATCGTCCCAGAGCCCACGTATATGGCCCGTTCATACATACATCGTCCACGACGTACGCACTTTATCCTATTCAGCCATCCAGTGGGCCCACTGTCCTACGTGTTGGAACCACTCGGACATACATACCCTCCAAATCTTATTAATTACCTAATTTGTCTATCTCTCCCCTCCCTCTCTTCCCACTTTCACGGTCAGCATTCCTAGTTGACCGCCGGCCTCTCTCTCCTCCCCCCATCTCTCTCTCTCTTCTCTCTCTCTATTTTCCCGCAAAACTGGAATCGTATAAAAGCCGAAAACGTGAAAAATAAAATCCATTTCACCAAACTAACGCTCTCTCTCTAAAACCGCGAGTGTGTTGGTTAACGCGTCCATTCTTCTCACGGCTGGTGATTTTCTGAAGCTTTGGAATTTGGAGGCTCGTCTTCAGCTCGCTGTCAGTGATCGCGGAAACGGCGTTGTTGAGAGGGACAGGGATGCTAGGGGGGCCGGGGCCGACGTCGGTGGTCGTCGACGAAGGAGCAATTGCGAGGCCGTTCTGGATCAAGTTCCGAAGTGACTCCGTCTTTGTTCTCTACTCGCCCTTCGTCCTTTGCTTGGCCTCCGGTGACCTGAACTCCAACGCTTTCCTCCATTTTGTCTCCCAGGACGTCCACTTTCTCAAAGCCTTCGCTCTGGCGTAAGCCCTTTCACGATCATAATACATATATATTTAAATGTTGTATTCGGAATCTGATGATTTTTGGATTTCAGGTATGAGCTGGCGGAGGATTGCGCGGACGATGATGACGACAAGAGCGGAATACGTGACTTGAGGAAACGCGTCGTGCAGAGGCTTAAATCGCACGATACTCTTGTTCGAGTATGCTTAATTTACTTTACCAAATAAACATCTTTTTCTGTCTCCATTTATTTTCTTTCATTTCTTTCTTTGTACCTTATCTTTTCAAGTTAAATTTACTTAGCAAAACATATTTTGAGTTAATTTTATAACTTCGCTGTGTTACGATCTTAGGTCCTGTTTGCCTGCATAGAAAACTGATCCAAAAGAAGAAAATTAATTCTCTATAAGACTCCAGCTTCTTCTTCTTTTTTCCTTCTCTGCATGTGCACCTAATCAGAGAAAAAGAAAAAGGAGAAAAGGAAGATTAGATTTTGTCTTGCTCGGAGAAATCTGAGACTAAAGAAGCAAACAAAATATCCTCGACTAAACATCTTCTTCTTCTCCTTTTTGCCTCCCCCACTTGATCAGATAGGGAAAAAAATGGAGGATTAGGGAAGCAATTGGAGATTTATCGATCCCTCTCATACTTGTTTAACTAGGCAAAACTTGGAATTGGACTAGGTCGATATGCATTTCTGACTATTTTATTTTTTCTGTTCATGCTTGTTTCTTGATGCTGAATATCTTGCTGTCTTGTTTTTCCCATTCCCAGGGTTTTAATGAACCATCAATTGGATTTTATTAGTTTCCCCATTATGCAAAATTTCCCTTTTAGTATTTTTATACACAGAAAAATACATATGATTCTTCGATGGTCAGTGAAATATATTAATGTGATCTTTTAAGTCGCGCGACGATGATTTCTATAATAGCTTTGCTTATGATTATTATTTTCACTTCCACCACAGCTTTGATTATGATTATTATTTTCACTTCCACTGTCATTGTATGTGATTGAGTTACAGTCATCATATTAATTATCTCATAAATAAAAGAATCAGTGGCGGTATGACATATGAAATGAATTGGCATGACATCTATGTCTATATCTAGCCGTCGATTATGAACCAATCAATGAATGGAAGTGTTATTTTTGCGTTGAGCTTTGTCAGGATGACTGTTTCTTGATATACTATGGACTAAATCCTTATCCTAGTATTTCATTTTGGTGGTGATGGAATTAGTGGGAGCAAGTTTTCTTCATGTGAGTAGGATGAGGGTTATGTTGATCAGCCAATGTCTACAGGCAATCTTTCTACCATTAGCATCTGGGACGCCTTCCCCTCTCCTTTTTTCCCCTTTGCAATGTGGGTATTGCATGGGCTTGTTTTTCTCTTAGGCTGGTTATCACTAGGGTGGAGAAATACCGAACGCCATTCTTTCTTTGGAATGCTTTTTTGTTACCTGTATTTCATATCCTTGCTGGCTATCATTTTCTGTGTACTTCTTTGCAGGAATGGGGCTTTGAACTCCCGGATGAGAAAGTTTCCAGCGATGCAACAGTCAAATACACAGATTTCTTACTGGCAGCAGCCTCTGGGAGAGTTCAAGGAGAAAATGTTCCTGGTAAAATTGCAACTCCTTTTGAGAGAACAAAAGTTGCTGCTTATATTCTCGGTGCTATTGCACCATGTATGAGGCTCTATTCCTCTATAAGTAGAGAGATACAAGCAGTTCTAGTTCCAGCTGATAACAGTCACATTTACAAAAAATGGTTGGACAGTTATTCTTCGAAAACTTTTGAGGTTTGTGGTGTTATCATCTGCACTTTTTTTTACCTTTTTGCTCTGTATGTGCTGAAACTACAGGGCAAATATATGTCATTAGCACCGATAATCTTCTTTCTCGATTCAGGAATTTGCTTTGCAAGTCGAAGACATGGTGGATAAACTTAGCATTTCATTGACAGGGGAAGAGCTTAAAGTCATAGAGAAGCTTTATTATCAAGCTATTAAACTTGAAGTAGAGTTTTTTGCTACTCAACCAATCTCTCAGCAAACTATAGTTCCTTTGGCTCGTGTGCTTGACCCTGCAGAACGTCGTCTAACCATATTTTGTGACTTTGACTTAACATGCACTGCTTTTGATTCCTCTGCTATATTAGCAGAGATTGCAATTATAACAGCACCAAAGGCCAACTCAGATGGATCCGAAACCCAACTTGCTCGTATGTCATCGGCTGACCTGAGGAGCACATGGGGTGATCTTTCCACCCAATATACTGAGGAGTTTGAACAGTGCATAGAGAGTATCATGGATAGCAGAAAAGGTTTGATAGCTGATTACTTCTTGATATCTGGCTTCTAGTTTGAGTGTAATATGCTGAAGACTTTTCAAAAGTTATCAAATAATAACTTTACTGTTGTGTCTTTCTAGTGGAAAACTTCAACTATGAAGGTTTGAATAAAGCCCTTGAACAAGTTGCGGAGTTTGAGAAAAGAGCAAATACAAGGGTGGTTAATTCAGGAGTACTGAAAGGTTTACCTCTAGAGGAGATAAAACGGGCTGGGCAGCGCCTCATTCTTCAGGAAGGTTGTAGAGGATTCTTTCAGAAGATTGTGAAAAATGATACTCTGAAAACCGTAGTTCATGTGCTTTCATACAGTTGGTGTGGTGATCTCATTAGGTCAGCTTTTTCATCAGGTATAATTTTTGAAGTTTCACTGTGTATGAAGTTTCACTGTGTAGAGATATTCCCATGTATAAGATGTGAAGAAATATTATTATGTCAAAAGAACCTCAAAAGAAAAAATGAAATATATATTGATCTGCTCAATCCACCCTCAGATTCATTTGGTAAATTAGGCTTGTTGATATGAACGTCCTCTTTCTCCTTTTACTATTTCTTTCATTTTCTTCTTTTGTGTTGGCATAGATGATTTTTATTCCTTTTCTATTTCACCCAGCAGGGGATCTAGACGAGTTAAAAGTACATGCAAACGAGCTTACTTATGAAGAATCTGTGACTACGGGTGACATTGATATGAAGGTGGAGTCTCCCATGGAAAAGCTTCAAGACTTCAATGACATCCTAAATGAGTGCAACAGCGAAGGCAAGCACTTGACAGTTTACATTGGAGGTTCAGTGGGGGACTTGCTTTGCCTGCTTCAAGCAGATATAGGTATTGTAATTGGTTCAAGTTCAAGCTTAAGGAGGCTGGGAGATCATTTTGGTGTCTCTTTTGTTCCATTGTTCTCTGGTTTGGTGAAGAAGCAGAGAGAACTTGTCAAAGATGGCTCGTGTAATTGGAAAGGGCTATCTGGCATTCTTTACACCGTCTCGAGTTGGGCTGAGATACATGCGTTCATTTTGGGATCGTAAGTACCTCTTGCGTCTTCTGTTCGTTAAAAAAAAAAAAAAAACTCCAAAATGGAATTCTTTACACATTAGGACATATGTAGAGTACAAGTACCAGTGTGGCTACTTTTATTAAGGACCACGGGTCGGCCCTTATTCTTTTTTTCTTCAGGGTCTGCCACCCAGAAATATACAGAAGTGTGACTAGAGTTGAAAAAAACAAATATTACTGTAATGCTAGGTATAGTCAAATTACGCAAACAAACAGTCTCTCTATTCAATTCATTAATCAATTGTATTCATGTTCAGCTTTTCTTCAATATTTTTTTTTTTGTCATTGTTGTATATGACTTTGAAGTTTCAAACTTGTTCATCAATCATGTTAAAGATTTCAGTGGCAACTTTGTCAGAAGCAGAGTAAGAGATCTGTCAATATTTGTGCTAATATTTCTGAGTGGGTCATTTGAGATGTGTAAATGGCTGGCATGTATCAAGACTCAAGATTACTGTTACTGCTCTCTGTAGCTTGGGTGATGTCAATGGCAATTTCAGATTCAACTCTTTATTTGAGATGCCTCGAAAAAAGATTGCCTAATCTACAGTCTTTTCGATATTAGGAAGAGCTCTATGTTTTCTTAGCCCATAACATACAGATCCATTGCCCAGAAAAATTTCAATTTATTTGGGCCGTAGGCCCGCCAAAACCAAAATAAATGAGATTTTATTTTTTATTTATTTATTTTATTTTTTAAAAAGAAGTGTTGGTCAGATTTGTCGTCTCTTTAAGGTAGGTCCCAGATGTATGAGTGGGGTCCAAAATTGGAAATACATACTACATGCATTGCATGTGGGCGTTCACGATGTGGAAAGAGTGGGCATAAAGCCATGTGGAGGCACGTAAATAAGCTTTGCCTTGACATCACCTTTTCTCCAATAAGAGGGAGAAGAGAAGGATGTTCTTCCCAACTCAACCCAACCCAAGGAAGCTGCCTGCTGTTTCCACATGGCTGCCTTTTCCAATATCTTCTAAATTTCTAATACCCATATCGCTACCACTATAATGGATAAATAATATATTAATTAAAAGTGCACAATTTCACCCGATTTAGTTTTTATTTTTTATTTTTATGTTTTGAATCCAGCAGGTCCACATGTGTGCATGTGAAAATAGAAGACATGATAAAAATTAAATATTAGTTTTTTTCTGAGACGAATAGCAGTTGGTGGGCTCATCAGACCCATGATTGATGTGCATTACTTTCTTCTATTTCCTTCTCTTTTCTATTTTTTTTTCTTTTAATTTATATTTTGATATGTGAACACGACAGACTCCCTTTTGAGTTTTGATGTTTTAAGTACTTATGGGTAGATTTCATGATCTCCCTCTAATACTTTTGTTTTTCTTTAATGATTTATTCCTATTTGGAGAAAAGAAACCATGGGAAAAGAGAATTTTGTTCTTTCAAAGGGAAATTGTGAGCTTTTTTAGGATGCTTCAATTAATAAACTTGGCGTGGCCCACCCATATCAACTGTATCATTTGAGAAGAGAAGGGTTTTGTCTTTCTTTTTTTTCTTTTATGGTTTTCTTCACTCACCTTAATAACATGGAAAGATTCCTTCCTCTCAATCATATAGCTGATAACTAAGCTGTGCCCATTAAGCTATATATTACGGCCAATTAACCATTAAGTGGATGATGAGTGTCCCCATCTTGGGTTTCTTTTAAAATATTTACAGGTCGATGTGTACTTTTCCATCCTAGATCGATGTTGTCTACACTATTTTTTTTTTCCCCTTTCTTTCTTGTGGAATTAATATACAAGTTTTAAGAGAATTATTTATGGTTTCTTTTGTATAATCTAATGAACTAATTCCCCTTATCACATGGGTCTGATTTTGATGTTAGGTTTATGATCACATGAACATATATCAATGTTCTGGCTCATGTGTTGAATCCCACACCTCTTAATCTTTACGCTTCATGATTAGGTGATTGTGGGTCCTCCTTAAGCATTATTTCTGAATCTTTGTCATACTTAGAAGTTACCCTTTACCAGTTTGCAAGTCTTAAATCATTTTGAGCATGCAGGGTTTGAATTCCAGTACTTTCACACTCGTGTAAGGAGCTTAAAGAAATAATAATCTCACAGATTTTAACTGTAATTTATTCCATGCACTTAGTGAATGCCCCAAGTCTGTCCCTTTTTTCTCCCTTTTTTTCCTTTTCAATCTACTGAAAAGCAAAACCTAGCTATTATTAACCCTACTAGATGTTGATTCCTAATTGAGAGCTGCTATAGTCACAAAGAGATTACATAAAGTAAACTCATAAACTGATGTATTTTCATAGAATCTGTTAGATCTACTTTATAATAAATGTAACTTTACAATCTGACATACTACATCAAGTCACATTAGTATCTAAGTTTACTTTTGTTTTATCTCTTTGCGGGTAAAGTGTTTTCATTCCTAATTAATAACCAAGTAATGGTAAATTTGAAGTATCATGAGTTAATCCCTTCCTAAAATCAAATCTTATCTTTTTTCTTCTTTTTATTTTCTTTTTCTTTGGACCCACAAAAGCTGAGTGATAAGGCATGACACATGAAGCTCAATTACGCAATTGAACAGTACCATATATACATAATACACATACTCTCACATTGATCTTGAATCTTTATTTCATCATAGTTTTTTATTTTTTCCAGGCTAATAATAGTGCAAAAGAGAAATAAATATATATTAGTGGTGGAATAAATAATAAAATGAACCAGAAGCTAGCACATTGTGCTGACTCACTCAAGTTGACCATTATGAAAGAAAGAAAGAAATAGAAGAAGAAACAATTAATGCCACCATTTGTAAGAATACATTCCATCCCCATGTTTAATGTCGGAAGAACTTCCAATAACTCCAAACTTTCTCGTCATTACTCGCTGATTAACAGCTGTTGCAGTACCCAAGACCTCACGAGCCCTCAAAGATAAAAATAGGAACTAATCATTTAGTTTTATTAATATTTATATACCAACCCATCTGCATTAATCAGCCTTCTTTCCGTTACTATTGTCTATTAATTCTTCACAGAATGAACACTTGTACTGAGTGAGTGATCTCCCACATATAAAACTCGCTCGCTCAACTCAGCCATCTTTCGTTCTAGCTAGCTAGCTTTCTTAGCCAATGAAAATGGTGGCAAACTGAAAAACTAATTAAACAAGAAAAAATGAAGAAGAACGAGATGCAACTGAAACCCCAGTTCATGTGGTTCTTGTTCTTGTTCTTGTATTGTTTTTACATTGTTTGCTGTTGTTTCGGTATTGCTGCTGCAGCTGATGAGGATGAAGTGAGTGTTCTTCTTTCGATAAAAGCGGGTCTTGTTGATCCTTTAGATAGCCTTCGAGATTGGAAATTGTCAGACCATGCAGCCCACTGTAACTGGACTGGAGTGTGGTGCAACTCCAATGGCAATGTTGAGAAGCTAGATCTTTCCCACATGAATCTCAGCGGCCTTGTATCGGATGACATCCAACGGCTGAAAAGTCTCACTTCTCTCAACTTGTGCTGCAATGGGTTTTCGTCTGCATTGCCCACATCCCTTTCCAATCTCACAGCATTAAGGAGCCTTGATCTAAGCCAGAATGCCTTTGTTGGAGGCTTCCCAGGAGGCCTAGGAAGTGCGGCTCGTCTTATAACCTTGAATGCTTCAAGCAACGATTTCTCGGGTTTTCTTCCTGAGGATCTTGGAAATGCTATTTCCCTGGAGAGCCTGGATCTTAGAGGGAATTTCTTCGAAGGGTCAATTCCAAAGTCCTTAAAGAATTTGCAGAAGTTAAAGTTTCTTGGCCTCGCTGGGAATAACTTCACAGGCAAAATTCCTGGAGAACTTGGGCAACTTTCATCACTGGAGAAGATTATTTCTGGGTACAATGAGTTTGAAGGCGAAATCCCGGCGGAGTTTGGAAATCTTACCAATCTCAAGTATCTTGATTTGGCATCTGGCAATATTGGTGGCAAGATTCCAGCTGAATTGGGAAGGTTAAAGCTACTAGAGACAGTATACTTGTATGGGAACAATCTTCAAGGCAGCATTCCACAGGCTATCGGCAACATTACTGCATTAACTTTGTTGGATTTCTCTGATAACTTGTTATCAGGGGAAATTCCAGCTGAGATAGGTGAGCTGAACAATTTGCAGCTCTTGAATCTAAAGTGCAATCGGTTGTCGGGTTCGGTTCCTACTGGACTAGGAGGGTTGACTCAATTACGGATTCTTGAGCTGTGGAATAATTCTTTTTCGGGGCCATTGCCAAGTGATCTTGGCAATAATTCGCCATTGCAGTTGCTGGACGTCTCCTCCAATGCACTCTCCGGTGAGATTCCAGCAACCTTGTGCAGTGGGGGCAATCTCACAAAGCTCATTCTTTTCAACAATGCCTTCTCGGGGCCAATTCCTGCTGCCTTATCAGCATGTCTGTCACTTGTCCGGGTTCGAGCGCAGAATAATCTTCTTTCTGGGACAATTCCAGGAGGTCTTGGAAAACTCGGGAAGCTTGACAGGTTAGAATTAGCAAATAATAGTCTCACGGGTCAGATCCCAGATGATATTGGTTCTTCTACATCGCTTTCTTTCATTGACTTCTCTAGAAACCGCCTCTATTCTTTGCTTCCTCCCACTATTCTTTCGATTCCAAAACTGCAAACCTTCATAGCTTCAAACAATAACTTGGAAGGTAAAATCCCTGACCAATTCCAGGACGGGCCTTCACTTTCTGTGCTTGATCTCTCATTGAACCATTTCTCTGGAAGCATTCCAGCTAGCATTGCTTCATGTCAGAAATTGGTAGTTTTGAATCTCAGGAACAACCAACTGACAGGACAAATCCCAAAAGAAATTGCCATGATGCCCACTTTGGCCAGTCTCGATCTATCCAACAACTCTCTTACTGGTGGAATACCAGAAGATTTTGGGATATCTCCGGCCTTAGAAATGCTCAACGTTTCATACAACAAGCTACAAGGTGCTGTTCCAACAAATGGTTTACTAAGAACTATAAACCCAGATGATCTTGTGGGAAATGCCGGTCTCTGTGGTGGTGTACTCCCTCCATGCGATGGAAACTCTGCATTCGCATCAAGACATGGGAGCTTTCACGCAAAGCACATTATTGCTGGATGGATCATTGGAATTTCATCATTTTTAGCAATTTTATGTGCTCTCTTTGGTGCTCGAACTCTGTACAAAAGGTTGTATTCAAACGGAAGTTGCTTCGAAGAAAGATATGAAACAAGAAATGGGGAGTGGCCATGGAGATTAATGGCATTCCAGAGGCTCGGTTTCACAACTGTTGACATTCTGGCTTGCATCAAGGAATCAAATGTAATTGGTATGGGAGCAGCTGGGACTGTCTATAAGGCTGAGCTGCCTCGACTAAATACCGTTGTGGCAGTCAAAAAGTTGTGGAGATCTGAAGCTGATATTGAGACTGGAAGCAGAAATGATCTTGTTGGAGAGGTGAATCTCCTGGGAAGGCTAAGGCATCGAAATATTGTTCGATTATTAGGATTTCTCCATAACGACACTAATGTAATGATAATATATGAGTTTATGCAAAGTGGCAACCTTGGAGAAGCCTTGCATGGCAAACAAGCAGGAAGGTTGCTTGTAGATTGGGTTTCTAGGTATAACATAGCACTTGGAGTTGCACAAGGGCTTGCTTATCTCCACCACGATTGTCACCCACCGGTCATCCATCGAGACATCAAGTCGAATAATATTCTGCTTGATGCAAATCTTGAGGCAAGGATTGCCGACTTTGGGTTGGCAAGGATGATGATCCGGAAGAATGAGACAGTTTCAATTGTGGCTGGATCATATGGATACATAGCTCCAGGTCAGTTACTATATCTTTTAGCCAAATTGATTCTGATTTTGTTTTCCTCTCTTTAAGCAATCATTGATCTGTGAATTTCTAAGCACTTCAAGATGAGAAAGAAGATTACGAGTTCATTCTATAAAAGATTACAAAAAGAAACTTGAACATGTCTGCTCTGTAGCGATTCTGTAATTTTGATGCTTCCATTGCAGAGTATGGATACACCTTGAAGGTCGACGAAAAGATCGACATATACAGCTTTGGAGTGGTTCTACTGGAGCTTCTCACCGGAAAGCGGCCATTAGATCCTGAGTTTGGAGAATCTGTGGACATTGTTGAGTGGATAAGAAGGAAAGTTAGAGACAACAAATCATTAGAAGCAGCCCTAGACCCCAACGTTGGAAACTGCAAGCATGTTCAAGAAGAGATGCTCTTAGTCCTTCGAATAGCTCTTCTATGCACAGCCAAGCTCCCAAGGGACAGACCCTCCATGAGGGATGTCCTGACAATGCTAGGAGAGGCAAAGCCACGGAGAAAAAGCAGTAGCAACAATGATGGATGTACAACCAACAAAGAGAAGCCAGTCTTTAGCACATCACCTGTACACGGCCTGCTCTAGGAACAAAATTGAGTTCCTCCCCCCTCAGCTGTCGTTTTGTTAAAAGTTGTTCTTTTGTATGTAGATTCTTCTCTTGTTAATGTTTGTAATCACAGTTTCACATTGGTGTCCAGAAGACTGAAGGCTATATGAAATCACATTTTTCTTGCAAATAAAGCATCACTTTGGAGAATTCAACATCGTCATTATTGAGTTGTTTTTGTCCACCTTCAAGTATATTTGTATAATATATCTCCAGTAGAAGAAACGAAAAGGAAATTAAAACAAGCCCATTCAAGCGTGCAGAAAACAAAAGCATTGAAACACTCGCATTGACAGCAAAAACAAACAATATTTCACTGAACTGTCCATGTGTATATATAACGGTAAAATATTGAATAAAAAAAAATTATGCATATACATATTTGATAAAGAGCAAACCAAAACAAACAGGAGCCGTGGATCAACCATTACTTTTCAAAACGCTTTTACTACGCAGTATCCTCTCTCTTTTGTTATATATCACTTTCGAGTTTCAAGCCAAATCTCGCTTGTTGTTGAAGTTTCCAAAACCAGGTCTAGATGGGCTTGGTTCTTTGCCTCCCATTTGTTTCCTCTGACCTTGGAGCTGCGTTAAGAGTTTATTTTAACAGGATGCTATCAACTGAAAGTGCAGCTTCCAAATGTCAACCTTATTGTTGATTGCAGTCTCTACTTACCAAGTCCATTAGCTTCAGATGTCCTCATAATTCTTAGCCTCCTCACGGAGCTAATGAACATCCTGAAAGCAATTTAAGAATCAAAGACAAATTATGACAATCAGAACAGATAATGACTTGTAACAAGGACCAAATAGTAAAGAATAAAGACTCATTCGCCAGTAGTGCATTCTCTGCCTCGTTTTATTCATGTATTTGTTTTTTCATTTTTTCCCTATTCCTTTTTTTAATGGCACTAGGTATCCGAGAACAAAGTCCAGTCTAATCTAGTGGTGCAATTCCCCCAGTCCAATGGCCCAAGAAATTGTTTGCACCCAAAGGTTCGAACCTTAGCCATTGAGGAAGCATACCACCATGAACAAGGCACTTACCACTTGAGCCAACCCCTAGATTTCCCCTATCTATGTCTCTACATTCTCTATTCCTTCATTTGTCATGGAATATAAATCCTTGGATGAAACCTAGAATGTCCGCACACGAAACCTAGAAGATAGATTATCAATAGCACTTGTCAATCAAGATATTTACAAATTGAACATGCCCTTTGCCAAATAATTCAATGAGATCAATACCTTCAAGTAATATGCATCCCAATATTGCATGTTACTATTAAACAACTCCAGCTCACGAGTTAAAATTATGTACAGTTATTGTCATATTACTAAAGCAGCCACTAGCTGCATTGTGGCTGTGGTAAATAGGCAATGCCAAGGCAACACCTACTTACAACTTAAGTAGTAGTGGAACATAACAAAATCACATTAGCCAGGAACCTATCCTCATGAAGGCAATTTCTTAGGCCAAATAAATAAAGTGATCAGTTTATAACGAAACATATTAGACATACCCCCAAGGAACATCTCCAACAAGCATCCAGTCACCCTCTCTGTCTTCGTATGTGAGCACAAATTCAGAAGATCCATCCAGCAATCTTGATGGTCTTGTTGCTTCTACCATCATGTCATGTTCCTCTCCACTTGATCCTAGTCACAGATTGGAGCCACCACCACTCATTAAAAGAAAATAAGCACGCTTCTGCTTCATGCCTATAAACAGAAACTTGATCATCTAGATAACAATGATGAAGGATTTCATGCCTTATAATTTCTTAAATTTCAAAATTTTCTTTAATCCTAAATTATCCTAAGTTTTCAATGCTTCAAAATTTGGAACACTTTTGATTGTTCCTACATGAAATCCAAAACTTATTGCCATACTTTTGGCAAAAGGCTGCAAAATTTAGGAATCCTTTGTTATTTGAACTTAATTTATTTTTTGAGAAGTAGGAATCCGTTTTTAATTTCAACAGACGCTCATGCCAAAGTGTTAATTACAGCCCAAAACCTTTGCTCATTAAACAAGTAAATTAATACACAATAACTCTCATTAATGATCAAAGATTTAACAACCCATGCAATACTTTCTTTTTTGAGTCTCGTCTTAGGTCAATTAGAGATTCATTTTGCCGAGAAACCTGTCTTTTGAACCCATAAAATGAAAAGGGTTCTTAACTCCTAAATCTGAAACTCAAAATACAAGGTATAAAAACACTCACGTATTGAATTCATTATTGTAGATGATGTCTGAAACATATCCTCCAGTTTTTGTGTCAAGGTTGCATAGCAACTGTGTGCACTCAAATCAACCTTCCTTCCAATAGGAGTTCCATCCATATTCACCTTCACAAACAGAGAGCTTCTTGAGTGTCCCTTCACTTTAGCATTAACATTGCTCTTGTCACAGCCATTGTTAGTTTCTTTTCCATCTGTAGTATTACTGTTTCTGTTTTTCCCAATAAGTGAGTTGAATACTTCAGTGACTGGTAATTTTGTTTGGCTGACCATGCTATTCATTCTATATGCTCTTACAGGAGGCCATCCCACAACCTGACTGCTTTAAGAATTTAAAAAGAAGAATCCATCAGTGAAGAAAATGAAACTAATATAAATAGGTTGCAGAAATGCAATCACCAAAATCAATAAGTTGTAGCACAATCAGAAAGATCCAAAGTCAACAAAATATCGATACCAGAAGAATTACGAAGAATGAACTGTTCGCACATGGCGAGATTTTTCTGATTCTTAAAAGATATGATTAGATCCCAAAAATGATGGCAGAAACCAACTGGCTATGGCACCAACAAGCAATAGGCTCGGCATGATACTGCCAAAAACCTACCATAGATAACTAGGAAAACATCTCAAACAACAACAAAAAACCACCTACTCCCAACTTGTCAAACAGGGTGGACCAATCCTGACACTGTCAAAACCACAAACTTTACAAAACCTTTCCAGCAAACCGTTAGTTCTGCTAACAAATTGATTCAAGTCAAATACATGCATGCAACAACTGCAGCCAGGACACTGGTGCTGTGAAATGATACACTATTGGTCTAAAGGCGAACTTTTTTACATCCTAACAATATGTTAACCAAGAAACAGAAAGTTGATTGTGTGCTATTTTGGCAATAAACCAACAATAAAATAAGTCAATGACACCAGATCATCAAAGTACAGCAATAACTGCCAATTAAGGAAGCTCTGGACAAGGTTGCACTTGAAAGCAAGTTCGTGTAAGATCAAATGGGAGTCATATTTGGTGGGGGGGTGAGGGCAACTTCACCCTGAGATTTTCGATATTTGTAGGCATGATTATATGTTCCCAGTCCAACTTGAAAGAGAAGAAGACTGGGCTTGTGTTCGACTCTTTGATGGTTGTTTGGGTAACAATTGGGAAATAAATTTTTGAGTAATGATACAATTACAACTTTCTTACAACTCTTTTATTGTGCATTTCAAATTAATCATTGCAAGCATGCCACTTTGTTAAAAATAACTTTCAAATTTACAAAATTACCCTTCGTTTAATATAGAGTTGTAAGAGAGATATAAGTTAATCACTTTCCTAAATGTTTTACTAGATTACTCAATTTTTTAGCCCAATCAAGAGAAATCATGGATCTTCCAATGGATAAGGGAAAAGCAGGGTACAAACCCCATGGTTGCCATAACGTATACTTTAGGATCTATGCGGGCAAAGTCTCTCAAGTGACCCAACAAAGCCTTAATCTTGGGCCAATTGACACATTTATCTCTCTGAGAACTAAGGCCTACTAAGCAGATGTAAAGATAATTAGAAAACAAGGGAGCAGGGAATCAGAACCTTTTGAGCTTCCGGTGTGATACAAAGATGCCCAACGTAGGGGGTAATTAGAATTGTATATTTAATCTCAGATATGCGAATTGGATTAGGTATGGGAATAAAACCACAAAATAAAAGCAAGCAAAAAGCCTCGTATGCTTATCAGCATCAGATCCATCAAATCCAAACACAAAAAATCACAATCACAAAATTAATCTGTGATAGATATACCAAAGTCAGAAAAGAAGATTGGAGAATAACATCCTAGTCATGAAATGAGAAGCGGAGTAAAGTATATTGCAACTGTAGAATAACAGAACAAGGCATTAAAGCAAACAAACTTAGACTCGATTTAGCAGAAAGCACATAGGCTAAGGAAGCAATAAAAATACTAAACCTAAACAGTATGGGTTAAAAAAAACTCCAACAAAGGAAAGAAAGGGCATATCCAATAATCCAAAGATCTTACTACCTGGCACCATTAGCAGCAGCAACAGAATCAGCACTTCTCTTGGTCCCAGATGAAATATTAGCTCTGCTCAAAGAGGAGGATGACGATGACGATGAGGATGAAGCTGAAGACGAAGAACCCACGTAAGGAAAATCCTTGGCCGTCAAAAACCGAGCATATTGACCACCCCTTGGACCTTGTTGGGCCTTACAAGAACCACCACCAAGACTCAACCCAAGACCCAGCTCAAGCTCAGACTCTTCCGGGCAAGAAGAAGAATCCTCAGACGACAAGACCAGGTTGTCATCGTTTGACACCGTGGACATCGACACACCACTCGTAATAGACCCTCCTCCTCCACCAGACACCACTTCACCAACACCCTGCATTGAAATCTTTGTAGCCTGTAATAGCTCTTAAGCTCCTAGACCCAGAAAAGATCTTCAAAGAAAAAGAATTAAGAGGAAGGCAGTAGATTATAGAGAAGAGGACAAGGGGGGTTTAAGAGGAGGAGGGCCAATAAAGGAAGGAAAAGGAAAAGGGAGAAGAAGAGAAACGTGTGGGCTCTGTTTGGTGGTGAGTAATTGGGAAAGGAAGGAAGGAAGGAAAGCAAAAGAAGAAAAGGTCGGGTGGGTGTGGTGGAGGTGGTGATGGGGACGGAGGAAAAGGATGTGGTTGGGGGCACTAATGCTGCATGGCCCCCACCCTCTTTGTCTAGTTTATGCTCCACCATCAACATATCCTTTTACTACATCTTCCCCTTCCCCTAGTCCCTACCAAATAAATGTGTTTTCTGTTTTAGAAATGCTTGCTCTTAATAGATTTTATAAATAAGAAAATTATAGATTATATATCATATTGTTTGAAAACATTGAGCCTAATTTTGCCTACCATAGCCTAACTGGTACCGACTTGGATTGGTTTTGGATGATTTTTAGTGTTTGGTTTACAAATTCTCAAACTTGAATTCGCCTTGTGTGTATATATATATATATTACATGTGTAAATTTAGAGTTATTATATTCTCAACTAATTGAACTAAGTGCTAATTCTGTAGAATACATTATGTATCGATTTGATAATAAAATTTTAAAAAAATATATTAATCATTTATTCTTTTATTATCTTCTCATTATTTCATCACTTGATATTAAATAATAGATTTATAAATAAAATATAATAAATAACTTCTAATTATCTAATATTATATTATAAGATGAATATAAAAATAAGAACGAAGAGTAGCATTTCCTAAATTTTTTTGTAAATCTATTCTCTTTTTTTGGCTGTTTCTCATCTTTCTTTATTTATTTATTTCTCCGCGTGATTGCATTAAAATATTATATGATTTGTGTCCTACATATATTTGTTGTCGTTGTATCCAAGTGCGAGCCATTGTATCGATATTCAAAAAATGGATCCTTTTTCATTCATTTAACCTTAATTACTTCTTAACAATAATTTTTATTTCTCAAGTGCTGACTGCTCAATGTCTCGAAAGAGAGAAATCAAATCGTTCCAAATACGATGGGACCCACAACCTATGTACTCCCAACGACAACCCGACAAGATGGGGCCCAATTCATCAAATATCTCGACACTTTTGGAGTTCAAGGCCCACCTGGGCCCCTCTACTGTAATCACGAATTTCTCAACACGTGGGGCTTCACTGCCCATCGAATATAACGTAAGACGGCCCAACGGAAGACTATGAAACCCTTGGGCGGCGTTTTTTGCCTTTGGAGTGAGTCCCCGCACCTTGATTTGAGGTTCCGAGTTTCATGCGCCCCCACCAAACGTCCTGCCCCGTGGCTAATTCTTCCGATAGACGGGCACGATGCTGTCTCGCACCTGGGGCGCTGTGTCTCCCGATGCCCTCGCAAGTCGCAAACAGATATATGGCTTTTCTTTTTCTTTTTTTTTTCTAAGAAAGCAGTTTATAAACTAAAGATTATATGATAGAAGATTCAAATTTGGTGGGAGTCAACAATCATCTTAAAGCAAATAAACGTAATACTGGTAAAAATAAAAAAGAGGAACTTAGAGCTAAAATTTGACTCTATCCATTTTTTACTAAGGAAAAGTCACTTGAAGTAATTTTTAAATAGTCTGATAAATAGATTATTAAGCTGTGACTAAAAGTCACAATGAGATAATGTACTGCAACTTGTTTGTTTGGAATGTCTGGAAAAGACTTTCACTTGATCATCAGTTAGAAAAATAAAAACATAGGATAGCAGTCGAAAATTGTGTCGAGTTGTCAACACAGGCGGTGATGAAGCGTGCAGGACACGCACCACCATTGGAGTGGAAAGGAGATGGTACCCATTCAACATTTTTTTTACAATTTTTTATATACTCAAAATAAGACATTTTCATAAAATAATTTATAATAATAATATCATTCTATAGAAATATATTTAATTTAAAATATAAATATAAAAAATATTGTAGGTATATCATTATTCATTTCCAGACACGTTTGTAATTAGCAGGGACCCGTAATTTTGCATTAGAAAAATATATGCTTTACTCCCACGAATTTTAAAAATAATTTACTTAAATTAAAAACCGCCATCCAATTTTAACTATTAAGATAAATAAAATAAGTGAGTTACAATATTGATGGTTGGCTCATAATAAATGATACAAAAACTCTTAAGAAATTGTATAATAATAATAATAATATATTGGTTGTGGCATATTTCAAATCTTTTATGAGCATGTCTCCACCGGTCCCAATGGTGAGGCTGATTTGTTAACCAATCTTGAATGAGTCAGGTCTAAGCAATAAAACAAGTCATTCAGCAGAAGAGACTTTTAATCCTAATTTGCTTCTCTTCCAAGCCACATACTGACACATTCAGTTTTGATGCATTAGGTTACAAAAAATATAGTTTTGTCCTCAAACAGGGCCAAATCAATGCCTTAAATTGTCCAAAGCTGATTTTGTCTTTCACTCCAAATGTCAAAATGGTCCCATATTATTATTTTTTTCGACATTTCAAAGCTTTATTTGTTAATACTTTTCTGGATTGGGTTGGGTTGGTCTTGTCTTAGGATAAGTTTAGGGGGTGAGATGAGAATTTTGTGTTTTGTTTTAGAGATTAAAATATTATTTTTTAGTTTTAAAATTTGAAAAAGTTGATTTGGGATTTGAAAAATGTGTATTGAAATTTGAAAAAGTTGAATTGTTTATTATATTTTATATGGAAATTTGAAAAAGGTATAATGATGAGTTGAGATAAGATGAGAATTTTTGAAAAATTTTAGCTTCCAAACCTATCCTTAAATGTTTCCCAGACGGTTTTGTCTTTAGTCAAAAGAATATCGCAAACTAGGCTTTACTCCTCAATCAAAATACCAACTATATTGCTCATCTGGGCTTTTAAACCCAAGCAAGTGTTTAGCCAATCCCAACAAGAACAGCCCATGTTGGTCGTTACCTTACAATGCTAACTAAATATATTGCATTATAGTGCGGAGAGAAAAAAAACTTGGATCTCCCCCTTCTTTTTAGGTTGCACTACATGCCAACTGATCTCATCATATTTCTCAACAAAAGAAAACAACTGTTTCACATAACTTATTTCATGAACATATCGAGTATGGAGGTCCCCTCGGTTTGGTTTACCAATAATGGAATGGAAGAAACTTGGGTGAGCAGAAGAATCAAACAAGGAAAAGGGTTGCGGTAATCAATAGTATACGACTCTCATTTCTGCTCAATGGAAGGATTCTCCAACTCCTTCTCCGACTCTTGAGGCTTGTATTCGGTGCATGATGTACAAGCTGGAGGAGGGAAGTCAGACAGACTTATCCGCAATGCCTGATGCTTCTCGTCATTTCTAGGAACATGAAGGAGAGCATCCATGATTAGAATGTCCCAATCACGAGGCCGGAAAAATGATAACCAAGAGTCATCTGTTAAGGAAACAAACTGAGTCTGTCAACTAAGTAAAAAAATTAATGTTTCAAGTGACATAAGTAACTGAAATCATGCACTGAATAAAAGAGCCAGAATACAAAGAGAGTATTATTACTATCAATATTTTATAATCATAAGACTTTCCAAACAGAAGCGTTTTGTTTTACCCACTTTTCCTAACCAGTGCATAAAATGTCAGAAGGATGATAGGGACCATCTTGACTAGAGGTGCCTACTAAGACTATGGTTTTGGATGCAAAAACACAAAGCATACATTAAATAACTTGAAGATGACAAAACAGAACTGACAATCTAAACAGCATATTGAAGTCGAGTGCAAACCTCCATTACGGACTGCCTTCAACTGGAAGGTTCCCGAGCCTTGCGGTCCAGACACAGGAAATGTACAAGATACAGAGTGCCTCTTATGAGTTACTGCAAGTGATGCATTGTACCATGGACCCTTCAAAATAGGTTCCCCAATGGCATCTATGACTGCCCGGTTCTTACTTGCTTTCTCCAAGGCTTTGCTGCAAAGTTTTTAGGCAAATGATTAGCAACCATTGTCAATCTTTCTTTCTTTTTTTTGTTGCTCGAGTACAGAAAATATTGAAGATGGAGACAGGATTAAGGATGATGAAATAAAATCATGTCTAGTGGATGGAAAGTTTCAATATTATGGAATGTTCATTATTTTAAGTAACTTTGTTTGCCATAACACAAAATATATAAGAAACAAAACATTATCAACCAAGCCCAAAAAGTGGCATACATACATATCATTCAACTCACCTAAACCTTAATACCAACTAAATCGGGGTCAACTTCATGCACCCTTTTCCAATAAATTTGGGTTCAGATGTTTTTTCATGATTCTACCCTACATAAGATCATACTCTCCCTCACCTCCTCTTTTATTGTATCCTCTTTTCCTAATTCTACCCATGTCATTTTATGCATCCCTCCGCTACACACGATGGATTCAATAACGAAAATATCTCGATTTCAGTAAGAGGGTCATTAATAAAAACTTATCTCACTTATCAAAAATACCAAGCCCTAGTTCTAGGATATTCCTATAGGTAGGCCTACCCCATGTACACAAGTACACGGGACATTTAAAAGAGAAAGCACAAATATTTCTTTCATTTTCTATGAATGATAAATATATCTGAGCCTAAAATTCAAAGATGAATATGCCACCATTGGTAAAAGTGTTTTTGCATTTCAAAGCTCTCAAGACTAAGGATGAATAGATTGTAATTATAATATTCTCTTACTGACATATGTAAATTTTCATCATTTTTTTTATAAGTAAATTTTCATCATGACATCGACTAAAGCAATTGGTACACCTTGCAGTGGAGATTCACAAAGTTTTAAATACCGTGCTGTACCGGCTGGTACAGCTGGTATTTACCATGCTGGACTAGTAACCGGCACGGGCGAGATAGGTGTTTCGTACCGGGTCAAATACCGGCCATTTCGGTGCGCTTCAGTCAATAACAACTGATTTTCGGCATGCCGACCAGTTTTCAGTGTACCGGCCGAAATTTTGTATTTTAGTGTATTTTCATAATTTTCACTTCAATTCTCACATCTGAAGACTATTTTCCTAACTTTTTTTAATCCCCTTTTCTCGAGAACTGAAAATCAAATCCCTACTCTCATTTTCGTGATGAAGATAACTGATTGTTTCTTTTAATAGTTGGATTGAGAATTTAGAAGTATTATTGAGTTTTATAAATATGTTTTAACTTTGACTCGCATTGATGTTATTTTGAAATATAATTTATACATATATAGTTAATTTATCTATATATAGACTATTCCGAAACAGTACCCGTACCGAAATATTTCGTTCCAGTGCCTTAACCAAAACGGTCACCGAAACAATATTCAAAACTTTGGTAGAGAATGATTGGTAAGTCTCCAGTATTTTCTTTATTTTCCAAGTCCCTCATTACCATAATAGGCTATATCCAAAATCAATTGCCTTGTCTCTCTCTATTTGGAAAGTAAGGGGAAGAAAAGGATGAGGTAGTAATGGCAGCAATGTTGAAATAACTATATGACCTTTTTAAGATACATTTGAACTTTGGTTTCAACAAAGAATAAAAACCTCGAGGATTATATATATTCACTATCTGATGCCACATGAAGTTAATTCTGATTGTACGCCTTTAAAAGAAATAGAGGACGATACCCAAAATTTTATTTAACAAACCCTCACTTCCAGCAGAGGAAAATCATGTACAAAGAAAATGACTACTGAAAGGGACGAGACAAAGTATCTATTACAAGATATTGTTATGTCCACCAAGTGTTCCAGGTGAAAAACCAATCAACTGATTGCAGGCTTTTTATAGACAACATAAGCCTCTGTAGTTTGTATATGCCAGCCTCACAGTTCTCACTCCTCAGTTTGGATAAACCCCAAAATCATTGAAAGTTTTCGCAAGGAACTGGGTGAATTTTAAAAGAATGATCATTACTTTACCACTACCAACTGATCCATCAAAAGTAAACAACAAGTAATGTCGTGATTGATGAACAGATCAACCACAAATTTGGAGTACTGATTACCAGCTTTTTCTAACAATTTAGAGCTTAAAGAGGCAGTGGAAGATGAAAGGGAGAAAAATAAATACCAAACTCATAAAGAGATATACAGAAACAAACCATTCAAATTAGAAATATTTTCTCTAGATATCTAATTGCTACCATGACAATATTGATGTTATCCGCTTCATCTAACAAATTTATAGAGAGGAAAAAAAACTCCTGAATGCAATGCCACGTACCTGCTACAGCTATGATAAATAACAAGGTCATCAAGAGCACTCAGAGCAACACCACCCGTTACAGTAAACAAAACAAAAGACACCGCCTTTCGAGCCAATGACTTGCTGTTATCTTCATAGGCAGGCTTCGCGGAGCTGCAGCACAAAGTCTTAATAGTTATAAATCATCGAGTTTCAACTTCCGTAAACCAAATCGATTGATGTGAAATCTGGAATCAATCGCACTTATAAATCATCTTAGATAATTCCAAACACAATACAAATAGGTCAAACCACAAGTCACAAAACTCAGCCTCCCAAAATCTCTGTAGGATTGTTCTCTTCTACATTTACCATTTCTCCTTACTTAAATTCTACCTTTGTTTACCGAGAGAAAACAAAAGCACCAATTAAATTAGAATTATTGCCTTGTCTTTTTATTTATTCTCCTCATTTAGAACAAGATAATATAACACCCTCCACTCAACTGAGTCTGCCCGAGTGAAAGAAGGAAATATTAACTAACGAAGGACCCAGATCAAGATAATTCCCAAGAAAACGGTTTTTATACGGTAAAAATCATAACTTGACTGATTTGTTGAGATCTTCGTAAGTGATCAACACCCATAGGGGAGAGAGAGAGAGAGAGAGAGAGAGAGAGAGAGATGGCAAGTATCGTGTACCCTGAAAGCTGTGACTTTGGGGAGCTCTTGAACAGGTTAATCAATCTTCTCCCTATCATTTTCCTCCTTGGCTTTGCGTTGCTGTAAAGTCTAAAACCCTTCTTCTGGACAAGAGGCTTTTTTTTTTTTTGGCTAGGTTTTGCATTTGTTTCTTGGGGTTTATATACTACGAGTAATCATAGACGTAGAACTTTTTTATAATTTCTTTTAATCATATTTTAAATGGAGAATATTTCTACAAAAGGATAGTATTTAAAAATTTTATTTTAGAAAAATATTCTTTACTTAAAATATAATTATTTAAATAATTATTAAAAAAATTGTATGTACTACCACTGTTTTTCAGCCAAACGTGGCAAAAATCCGATTCAGTTATCGTTGTTCGAGTACGAGGTACTATTCACAAATTATTTACTCTTATTTTACTATTATAACAAACTAATTTTACTATTATTTATAAATGATCGGAGATACTTTATGTGGAGATGTTTGGAAATAATTTCCATTTCATCTCATTCCTTCTCATCTCATTTTTTTTATAAATATCATTCAAAGACAAACACTTTCAAACTAATTATTATAATTTTTTCAAATTAATCATTACAACTTTTTTAAACTTTCAAACAAAAAATAATTCAACATTTTCAAATTATATTAAAAAATTATATTTCAACAATATTTTAACTTTATAATATTTTTAATTTAACTTTTTCTCACTCTTTTCCTAAAATTCAAAAAATACTTAAAATTTTTTCATTACTATTCACAAACTATTTTACTACTATTTACAAAATTTTAATCTCATCTGATTCTCAAGCATCCCCTTAGCATCCAAACAGATCCTAGTAGATCCATCGAGTTTTTTTTGCTCATTTCAGTTTCACAATAACCGGATTGAAAAAAATATGTTCAAATTGGCATATGCTTGGCTTTACAATGCAAAGATGTTTGCAATCCAAACAACTAAAATATCAAAAAATTGTCTCTCAACTTTACTATGAATCCAAACATCTGTTACAACATTCCGATGAATCTGCTATACATACAAAATACACACATCAACAATACGAAACTCGTTCAATGTTTTTTTATGCGTATAACATCCGCGGCTCAACGACTTGGGCTGACCTAAACAGAAATCTAAAATACACCACTTCCAAGGATCCTTTGTTCAACTGAAGCGCCATGCTGCAATTCTATCTAAACATGCTTATACAAAAATGACAAATTTATGTACGGCTAAACAACACCAGCGTTCAAACAACACTAGATAACTGTGTATATGAACATAAACAGCAGGAGATGAAGAACCATCAATCAATCATGGAGGTTTTCCGAAAAATCTAGCTTCTTTCATCTCCCACCCAGTTGTTCTTCTCCTTTGGCCCCGTAGGACCTTCCTCCCCAGACAGCTCCACTGGCAACTTGTCGAATATGCTCTCTACCGAATAACGAAGCATCAGAGGCAAAGTCTTAATTATTTTATCCAGTTCAGCTCTCGAATCATAGATGAGAGTTGGACCCCACTCTCTCATAAAGTGCAACCAGAAAGGTTCTGTAACAACCTCATCTCCAAGATACTCTGCCGCAACTAATTGATAATGGACGCTTGAATCTACATATAAGTTACTTAGAGCACAATCATTCCTAACTCCAATCCCGAGCTTTGAGGAGCCCTGGAGATAGATTCCTGGATGAGGGTAGCTTGCGTGCCCACTATTTGATGAGTAAACAACAGCTTTATTCCCCTCTATGTACTCCAAATCATAAGCATTTACCCATTCACCCCCGCTGTGCTGTGAGAAGTATATACTCCAAAGCTCTCCAGTGAAGTTGCATATACGGAGTGTGATATGCTCCCAGTCACCCACATGCTGTCCAATCTTACTTAGAGCGATATTCATTAACCCGACTTTAAGCTTAACTGGCCCATTGAAGGGGCAGAAAACCCACATTGCAATGTCAGTAAAAGTTCCTCCTAGAGCTGGCTTGACATGAACATAAAGTTTTGCACTTTCCAAGTTTCCATGTCTGACACTCTCTCTCCGATCATCACCTGGCAAGTCAATCCAAAACTGCCCGTCATTCTTTCCCCCAGCTGGCAAATTTGAGCCACTTGCATCAATAGGCTCACCATCTAAAAAGCCAGCTCTGAACAACCGTGCTCCATTTTTGAAAAACCATGGAACAGAAGATGGCAAGAAGACCTCTTCAGGATGAAAAAATATAGTGGGTCCATAGTGGTGGATTAGTGCATGAATCTGATCAATGTTTGGCATTGCAGGTAAAATATGATTTAGATTCTTCAAACATGCAATATGCAGCTCTTCTCCAGCGTCCCAGTAGCTACCACAGAAAAATGTCCCTACAGGAACCCCTCTCCCCTGCATTCCCCGGTGGGAGGGTCTCGTATCCCAAACTCGAAATGGATAATTTGGAAATTTAGAACTGGTACGAAGTAAGAGGCGGTAAATTTCACATTTCTCAGTTAGGTCAGCTCGAACACATCTCACTTTATCCAACTCAGGCTTGTCTGGCTTGTCAGTAACCAAATAGCCCATGGGCTTGTAACCCTCAGGTGGTTGAGGTAGCCAAACGTAACAACATCCACCATTATTTTCCTTGCTTCCATAATCAGAACTCCATATTAAGGCATAATCAAGGGGCTCTTGAAGAGCAGGTGACTGATCAGGGTCACGAGCATGGGCGGTTTCTGACAGATGAGTATCTACTTCTCTAGCCACAAGAACAAATCCTCGTAAAGGCTGGCTGTTAGGTTGGCAGTAGTGGCCAAGGCAATAGAAACCATCAGGTATACCCACCGGTTTATAAAATGTAACACCCTGCTCGTCTTGTATCAGGTTAGAGCCCCAAATTAACTCAAAGCTGGAGATTTTAATCACTTCTAATTCTCCAAGACTTAATTTTCCACAGGCAAAACTTCCACCTAAGAAGGCAAGGATGCAGTTAAATAATTTAACAAAGTAAACTGAATTTTCATACTAAAAAGAGATTACAATGCACAATAACCTTGAGACATATCTTTGATAAAGTACAATGCCCTTGAAACATGAAATCAATATACAGATCCAAACCAACAGTAATCAAGCATAAATGACACAGAGTGCCGGCCTAGAAAAAAAAGGTTATGGAACAAACAGGCAGATCTCAAAGTTTATTTAGTTATCAAAGGAAAAATCAACGTGCTAGCAATGCCGGTGAAAGCCCCAGGTGCTTCTGGTAAGCAGTGCACGCCTTTTAACGCTTTGCTTGTGGTAAGCAAAGTGCTCAGCTCTGGCACTTTGTGCTTAAGGCTAGTTTTTACCAACAATGTGCTGGAGCTCTGAAGGTACAAATCATGTTCTTGGAATAATCTTAACTGAAGAATAGAAATCCAAGATCCAATTTGACAGAATGTAGGAATTTCTCAAAGAGTTTACAATATCTGAAGGGACACCCTACTTCATGAGCTTCAACAGAACAAAAGCTATCCATCAAGGAACATAAAAGTCTTTATATAGATATTCTGGAAAAAAAAAGTCACAAGTTCATATCAATTTTATAGAACCTCTTTCACGAGGAATGATCCTACATCGTTCCAAAAGTACACCCGAATGAAAAGAAAAGACATCAAACGTTTTCTCTATTCCAAATAGTTAATCATGTCATGAAAAGCGTACAACGGATGCCCCCTCTGAAATGTATGATCAGCTTTGAATTTATTTTTAACAAAAGCACACACTTCAACAACAACCCAAGTCACCTAAACAATAGAATAAAAATAATTCAAGATTAATTGGTATTTTCCCTTTTACCCTCAGCAAAACTCAAATACAAAATGGCCAGCCGACAAAACAATACGAAGTTGCGAACCCTATTGCTAAAGTATAGAATACAGCTGAATAATAAATAACGGCCCCTCTCGCAGAATTGTCATATTCTCAGGGCAAGCGAAAAGGGAAACACAAGCGATCAAGCTCAAGCTCAGATAGTTAGACGAAGTTGAACAGTAAGAGAAAGAAATTGCACATTTTTATAAATATCAAATCCCTCTTTGCAATACCTGATATCGGATTAACACAAAGTTACTCAGCAAAATAGACTAATAACAGTACCCGTAAGAAACAAATATGATCAGGCAACATCTTCAACCCATGATCCATTTCCACAATCAAGCCATAATCCAACAAAATCCAGAAACACCCATTAACCAGAAAAGCAAAATCAACAACCACAACTGACCCAATACACACTTCAGCGAAACCCAAAGCCTCGTACCTTCAGGCCATATGGGAATCGGAGCCGGCAGCGAGAATGGTTTGGGCTCAGGAGGCGAAGACAAATCGGTGACCGTGTTCCAGAAAAAGCACTTGCAACCAAACATAATCGCCAAAAGCTCTCTCACATACAATAGAACCTTAAAGAAGATGGCTCTAAAAGCTTCGATATTTGAAGCCCCTGAAACTGATAGTGACAAACGGGTCCGAAATCCCACCCCCATATTCCAATAATCTATGAAATTGAAGGCGGCATCATATCATGTCGTGGGGCCCTCTTCTCCTGCATGCCCTGCATAATGCACTATTATTGTCGTAGTTGCTAACGATTTCTGTCATCTCCTTCCGAAAATCTGAAGGTCTCTTTTTTATTTATGTTTGGGCCCTGGGGTTGGCTTTTCGACTTTTTGTCAGGCGTAAATTATTGGAGTTTTAACAGAACAATACTCCTCCTGGATTCGCCGAGACAGAAATAAATCATTAGAGTTGAGGTAGATATTTATGAATGCCAAATCCAACATTTCTTACATTTCTCTTTTAGATATAATTATTGCACAATTTTCGCAGACTAATAAAGCATGTTCTCTCTTCAAAACAAATAAATAAATAAATAAAGCATGTTCTCTTTTAGATAAGAGAGAATGGACGTGATCTATGGGTGGAGGGGATGAGTTCCTTTGAAATTTGTTTGATGCAATTATGTTTGATGCGAAAGTTGGTTGGGACCGGCGGTTGGGTTGGCTTTGCTTTGCTTTTTCATGTTGTGTATTATTATGATGTGGTGGTTGCAACTGCTGAGGTGTTATTGATTTTCTCGAGAAAAATCTTGAGCGCAGCTTTTTCCCTCCATTCGATACCACACATTTAAAAGTTCTGTATTTAACATTTAAATAATTTGAACCTTTTTATGGCACCTTCGCCGTTGAATTACGTTTTCATTGTGCTGTTTTAATGGTTGATAACATGATCACATAAACAAAGAAAACTCTATTGCTTATGTTTTTTCACATCAAAAAAGGAAACAACGAGCTGTTGGTACTTGATATTGCCTTCTTTTAAATCATAAACAAAATATACATTAAATTGTGATCATAATGTTCTGATCCTTTCTAGAGTTTGAAAGGTGTTTTTAGGATAGGTTTTTTTCATATTTTAATTTTTGTTTTGAAATTCAATGTTGGCAAAAATTAATGTCCTAAAAAATACGGTGATGTTCAAATGAAAAAGTATGATATTAAAAGTGCTAATGCTAGCTGCAAAATCATAACCAGTAAATTTCAAAATAATATATAGCTGAGATTTAGGAAACCCAAAATCATTGAATAAAGTATGTTAGTGATTTTTTTTTGGCATTTTGGAGATAGGTTCAATTAGGTAGGCTCCATCCTTCATAACGGTTTATTTCATTTTATTATACAATTCCTCCAATAACTTGAAGAATTTTATTGGAAGAAATTACTATAATCTTATTATGAATACGGAAAGGAGAAGAACTTGTCGGGGTCGATGTCAGATAATCCCAACGAATTGAAGAGTTTATGAAAGAATATGAGTCCATGTTACGAGCACGAGTAATCGATTGAGTAACTAGTAGATTAACAGGAAAAGACGCAGGATCAACCCGGAGTGCTTTACCTATTGTGAATATATCAAAGAGAAAAGTTAGGTTGTTTTGTGAGGGACCCCATCTCGACAACAAATTGTTGGAATATTTTCTTGATATCATTCATAATAATCTTCCCAAACTTTTAAGCAGTAAACTTACTGTAAATGTAGTGTCAATACATTTATTTATTTGTTATCTTTAATCTCTAACCCTCTAATGTTTTGTGACTGGTGAATGGTGGACTTGTGGCCGAATCTGGGACTTGAAGTTATGTTTGCTAGGCTGGTGAATCACGTGTTACACACGTGACTTGTAAGCTGCAACAGAAAGGCCTCAACCTTGAGCCGCAGGATCTTGACATGTGGTGGCATTTGACTTCTCTTATATATGTGTTGCTATCCGATGCCTTGTAACCTAGAATTCACTTTGTACATTCTGTGAGAGAAAGGAGCTTCGTGCGATAGAGAGAACAGAGAGAGGGATTCTAGGGTTTGCATTGGGTTCTCACTTAGAGGAGAAAATCAGCGTGATTTTTTGGTGTGTGAGAGAGGCTGTGTAAATGAGAGGGATTCTGTGGCTTCTCTGTGATGTATATCTTCTATCAATAAAAGCTCTGAGGCCGTTCCTGTCGTAGATGTAGACCATTAGGGTCGAACCATGTATATCCTGTGTTGATTCTTTTATTCTTTTATTTTCTGTTGATCTTGTTGATTATTATTCGTGCTATAGATTTCTGTTCTTGTTTAATCTTGATCTGTTCTAAAGTTTCGTATTGTTCTAGTTTTTTCTGGATCTGTTGGTTTAAAGAGGTAGGGTTGGTTGTCTCTGTTTACAGTTACTTGATATCAGTTTTTTCTCTGCTTTACAAGTTCAATTTATTTCTTGATTGAATCTGTACAAGTGATTCTTGCTTATTCTTGAACTTGTTCATTATTACTATTGAGTCTTGCTTAGTGTGACTCAAGGGTTTTATTCATAACAATTGGTATCTAGAGCCTAGATCGATGGGGACCATGAGATTTGATATTGAAAAGTTTACTGGAGAAAATTATTTTGGTTTATGGAGGATCAAGATGAGGGCACTGCTAGTCCAACATGGACCGCAGGATGCCCTCCTTGGTGAGAAAAGAAAGGGTTCTTCCTCTAAAGAGGAAGACAAGGAGACTGTCCATAAGGACATTCTCCAGAAAGCTCACAGTGCCCTAATCCTCTCTCTTGGGGATAAAGTCTTGAGAGAGGTGGCCAGTGAGGACACTGGTGCAGGTATATGGCTGAGATTAGAGAACCTGTATATGACTAGATCCCTAGCCAATAGACTTCACAAGAAAATTAAGTTGTATACCTTCAAGATGACCCCTGGAACTCCAATAGGACAGCATCTTGATGAGTTCAACAAAATCATTTTGAATCTAGCAAACATAGACATTAAGGTAGAAGATGAGGATCAGGCCATACTCTTGATGAGTTCTTTGGACTCATCCTACCAAAGTCTAAAAGAAACCATGATGTTTGGTAGAGACTCTCTTACACTAGATGAAGTACAATCTGTACTTCGCACTAGGGAATTACAAAACAGAGGAGACATTAAACAGAATCATGGGGAAGGACTGACAGTTAGAGGTAGGAAAGAAAAGAGAGAAAAGAAAGGCAAGAATGATAACAAGAAATTTAGGTCTAAATCAAAGGAAAAACATTTTAAATGTTTTCAATGTCACAAGGAATGACACTTCAAGAAAGACTATCCTGAAAGGAAAACAAACTTTGAAAATAAGAATAAAGAGGCAGGGGATGCCTCTGTGGTACTAGAAGGATATGAGAGTGCTGAGGTACTCACTGTGAAGTGGATTCAAAAACAGAGTGGATAACAGACTCAGGTTGTTCCTTTCATATGTGTCCAATAAAGGGATGGTTTGAGACCTTCACTGACTTAGATGGAGGACATGTTATACTAGAAAACAATAAGTCCTGCAAAATCATGGGCATAGGGTCAATTAGATTGAAAATGTATGATGATATTGAAAGGATTTTAAGGGAGGTCAGGTTCATACCTGAGTTAAAGAGAAATTTAATTTCTCTTGGTGTGCTTGATTTATCAGGCTATACCTTTAAATCTGAAGCTGGGATTTTAAGGGTTACCAAAGGGTCCTTAGTGACTACGAAAGGGGTGATTAAGAATAGTTTGTAAACACTACTACGAAAGACTGTAGTTGGGGAGGCATTTCTTGTACAGAATACAATTCTATGGCATAGGAGGCTTGGGCATGTAAGTCAGAGAGGACTTTTAGAGCTGTAGAAATAGGGGCTATTGAGTGATTAGAACTTAGACAACCTACCATTTTGTGAAGACTGTGTTTATGGGAAAGCCAAGAGGGTTTGCTTTAAGGCAGCAACCCATAATACAAAACAAACTCTTGATTATATCCACTCTGACCTCTGGGGGCCTGCAAGGGTAAATTCACATAATGGAGGAAGTTATTTTCTTTCATTTGTGGATGATTACTCTAGAAAAGTTTGGATTTATATCCTTAAAAATAAAAGTGACACTTTTGAGAAATTCAAAGAGTGGAAGTCTCTAGTAGAGAACCAAGTAGGCAGAAAACTTAAAGTTCTAAGAACTGATAATGGCCTAGAGTTCCTGTCTACTGAATTTAACCTGTACTGTAGAAAAGAAGGGGTTCTTAGGCATAAGATAGTGAGGGAGACCCCTCAACAGAATGGGTTAGCTGAAAGAATGAATAGAACCATCCTAGAAAGGGTAAGGTATATGTTGTCAAATTCAGGGTTGCCCAAAACCTTCTGGGCAGAAGCTGTTAATACAGCTGTTTATCTGATAAATAGATGCCCTTCTTCTGCTATAGGTTTTGAGACACCTCAGGAAATGTGGTCTGGAAAACTCCCCACTTATGATCATCTTAGAATATTGGGTGTGTTGCATATGCACATTCAAAGACTGACAAACTAGAACCCAGGGCACTTAGGTGTATATTTATAGGGTATCCTGAAGGGGTTAAGGGATACAAACTATGAGTAGAAGGACCTGGTAGGTTTAGGTGCATTATGAGTAGAGATGTGACTTTTAATGAGTCACAAATGGCTCGGGTTCAAGGGAAAACTACAAACTCTGAAGTTGAGAAGTCCATAAAAGACTTATAGGTTGAGGTGGAGGGAAATAACTTCCAATCTGAATCTGAGATTAGGGAGGACAATGAACCTGAGGGCAATAACTAGAGGGACTTGGATCAAGGTGGAGTTAACTCCTATAACCTGCTTAGAGATAGGCAAAAGAGAATTATTAAACCACCTTTAAGATATGGTCAAGCTGAACTCACTATGTTTGCCTTAACAGTGGCTAATGAAGTGGTTTATCAGGAACCTAGATCTTATAAAGAAGCTGTTACTAGCAAGGACTCATTTAAATGGATCCTTGCGATGCAGGAAGAGATGGAATCTCTTAATAAGAATAAAACCTGGATCCTAGTCACTAAACCCCAAGGAGTAAAACTAATTGGATCCAAGTTGATCTTTAAGAAAAAGGAAAGCATACCAGGGATAGAAAGGTCAAGGTATAAGACTAGATTAGTAGCCAAAAGCTTTACACAAAGAGAATGAATTGATTTCAATGAAATCTTCTCTCTTGTGGTCAAACACAGCTCAATTAGGTTACTGCTTGCTTATACTGCTTTTGAAAATCTGCATCTAGAACCATTAGATGTTAAAACTGCTTTTTTGCATGGAGAACTTGAAGAAAAAATTTACATGCAACCTCCTGAAGGTTTTACAAATTAAATTAAAAACAATCAAGTGTGTCTTCTTAAAAAATCTTTATATGGTCTTAAACAATCACCTAGGCAGTGGTATAAAAGATTTGATACACACATGATTGACAATCATTTTAAAAGGAGCTGTTATGATAGTTGTGTCTATTACAAGGAGGAAAAATGAATATTTATCTATCTCCTTTTATATGTTGATGATATGTTGTTGGCTTGTAAAGACACTGTTTTAATTGATCAAGTTAAATGCATGCTGAAATCAGAGTTTGAAATGAAAGATTTGGGCCCTGCTAAGAAAATCTTGGGAATGAAAATTGAAAGGGATAGAAATAACAGAGTATTATATTTGTTTCAGAAAAATTACATTTCTAAAATTCTTAAAAAGTTTGGTATGGAATATGTGAAACCTATTAATACTCCTTTAGGTCAACATTTTAAATTGTCTATAGATCAGGCCCCAAAATCAGAATCTGACATTTACTTCATGCATCAAATTCCATATGCTAGCATGGTAGGAAGTATAATGTATGCTATGGTTTGTTCAATACCTGATCTAACATATGCTGTTAGTATAGTCAGTAGATTCATGGGAAATCCTGGAAAAGAACATTGGCAAGCCATTAAATGGGTTTTGAAGTACTTGGCAGGCTTTTCTAATTTGGGCCTTTGCTTTGGGAATAATGTTGAGAAGGGGTATGAATTGACTGGTTTTGTAGATTCTGACTATGCTGGAAATATAGACACTAGAAAGTCCCTAACTAGATATGTGTTTACTGCTTTTGGGGAAGCTATTAGCTGAAAATCACACTTACAATCTGTTGTTACCTTGTCTACAACAGAAGCTGAGTATATAGCTTTGACTGAAGTTATAAAAGAGGCCATATGGTTAAAAGGTATTGCTAGTGAGTTAAACATTTTTAATGGGAATATCACAGTACACTGTGATAATCAAAGCACACTTCACTTAGCTAAAAATCAAGTTTTCCATGAAAGGTCCAAACATATTGACATTAGGCTTTATTTTGTTAGGGATGTTATTGAGTCAAAAGTAGTATGTGTGTAGAAAGTCCCAACTAAGGATAACCCCTCAGATATGATGACTAAATCTCTCCCATGCCCTAAGTTCAGACACTGTCTGAACTTAATTAATATGGAGTCCAGAGTAAGTCTCCATTAGGGGGACTATGTGCAGGAACAACCAATGATGAGTATTGATAAGGTTGTGGCAATAAATGTTTTGCCAAGGTGGAGAATTGTAAATGTAGTGTCAATACATTTATTTATTTGTTATCTTTAATCTCTGACCCTCTAATGTTTTGTGACTGGTGAATGGTGGACTTGTGGCCGAATCTGGGACCTTGAAGTTATGTTTGCTAGGCTGGTGAATCAAGTGTTACACACGTGACTTGTAAGCTGCAACAGAAAGGCCTCAACCTTGAGCCGCAAGATCTTGACACGTGGTGGCATCTGACTTCTCTTATATATGTGTTGCTATCCGATGCCTTGTAACCTAGAATTCACTTCGTACATTCTGTGAGAGAAAGGGGCTTCGTGCGATAGAGAAAACAGAGAGAGGGATTCTAGGGTTTGCATTGGGTTCTCACTTAGAGGAGAAAATCAGCGTGATTTTCTTGTGTGTGAGAGAGGCTGTGTAAATGAAAGGGATTCTGTGGCTTCTCTGTGATATATATCTTCTATCAATAAAAGCTCTGAAGCCGTTCCTGTCGTAGATGTAGACCATTAGGGTCGAACCACGTATATCCTGTGTTGATCTTTTATTCCTTTATTTTCTGTTGATCTTGTTGATTATTATTATTCTTGCTATAGATTTCTGTTCTTGTTTAATCTTAATCTGTTCTAAAGTTTTGTATTGTTCTAGTTTTTTCTAGATCTGTTGATTTAAAGAGGCAGGGTTGGTTGTCTCTGTTTATAGTTACTTGATATCAGTTTTTTCTCTGCTTTACAAGTTCAGTTTATTTCTTGATTGAATCTGTACAAGTGATTCTTGCTTATTCTTGAACTTGTTCATTATTACTATTGAGTCTTGCTTAGTGTGACTCAAGGGTTTTATTCATAACACTTACAATGAAGAAATTACAATGACTTATAGGGACATAAACGCAATTGACGCCAAACTTAACAAAATTATACCTAATTGATTACATAAAAATAAGGCAAGTCAAAGTCTCAATTCCCTTATTAAAAAAGCAGTAAAAATAGAAAGTTGATGTCTTGGAGCAAAATTTCGGTAACAGCCCAATCAACAGATCAAATCCATTTTGATTTTCTTTTGTGATTAAATAATTCATTTTAAGAATAAATAAATAAATAAAATGTTGAAATCGTGTTTCGTAATCTGGACAACTCAACGACGCCTCCATTAGACCTTCAAGACCCAAAGAGACGAGGGCTTGGGATGGTGAGAGATACTCGATGCTTAAGTCACAATTATGCGAATGTAAGGAAAAAATGTTAAGAGAGTTCTATCCTGGGACGTGTTTATTTACCCGGTCGTGGTGGTCCCCGCCCACTGCTAATAGATCGTGGAAGGGTGTACGGGATTCTGGGGTGATGTGAAATATCTGTCCAGTTACGCACACCCACACAGAAAATTTGAATCGAAAACAAAGAATTCAGGTGATGGAGGATGTTTTGTTTACGTGTACTGGCAAAACTCGTGTATAAAGTCGACCCTCAACGTGCATGATGTAGCAATAGCATCCATCCAACGGTGCATACGCCTCAATGGCCCACCCGCATCAATTGCATGGAAAGGGAGGGTCAGGCTGTCAGGTTCCTCCTGTGAATTTTCTTGATGCTAGAGAACAAATTGATATCTTTCTCTCCCAGCTAGCTACAAGATCACTTCTTCTCCTCCATTCAAATGTTTTTCTTTTTTCTTTTCTTTTACAAGAGAAACGCATTGGTCTTTCTCTTATAAAATGGAGTTCTGCAGACACCTCTTTGGTTCAGTTTCTATATGCTGAAGAGCTCTTCTTTTCTCTGTCCGTTTTCTTCTAGGCAGCTTTCGATTTTGTCCATTGTCATTGAAAGTTCTCTGAGATCGTTACTGGGCTCTTTTACTTCTCAAAAGTGGTAAATTTTCTTTTGTTTTTCCATTATTCTGTATCTTATATTGAAGAAAAGTGACATTAATTTTACTTTTTGCTTTAGGAACTAGAAAAGATTAGCTCCTTCAAGTTGGCTCTAACTCTATTTCTGCACAGGGCTCTATACCCAAAACAAGCGGCTACAACAACTGAAGTTCTATTATCAAAGAAAAAAGATGCTGCTCAGAAGTTCTTCAACACCATTACTTGGATCCCTCCACTCATCCTTCCCAGAAAGTCCCAACAACAACCTCAATCACTATGACACCTGTATTACCCTCAAGCACCCACCGCCCACCATCCACCAAAACCACCACAAGCTCTTATTCCACCAAGCTGGGTCTCTCAACCTCTCCTCATTCTCTCGCAACTCCTCCCCAATCTCTCCCTCCATTGCTGACCTCGACCGGAGTAAAGGCTTTCGAAGAGCTCAGTCTGAAGGAAACTTGGAAGGACTAGCCTATGCTTCTTGCAGCAATAATGAAGAACCCAGAAAGAGTTTGGGCACAGCCAAGTTCTTCATGTTGCAAACTATACCATCTACGAGAGGTGAATGCGAAGATGAAGAAGAAGAAGAGGATGAAGAAGAAGAATATTATATAGAGGATGATGAAGAGAGAGATGAGTTGGAGGAAAATGAAAACCCACTGTGGAGGAATGAAAGAGTTGAAGAGATGGTCATGGCGATGGAAGCACAAACTCTCGGTCTAGAGAACAAAACAAGAAACCTGACTCTGACAGAGGAGGCCAGTGTTGGGGGGGAAATTTGGAATCAGGGTTTTGGACTTGGTCAAGGGATGTTTCTTGCAGGAGGGCTAGGCATTGGTATTGGTATTGGTGTTGGTGTTGGTGTTGGTGTTGGTGTTGGTGTCGGAGGAGGCGGCGGAGGAGGAGGCGGTGGGGGCAGAGGAGAGTTCAACTCAACAGGCTCCGGTGGGGATGGCGAGGACAATCAAGGAGGGGTTGAGGAGCATTTTAAGAGGATGGTGGAGGAAAATCCTGGAAACCCTTTGTTTTTGAGAAATTATGCTCAATTTCTGTATCAGGTTAGTTTTGCCATATTTATTTGTTTGCATTTGGACATATTGCTTTTCTCATCCTGTGCAATCATTAGGCTTATAATGGCTTTTTTCTTTTAATTTTTCTAATTTTTCAACCATGGATCACTGTGTAGTTCAGAAGCCCAAACATTTGAACAAGGGGATGATTTCACTTAATTCTCAAGTTCTTAGGAATATGTTTCAGCTGGGCGTTAATAGTAATTCTTAAAATCTTATTGTGTTGACAGTCCAAGAGAGATCTTCAGGGGGCAGAAGAGTATTACTCTCGTGCAATACTAGCAGATCCCAAAGACGGTGAAGTTCTATCACAATATGCTAAGTTAATATGGGAGCTCAGTCATGACCAAGATAGGGCTTCAAGCTACTTTGAACGAGCAGTTCAAACTTCTCCTCAAGATAGGTGTGTATCTAAGAAAACTTCATACATTAGAATGAAAAAAAAAAAAATTTATTTTCTAAGTCAGGCTCTGCACGTGCATGCCATGCAACTTAACTTTAGGATTGTTGGTTTTCAGCCATGTTCATGCGGCATATGCAAGTTTTCTCTGGGAAGCAGAGGAATATGTGGATGAAAGTGTTGTGCCAGAAGAGATCCAAGTCATGCCATTACATGTTCATGGAGCTGTCGCATCTGCAAGTGCTTAAAAATTGGGTTGTGGGAGCCTTGTGACCAAGGCACATAGGTTTTGAACCTTCTGCAAGTTCAACCGAGAGAGAGAGAGAGAGAGAGAGAGAGAGAGAGGATGGCAATTCTTTCCGAGCTATTGGCTGGTAGAGGATAGCATTATTCGAGAATAAGAATGGCCTTACTATTGTATGTGTATAGAGAAACATTGTTTATGCATACAGGTAAACTGACAATGGAAGCCAGAGAGTTCATACTCAATGTCACCATTTGATTGCAAAAGTTTTCGCAATATATAGATACAAAAACTATATAAGCCTAAGCTCTAACATATTCCGATAGGACTTCATAGGAAAATCTAACATACAAGACATGCAAATTTTTATGGAAACACAGCTAGTTTGGATAGGCTACAACCACAATGGACAATATGCAATTTTTCCAAGTATTACCCTGCTCGTAGATTTTATGAAATCATTTTTTAAAAATATCACGTACTACCCCCACGCTGAAATTTAAAATTATTAATGCTTCCCTGCTCAGGAATTTAAAAATATAAATTAAATCGAAAATTGAAAAACATCAATTAATACCTTGCTCAAGAGACATCACTTGAAATTTTGCTCAACAAAAAGATAAAAAATAATAAATAAATAAATAAGAGTTTTTCAGGACCTGTATCACCTTTTTTTCCCGGCATTTGGCTCTTGCACAGAGTCCAAAAACAAGCTTTTTGATACATGAGATTGTCCAAGCGCATCTAATCTTTTATCTTATTTATAATTGATTAGCACACTAAACAGAGGAATATGGTGGGATAAGCACAATGAAAAGAACAGCAACGATTCCTCTTCATTCATCATGGTACTAACGAAATGTTTGTAACTAAAAAGAAAAAAAAAAAAACCGTTTGACTACAACAAGAAACAAGCTTCTCGACAATTTCCTGGAATCATGAAGGAAAATGCTTGACCCATGAATGATTGCCCAAGGCTCTTTCGTCTCATTGCCTCTCAGTCTGTTGTATCCACCACTATCCTAATCATCTCCCGTGTACCATCCCAGTAGTTCAAACCTCCCCCCTGTGACAGCCATCTGGTTACTTCCTCTACCCCTTCCTGGTTTAGGCATTTCAAATAGATGTTAACAAAACAAAAGGAAGACAAGTGACATGAAAAGTAAATGATACTGAACACGAAAGTTCAATTAGGTGTAATGATTATAAGAGCCAGTCAGGTCCACGGGGTTTTTTTTCTACTCAAGGAACACTGTTTTTACAATTTGGTTGGACATGAATCATAAGACAAATGATCAATCACATGTGGTTATATCACAGCAGTTATTGTTTTCTGAGTCTGAAAGCAAGGAGTTTGCTGCGTATTCTTCTCAACACGCTAACAACCATGACACTCGTAATCATCATCACTACCACAAGTACAGACAAAGGACCATCACAATATGATCACTATAGCTATAGCAGCAACCATTGTGTCCAGTAACACCAATGCTCCATCTTTGGAAGTTGCTCTCTGTATATATTCCAAAGAATTTTTTGGCAGTTTTTTATGTTCCAGCGATATAATTAAGCCCAAATTGACATAAAGAGCAATTACAAAATTCCAGATTAAGAATTACACTGCATGCAATTATAGAATGAATGACCAAGGAATATGTTTATTAAAGTACATTTTTTAATTCAACCAACCATGCTGGGTTAATAAATATATCTCATCAAAGTAGTTTTAAGGCACATACTTCCACCTTGATAAGTACTGTTCTCGACTGGCATCTTCCTTAAAATGTAGACTTCACTTCCAGCCAATTGTATTGAAGATGCCTGCAGAGGACCATTTTATGCCGGCTAATATCATCTTACAGACTTGACAGTTAAAATATAAATCCTTCCAAAATTCGGTAGATTATTGAAGACATTATTTACAACCACAAGGAAGGCTGGTTCTTTTAGGGGCACAAAATATTCCTCCAGATTCAAAAATATAGTCCCATTTGACAAAACATACATTTGAAGAAAATAACATTAATTAGATAAAATCCATTCAGGTACCATGTTTTTGGTTTTCGGTACTATGCTTTTGATGAACAGAGAAACGAGTATGTATATAAGGGATAAAAAGGGTAGGACTTTTATTTTTGGACTTGTGAATATGGAAAAATAATATGGGACATCCCCCAATGGCAGTGTGGATTATAAATATGGGACAGTGGGGGTAACATATTAATGCAGTTTACTGGAAATAGCAATCCATGAAACCAAAATAAATCAATAACATTCATCTTATATATAGAGACTCAATATATAGAGAGAGTAGCTGTCCATGTTACATTCATCTTATAATGTATATATCTGTGAAACAGAGTACTGACATTACAAAAATAATGATATAGTCTCGATCAAGAGCTGAATCCGGAAGATAAAAGCAGTTCATAAAGAAATTAAACAAGGTGTTTAATGTTTTAAATAGTAAATAAAAATTGCAAGAATTACAAGCTTAGATTTCTATCCACATCTATATGATTGGCTAAAGTGCGTAATGCTGCCAAAGTCAACAAAGGACCCAATTAAAATATTTGTAATTGGGTAGGCAGATGACTGAGGTAAAACAAATGTCATCAAACAAACGGATTTTTCACCTCAATGCCTAGAAGACTTTCCTCTACTAATTAAACGTGGCGAAAAAAGAACAGAAATAGAAACCTCGAGTGCATTTTGGACGCTAATAAGGTCTTCAAACTCGACCATAGCATGGCAACTTTCCTGTACATACCCATGGCAACTTTCCTGTACATATCAAGGCTACTTTAGCTTCTCTAAAGGTTATACAAAAAAAGAAGAAAAAAAACCCAAAACAAAACAGTCAAAAAGTAAAATGAGAAACTCACATTCTGTGAGCTAATCAAGATGCCATTGGGTATTATTTGGCCGAATTTCTTGAATTTCTTCCTGATTTTTTTTTTGGTAACAGTAGGAGGCAAGTTCATCACATAGACATATTTCGGTTCACCTGGAGGGATGATTGAGGAAGGATCAACTTAGAACTTCAAAAACGAAATTACTGAAAATTTGACAAAAGCTCAGACAAAAGAAGAGGATGTTCTAACGTTTTTAGGGTCATTAAGCCAAGATTATTGAGTGAATTTTCAAAACATGAATCAGGAAATTGACCTTCTTTTTCTACTGGCAAGACCTCGTCCACCGCATCTACCCCAGCTTGAGGCACTAATGATAATGTAGAGCTTGAATGCTGAGCAGCAGGCTCTGGTGTTTGATTCCTCTCTGAAGTAGCGGGGGAACTTCTGTGTAAAGATTCCACCGCATCTACCCTAGCTTGAGGCACTAATGACAATGTAGAGTTTGAATGCTGAGCAGCAGGCTCTGGTGTTTGATTCCTCTCTGAACCAGTGGGGGAGCTTGTGTGTAAAGATTCCACAGCATCTACCCCAGTTTGAGGCACTAATGACAGTGTAGAGTTTGAATGCTGAGCAGCAGGCCGTGGTGTTTGATTCCTCTCTGAAGTAGCAGGGGAGCTTCCGTGTAAAGATTCCACCGCATCTACCGTAGCTTGAGGCACTAATGACACTGTAGAGTTTGAATGCTGAGCAGCAGGCTGTGGTTTTTGATTCCTCTCTGAAGTAGCAGGGGAGCTTTCGTGTAAAGATTCCACCGCATCTACCCTAGCTTGAGGCACTAATGACACTGTAGAGTTCGAATGCAGAGTATCAGGTTGTGGTGTTTGATTCCTCTCTGAAGTAGCGGGGCAACTTCCATGTAAAGATTCCACCGCATCTACCCTAGGTTGAGGTACAAATGACAATGTAAAGTTTGAATGCCGAGCAGGAGGCTGTGGTGTATGATTCCACTCTGAAGATGGCCGGGCAGAAAATGATGGTCCAGGCTGTCCTTTAGATCCTCGCAACTAGCAAGTGTCCACCATTACAAAAAACATGTAATAAATAAGACAAAATCCAACACCAATAAAGAAACTCCAAACTTCTACCAATCACCGACGAACCCATTATTAGTAATTGAGAATATATACATGAATACCAAACACAGAGAAATCTGTTTCTTTAAGAACTAATGACAGAAACCAATCCCTTCATGTTGACCCAAATGCATGTTTCTGTTCTGCAAATCGTGTCAAATTTGCAGCATTAGTCTACAACTCCCGTTCCTCTCTCACGGAAGGTCTTTGCCCATCAATTCAGCAAAATGGGTAAAAAAGAACTGAAAAAACTAAACTTGTTCTGTTAATAATGACTCAAAACTTCGAAGCTCCAGCTGTGGAAGAGTTAAGGGGAAGGGTATCTTTGTCAAGGAAAGTGACGGGGTGAATAATGCTCATAAACCCCTTAGGATTTGAAACTTGCTTAAAGAATTGAAGGTCGATATCATTTGCCTCCAAGAGACGAAATTTGTGATATGACCAGGTGTGTAGTCTAGATTCTAGGGGGTGTTGATATGGTGATTGGTATTGTGTGACCGGATGCTTGCAGAACAGATTGAGAGCGTTTTTAGGGAAGTTTATGGTGGCTCTCTCATTTAAAACGTTATTGCATCAATAACGTTCAATGAGAGGCTCAGGATTGTGTTGCTCAAGTGATAATTGTCTTCAAATCATTTCAAGAAATTTTTCTAAGAATGCAACATATGAAGAACAAAAACACAAGTGAAAAAGCAAACTAGAATAAACCATATACTGGAGGTGAAATCACAACTGTTCACATGTATATAAAACATATACATGTGCACAGGCATATAATTGGCAAAAGACAAATGCACAGTGCATTTAAGAATGCACTCAAAGCTACACACACTCTAATAACGGAAGAGGTGCATACAACAGAAGCATAAGTTTTCTTTGGTGCCTCTCCCACACGTTCTTCCATGGCCGGAGCTGGGGGCCCTTCGTGCATAGCATTTACCATGCTTTGAAATGAAGCAGACACATTCTCCTCTACAGGAGTTTCCCCCGCAGTTTCAATCCCATTATCCTCTTGCTGCTGTTGCTGTGCAAGACTACACTCACCAACTGGATCATCCTCTCTAAGGACTGTATCCACAAATTCATGCATCTCTTGCCCCCAAACAAAGTCCGAAGCTTCCAAAGTCGCATGGTTAAAAGAGAACAAAAAAAAAAAAAAAATGAAAGAAAAAGAAAGAAAAGAGAACAGCAAAAAGCAATCCTGTCTCTTATTAAAGAACCTAAACCAGCTAGATGCCAAAAATTGAGAAAAAAAAAAAAAAAAAAAAGCATTTTGCAGAGATTAAGGAATAGACTAATGCTAGATACAGGCCTAGCTAGTCATGCAAGTTCTATGCAGTCCCTTTAAAAAATAGCGGGCCAAAGGACTTGCACGTCCGAGGCCTACACAAATCATTTTCCTTTTCTTCTCCATAATTCTGCAATAAATTAGTAAAGGCAGAAAGAATTGATGACGGTATAACTAGTCTTATAAGTGCATGGAACTAAACGCAAGCCCAGTTATTAGCCATAGCACACTAAAAAAATTGTTTGCTAATTTGAACGGACATTTGCATCATACAATGAGTCCTATATACATATAATTGCTTAAAATCACAGGATGAACCATGCAAATCACAGGCAAATTAAACTTCCTGGATTCCTATTACAATATTCTGCAGAAGGGTAATTCAACAATTTTTGTTTGATAACTAATTAAAACAAATCTCATAGCAAAGCAGCAGCATTACCATGTGGCTCCGGAAGAGCGCTAGAAAAATTCAGTTGAGTGTCGAATATGCCTCCTAATGGAATGGGTGATTGATTTTGGAATGTACTTGCATCATCATTAATGAACTGAAAGATATCGCTGAGAATAAGGTAACCGTCTCCTAGAGGTATCAGAAAAATGATTTGAACAAATTTCCTCTTTTTACTGGAACCCCTGATTTTAACCATTCCTGAAACAACCACCAAAACACCTCCATGCCAAGAACAAAGAGAGTTCGTAGTCTGGATCTCAATTGCAGCAAGATTTAGTGACATGAGAAGTCTATGAATTTTCTGCAGAAGGTAAAACAATCAGCATCAATTAAAATGGAGAAAACATAAAGCACATTAGGCAAGGGTTCTCTAATGTTTGAGGATGAGCAAGAATAATTGAGAAACGTAGCTTAACTAAAGGGTTTTTTATGTTTCGGGAGAGGGGGAGACCTTCCAAAATAGGGTGTAGCAATTGGAATTTGAGTATAGAGTAATCCTTAGTCCACTATACACGAAAATTTATAAATGATACATATTTTAATGAAACAAATACTCTTTCAAAAAATGTCCTATAGAATAATAGAAGGACCAAGGTGCATGGATTCATATTTGAAAAAAAAAAAAAAAAAAGCTCAAATTTAACGATTCTAGGGGAAGTTGAAGTGAAAAAAAGAAGAAGAAGATGGAAACTGTGCACCTTTTGCCCTTTAATGAAATTTTTTACTTGTAGAAAAAGCTGATACAAATTAAATATTTCGTTTTGGAAAATATTATCTCCTAGAATCAATCCAAGAAGGAAAGCACATCATCTACTGTGGGCAAGAAAGAGAGAATTTTGGAAAGATTTGTGGTATGACAACTATCCCCTCAAATGGAAACCATGGAAAGAATTTAAACCGGCACTATACACAAACAGATTCATCTTCATGAAGTGAAAAATCCTGGAAAGAGAAGCCATTCCTCAGTCATATTCCTTTTAAATTTGTTTTTTGAAAAAAAATACGAACCCCGAGTGATACAATTTAACCAAAGCTGATTCACGTTTCCTCCAACAATTCAAGAAGGAAAATTCTAATGATGAGGTGATATTGCCTATTAATCTTTGAATTTATTTTATTTTTAAAAAAAATAAAAGATGGTCCAAAGGGCAAAGGTGATATACATATACATATATATATATATATAGCATTAATCAATCTAACAAGAACCCACAAGAATAAAACCAAAAAGAAGCAAAAATGAAAAAAATTTATACATCAACATAAGCATGCTAACAGATATGTATAGGCAGCTATTCAGATACAGTTCCCAAAGGAAATTACGATGAAATTATTGGCATAATTGCTTGAATTTCCATCGACCAGAACCATGGTGCTGCCTAGGGAGTAGAACTTATGTACAAGATCGGGCTGAACCAGAAGAACCGGATAGTATTGATTGGTAAAGTGCGACCCCACCTGCAAAACCCAACACAACCCCTTATCACCCATTAACTTAAGCTCCCACATACGAGTGTGTGAGTGCCAACCTGCATGGCCCTGGCTTGGCGTAGGTACCAGGAGGCCAATTCCGAGTCCATTTCCGAGGCCATTTCCAGAGTCTCTTCCTTGCTCTGTTTCTCAAGAAAATCATGCAGTGGGTGCACCAAGAGGAAAAAGGAGCACCTCCGAAACCCTAATCTTCAAGAACCAGGCCGGTTTTAGATGGAGGTTTGTCGCGTCCAATAAAAGACAGTTCACAGAACCAGTTCTTTGGAGAGTTTAGAGGGGGAAAAAAGAATAAAGATTCCAAGCGAGACCGAGAGAGAGAGGGGGAGAGAGAGAGAGAGAGAGAGGGAGAGAGAGAATACTAAGGAGATCAAGAAGGAAAATGAAATACACAGACGATCGACATATGAGCCGAGAGAGAGAGCTTTGCCAAACTTCTCCATTCGCTGGTTTTTATAGTTTGTTGCCAGGGACATACCGCGCGAAACCAAGGCAGTCCGTTTAGGTGTTGGCGCTTACAAAGTGCTGCCCAATCACGACCGTCCATTACAATCAAACAAAGATTGCTTTTAACGGCTGTGGTTCATAGTTATTTTCTTTAAAAAAATTTGCATTTTAAAAACCGTGGTTAATTTTTTCATTCTCCAGAGTCAAAGATGTTAACGTTATTTAAAATTACCTCATCGATCACTATGAATAAAAGTAATGAATAAAGATGAATAAATAGGATTTTTATTGACGATTTAAGTGATTAAATTTCAACGGTTGTGATTGAAAATGATAATCGAATAATAGTTGGCTTCCTTTATCGGTTGGAATCGATGATTTTTTAAGGAAAACGACAATGACTACCATTTTTTACAACTCTTACTAGAAAAAATCATTAGGTATTTTATGAATAAAGATAACATGATATTTGAATATCACAACATGATATATAATTAAAAAAACATTTATATAAGCATTATATATAATTGATATGATATCTTATAGAGAAAATCTTATAACCAACCCATTTGGTTATCTCAGAAAATCAACCCTCCAATCAAATGCAACACGTCAGCATGTTAGCACCATTACCATGCATCTCACTACAATCAAACAGCACACTCCATTCCCCCTAAACCTCTTTCCTCCCATTTGAACCCACACCCGACGGCACCCAACTCCATCCCAACCCAGACTTGACAACACCCCACTCATCCCCGACGGCAAAGAACTGGCAACTGCCTCTCAAAAGAGCTCATGCTCGACGACACCCCACTCATTCCTGAAGGCAAGAAATCGCATTTTCATTGGTTGGTGTATATTTTGAACTTTCATGCTTAACAGAACTTGTATTTGAGTTCTTGTATTGGAGTTAGATCTCATTTCAAAGTGATTGTAATCTAGACTATGGAAATTATCTTAACATATGGATTGATAACTCATCTAACTCCATGAATACCAACTATTTGTAAAAAAGTCTCAAATGCCCTTTGGCCACTGCTCATTACCTATCATTGGTGCATCTCACCCCATTATTCTTGATGACCAGGATGACATGTTTTTTAGTTAGATGTGATCATGGTAGTATTCTATTAGTTAGAAATCTTTAACTGGCTTAGACTTATCAAAAACAAGTTAAATATTAGACTAGAGAAAAGCTTCATGTGCTCCCTTAGGCGAGTTGAAGTATAGCTTAAACCTTGGATTTGTTAGAAAATTCAATGAATGAGAATATAGACACTGCTAACATTGAACACCTCCTGCATATTTATAGGATGTGGGTGAACTGCTTTTGACATATTGGAACCCAGTGAGAGAAGTACTACTAGGCTTTATTTTTGCTTATCTGTTCTGTCATTGTACCTCACCACTTCGTGATGGGTATTTATATCATTATTCCTTTCGGTCTTTAGATTTATTCACTTGCATATGAGCATGTGAAGATTGTGATCAAGATGGTCAATTTTGGAAAATCAAATATCAGAGGGTAACAAAAGCGGTGTGGAAATTTTTGATCAATTTGTAGTTGAACCATGAGCCTTTGTTAGAGCATGGAGCTGTGAAGTGGGGAAGCTGGTTGCTGGTTTGGGTGCATGATTTCTCCTCTATTTATTTTCAATCTTCTATGCTTTGGTCTATGGTGTTCATTCCACAATTGCTTAATGTGTCGCATTCGGATTGGAGGGCTGGTTTTCTTATAAAACCAGATGGGTTGTTTAGAAGCGTTTTCCCATCTTATAATAAGATATAAGTACAACGTGTCTTACTATAGAATTACTTATTAATTATTTATTTTAAAAAAATTAAATAGATGGTATTTTTTTGTAAAACTAGAGTTGTAAGGGTAATTATTTTACATAAATGACATTCATTTAAAATAGAAACATAAAAAAAAAATTAAAAACTAAATATGTCTCAGTCATTGCTCAGGATGGAATTAGGGGTGGCAATATGTGACATAACCTGTGAATCAAATACAAACACGACACAAAATTAGCGGGTTAGGTTTGATATTAATATGTTTGGGTCAAAACGGATTGATCTGTTAAGACAAGATTTATAAACAGATCACTAATGAGTCAACTTGTTTAACACAAAATCAACCTGTTTTGACTCGTTTAGAATTTATTTCAAAATTAAAATGTTATTATTGTTAAGTTGTAATATTGGTATTTCTTAGTAAATTTATATTTTTATTGTTTTTATTATATTTATTGTCATTTTAGACTTATGCTCATATATGTTATTATATAGTTTGTAATATCAATTTTATTATATGTTAAAATTTGAAAAATATTGATATATTTTTTTAAGATATTGTAGTTATTAATAAATATAGATTTTAACTTTTATACGAAATTATGTTAATTAAGTCAAATGAGTTATACATTTTAATTCAACTCATTTACATGAAATAAACAGATTTAAATGAGTCGTTATGTTAACATATTTCAATTAATTATTAAACGGATCAAAATAGGAGACATCACGATCCGTTATCTAAATGAGTTAGATTAAGATTTGAAAGTTTGACACGTTTAGCTTAACGGGTTGGATTCTAGTCAACCTATGTAGTCAAATGTTTATGACTTAACACGACACAAACACAACCCGAAAAAACGATTTACCACCCCTAGATTGAATGCCTTCTACTTTGAGACGAGGGAGTTCGACTTAATCCCATATTTATGTTCCATAGCTGGGTGGGCAAGAACATCGAACAATCGTATTTCTCCACCCAAGGGCAGATTAAAAGAAGACAGATAAAAACGAGAGAGCACTTTCCACCAACAAAATCCCTTATTTCAGTCTCTCTCTCTCTCTCTCTTAACTATATTGCCTAAACCCAGACCAACACAACTTGATTAAAAGACAATTGAGTAAAAGGTAGTTTTCATATTCTTTCAAAACCAATCTATGGTGTCTTTTTTCCTTTAGATATAAAAGGTTATCCAGGCAAAAAATAAGTACATAGATAAACTACCATCAAAGGCAACTTAGTCCTTCAAACATTATTCCAAGGATATTAATTACCATCCTACGGCACCAGGACCATCTCGTATAGTAAATTTACCTTTCTTGGAAGGTGGTATAAAGTATCTCAGACCAATTTCTGTTCTAGGAATGAACCTCAAAAGTCCTGGGCAACTCTCAAAAATAAACATTTCTCAGAGGGAAGCCATTAGAAACTCTACCACACACATCTCTGGACAAGTTTTCCCGACCCTAACACCACACCATAAACATGACCAAAATTGAGTATGAAATTAATACTTCTACAAAGGAGCCAAAAATATTAGAATGAAATTATGCATGCCGAGAAGAGTTGGGGGATCTGGTTGGCATGCATGATGAACATGGCTTTGTATTGGAAGCAGAGGGAGGCATCAAGACTCGGTTGTTTAGCTACTTCGGAAAGCAAGATGCTTAAACAAGATTATTTAATTATAGTTCTAATGCAGAAGTGAAGTCCAATTATCTAAGGGACTATAAGAAAGCACGACACAGTACATGAAAATAACCCCAAAATTAACAGGGAAAAAAAGAAAGAAAAGAAAATTAACATACACAACATCTATTTGCCAGTAACAACTAAAACAGAGACCTCTTCCCTATAGTTCTTGTTAGCTACACCATAACCATGTCTAAAAAAACCCATGGTACGGGCCAGGACTGTATTGAGACTCGCAAGTTAAAAGAATAGATTACATCTGCCAAAACAGTGCAGCAATCGTCTTGCCGTTTTAGTAGTAACTCCCATAATAGGCCTGAGGAACTGCCGCCGGTTGCTGGGCTGGGGCAGCCAAAGTTGCTGCTGCAGTGGGTTGTGCGTAACTTTGTTGAGGGAAAGCCTGCTCAAATTATAGGCAAAATTATCAGCTGTAGTGACCGGGCAAGCAAAAAGCAAAGAGATATCAAGTGTCTTCATATGTGCCCTGATAGGTTAAGGGGTCAAATGATAGAAATCAAACATTTATTTATTTATTATTGGCACCAGGTGTCCAAGAATAAAATCTCAACTAATCCCAGAGGTGCATTAGGCCTCAGAAAGAAATGAAACATTTATTAATCCCAGAACATTGCAATGTGTAATAGGACAAGGAGTACACATCAAAAGATACCAAGTGGAGAGAAAAATGGAAGTTCAGCTGACAAACATGTGAATAAACGACCGAAAGGTTGCAAACCTTTAAGCTGGGATACACATATCCAAAGGAAGGATACAAGCCCATAACTGAAAATTTTTTATGGACAAACAATAGACCCTGTATTTTTTCCTGGAGTAAATACTTTAGAAAAGCATAAAGTAGTTCCGTGTGGCTAGCAAAGAAATCATCAAAAAGGAGAGATAAATAAACTTTAAATAAAAAATTTTAAAAAACCTTTTCACTCTCCAGGCCCCCAATTTTTTTTAACAAAAATCAAAGGAAAAAAAAAAAATCCAACGTAAAATCAAATATAGGTTGTCAACATGTACAAACAAGAATTCTGATCTACACACACGACAATAATAGCAGATACCTGTGCAGGATATGTACTAGGATAAGCCCCAAAAGATGGGGTTTGTGGTGTTGATGCTGCCGTTTGTGGATTAGTGTAACCGCTTCCATAACCACTATATGCACTGTATGCAGCCTGCTGCAAGATTTTAAGGGTCCTTGATAAATAATAGCCATAATAAATGATGGTATTTCAAGACGTTTTGGATTATAGAAAACAACCCTGCATATGCACATTCAAGACACACTCGAGGAGGAAAAAAAAAAATTTTCATAGGTACACTTGAGGAGAAATATTAAACATTAAAACCATATCAGCACCTTTAATTGCAAAAAGGAAGAAGGGTACTCAACTATACATGATCTCAGACTCTATTGAAAGAACCAAATTCACGGTTGATAAAATAGTCTCTCTGGCATACTAAGATTGAAAACTACATCCCAAACAACCAGATTTCTTGATTTGTTAAGGGCGTGGCAACAATGCTTTCACACATTCACTATCTTATAGCAGGCTCAGTTGAGTTATTTTAAGTACAATGGCTATGAGTTTTCAAAATAACTCAACCCAGCCCGTGTGGAGAGAACGCAAAGGGGCTCCAAGGCCCTCCAACAGCAGAAGTCTTTCTCTTCCACCAGAAAACTTGACGCGAAGCTCGCGGCCGGCTGAGGATTCGTTGACGGGGACACAAAGGACACCGGCAATGGCGGTGGAGCAGTCACTAGGTGGTCAGTACACACTGTGTGTCCAGAAAACGGCAGTGGAGCATCCAGTGGGGATTTCTACACCACCGTGTGTCGGCTCACCATTGAGCAGTGGCCAGAAAGCGCCTATGGGCTATGGGAGAAAAGGGTATACTCCAGCGAACCCCCATAAACAGCTTCTCGATGATTCTGAGATGGATGAACAATCAGAGGAAAATTTGGAGGCATGTTTTGATGACCTTTCCCAATCTGGTAGTGAAGAACTTCCATTTTCTGAGGAAGAGACTTCTCAGAGACTCGTCCAAGTGCAAAGTGGGCCTGTTGGGGAGGATGGAAATTTCTTGTGTGGAATAGACACAGGGTCTACCAATGGAATTCAGAGTGGGTGAGCATATCCCAATGAATTATATGTTACCAGACCAATCTACTGTTTCAGAATGGGTATTTCACAAGGTGAAGGAAATACAACAATGTGTGGGAATAGAGTGTGAAGGCTTTGAGGAACAATTTATGGCTTTGCTTACCGCCATTGAAATGGGGCACCAACAACATAGGAAAGTTGGCTCAAAAAAAAAAACAGCAGGAGCTTAAGAGGTTAACATGGTCGCTGTATTGTGAGGGCAGTTCCAGCAGGGACATATCAAAAGGGAAGGGCCTGGCATCCCCACAATGAAATCCAAAATTGTGTCGTGGAATGTCCGTGGGCTCAACGAGACCAATAAGCGTCTCCAAATAAGAAACTTGCATTGTGAGTGGAAGGCGGACATTGTATGTTTACAGGAGACAAAGCTAAAATTAATTACTAGAAGAATTGTGAGAAGTTTATGGAGTTGTGTACATGTGGATTGGGTGTATTTGGCATCTAATGGGGTATCAGGAGGTGTATTGGTGATGTGGGATAGACGGATAGTGGAGAAAAGGGAGGAATTCATACGGGGTGTTCATGGTGCATGTTCCTTTAAGAGTGTGGCAAATAATTTTCTGTGGGCTTTTGCAGGTGTCTATGGACCAAACTTAGACAACAGAAGACTATTGTAGGAAGAATTAGCTACAGTTCATAGCTGGTGAGACCTTCCATAGTGCATTGGTGGGGATTTCAATGTTATAAGATTTCCAAGTGAATGTTCCGGAAATAGAAGACTGCGGCTAGCAATGACAGAATTCTCAGAGTGCATTTTTTATTTGAACTTAGTGGATCTGCCAAAAGCGGGGGGATCTTTCACATGGTCTAATAATCATATGTGGCCTCGACTGGATAGATTCTTAATATCACCAAAATGGGAAAGTCATTTCCCGAATGTATGTCAAAAGAGAATGTCTCATCTTTGTTCAGATAATTGGCCTATCATGCTGGATTGTGGTGGTCTCCAAAGAAGGCGACGGTACTTTAAGTTTGAAAATATGTGGCTGAAATCTTAAGGCTTTGTGGACAGGGTCAGACAGTGGTGGTCCTCATATTAGATACAGGATCTCCCTAGCTTCATCTGTGCGGCTAAACTGAAAGCTCTAAAAAAAGACTTAAAGCTTTGGACCATTCAGTCTTTTGGTGATATAGGGGAACGCAAGAAAAGCAAGTTGATGTAGATCCAGGAGTTAGAGAGGACACAAGAGGATCAGACTCTCACTCAAGAAGAATTAGCTCGGAAGACAGTGTTGGTCGCGGATCTTGAGAGGATTATTTTATTAGAAGAGACTTCTTGGCATCAAAAATCAAGAGCATTGTGGTTAAAGGAAGGAGATCGAAGCATAAAGTTCTTCCACAAAATAGCCAACTCTCATAGGAGAACCAACAACATTGAGATACTGAAAATTGATGGTGTTGATTGTAAGGAAGCTTCGGTGGTTCATAATCATCTAGTTGATTTTTTTGAGCATTTACTTACTGAAAAGGCAGGAAAGCGGCCCACGCTTGATGGGCTTGGTTTTGAGTCTATTGGGCCACATGATGTTTGTCGGTTGGAGAGGCCTTTTGAGTAGGCCAAGGTTCAAGGAGTGGTGAGGAGAATGGTCAAAGATAAGGCACCGAGTCCTGACGGCTTTTCTATGGGCTTCTTTCAAACATGCTGGGACGTGTTAAAGGATGTTCTTATGAGAGTGTTTCAAGAGCTATTCTCGGCTGGAAATTTTGTGAAAAGCCTTAACGCTACTGAAATTTTGAGAAAAGCCTTAACGCTACTTTTCTTGCATTGATACCGAAGAAGGTTGGGGCAGTAGAGATTAGGGAGTTTCGGCCCATTAGCCTTAAATGGCATAAAAGATAATTCTCAAGGTGCTTGCGAATCGCCTAGTTGAGGTACTGGAGAAGATAATTACAAAATCCCAAAATGCATTTATAAAGGGTAGTCAGATTTTAGACACAGTTCTTATCGCCAATGAATGTCTAGACAGTAGACTGAAAGCTGGCACTGCAGGGATCATTTGCAAGCTGGACATGGAGAAGGGCGTATGACCACATTAACTGAGATTTTCTACTCTTACCTTCTTCGAAGGTGTGGTTTTGGGGAGAGGTTGCGGTCGTGGATCTGCTGGTGCATATCAACGATGAAATTCTCAATTTTGATAAATGGAAGCCTAACTGGTTTTTTTAATAGCACACAAGGTTTAAGACAAGGAGACCCATTGTCCCCATTACTCTTTGTTATTGTGATGGGAGGCGCTCACCAGAATGACCTCGGCACTGGTTAATAATGGTTTCGTGGTTGGCTTCTCGATTGGAGCCCCGAATAGGGGAATTATTAATATTTCTCATTTGTTGTTTGCAAATGACACTTATCTTTTGTGAGTAGGAGCATAGCCAGTTCGGTTTGGTCTTATTTTGAATAGAAATTTGGGACCGAACTAGTATACACCGATTTTACATTTTAAAGAACCGATACCACACCGATTACCCTCCTAAACCGGTACCTCCAGTGTTATCGGTTCCCGTTTAGTTCGGTCCGATTTTTTAATTTTTAATATATATTAAATCTCTGATCTCTTGTACTTATATATATATATTAGTATATAAATATTAGTAATACTATAATACTATTAGTATATAGTAATACTATTGGTATGGTACTATTACTATATGTTGGTGATAATATAGTAATTAATATACTAATGTATATTAGTATTACTAATATATTTATCAAAAAGAATATGTTTTTTTTTTATAAGTGATTTATCAAAAAGAATATGTTAAGAATTTATTAAGCCATAAAATGTAATTAATATATATTTTATATTTAAAACATATGATCACATAAATGTTCATGTTTAAGATTAAAATTTAATGTTATAAATTATAATATAACATTATTTCATATATAATTATAATTTATAAAAATTAATTAAAAATATATAAATATGCGAACCGGTCTGGTCCGGTCAAAACCGAGACTGGACCAATTATGACCTATTTTTAAAATGAAGTAACCAGTCTCGAACCGAACCAGTCCAAAATCGGACCGAACCAACTGGTCTGGGCCGATTTTCTAGTTTATTTTTATAGCCCTATTTGTGAGGCAGATCATAACCAGGTTCCAGCACCAAAGGCCCTTCTCCTTTGTTTTGAAGTACCGCGTTGAAAGTGAACTTTGACAAATCAGAGATGGTGCCAATTAGAGCTGTTTATAATATAAGACAGTTGGCTATCAGTCTGGGGTGTAAGATTGTCTCTCTTCCTATAACTTACCTTTGACTCCCGTTGGGGGCTGCCTCAAGAGCTTCTTCATTATGGGACACGTTGATTGAGAAAGTAGAGCGGAGACTGGCAGGATGGAAGAGAATGTACCTATCAAAAAGTGATAGGATTACCTTGATCAACAGTATATTGTCTAATTTACCAACATACTTTCTGTCTCTATTCCCTATCCCAACAAGTATGGCGTTCCGAATTGAGAAAATCCAACGTGATTTCTTGTGGAGTGGAGTGGGTGAGGAGTTCAAATTTCACCTAGTCAATTGGGAGAAGGTATGTTACCCTATCTCTAATGGTGGTTTGGGTATTAGAAATATGAGAATTTTTAAATGGGCATTACTTGAAAAATGGCTGCAGAGATACAATAAGGAATTGAAAGCCCTATGGAAGTTGATCATTTGAGTGCAAAAATAAAGACTTATGGGGGGGGCTGGTGTACTAAATAAGTGAGGGGTTTATGGAGTGGGATTGTAGACACGCAAAAGACGAGGATGGGGGGTCTTTACTCAACCCACAAGATTTCTTTTGGGTGAGGGTTCCAGGATTAAATTCAGTAGTAATATTTGGTGCGGTAACAATGCTTTAAAAGATTTATTTCCTTCACTTTTCTGGGTTGCAAGTGCCAAAGAAGTTTCAGTGGCTAAAGTCAATGGTGATACCGGGGGAGCAAATCCACTGGAATATCAATTTTAGTAGAGCGGCACAAGATTGGGAAATGAGCAGTTTTGAAGACTTTTTCAGCCTTTTGTACTCCATAAAACCAAGCAACCAGCCCAGAAGATTAGTTGTGGTGGCTACCTGCAGGTAAAGGTTCATTCTCAGTTCGCCCTTTCTACAAGCCTCACACAAGAGCCGAATATTCAATTTCCATGGAGAAGGATTTGGAGACATAAGACGCCTCCCAAAGCAGCATTCTTTGTGTGGACGGTTTCCTTGGGTAAGATCCTCACAACAGATAATTTGAGAAAACGCAGGGTGATCATCACGGATTGGTGCTGCATGTGTAGGAAAGGGGGCAAGTCTGTGGACCATCTCCTACTACATTGTGAGACAGGTAGAGTGTTATGAAATAAGGTGTTCAGTAGACTGGACTTGGCTTGGGTTATGCCTGCAACAATGGTGGCAGTTCTAGCTAGCTAGACAAATCAATGAGGCATTTAACAGATTAAAGTTGTGTGGAAGATGGTCCCTATATGTATCATGTGGTGTTTGTGGCTGGAGCGCAATAATTGGACGTTCGAAGACAATGAGAGATCAATGGAGGAACTAAAAGCTTTATTTATTAGAACTCTATGTACTTGGGCCATTGCTGTTGACTTTCATGGCACGGATTTACATTATTTTCTTCTCTCTATTGGGCCAACATAGTTAGGGCATACCTTATGTACTTGGCTATGCCTATTCATTGATTGTTTACTTATAAAAAAAAAATACAGTTTTGCGCTGACTAGGGAAGCACAAAAAGAAACATCTTCACTGGATCAAAAGGCATCAACACTCCTACCCATTTGATAAACTTCAGCATACTTATTAACCATCAAAACCCATCAATGAGAAAAAAACAAAAACTAACTGTGAATAGAAATTTTGGTGATATGGAAACTCCAGCAAATTAGTCAAAGATACTCCTCAGCCAGCCATGACAAATGAGTATACAGCATGTATATACATGAAAATAAGATGGTGGAGAAAATAAAATTTACCTGTTGCGTATATCCAGGGGCCCACTGTTGTCCCTGTGCTTGTGTAGCTGGAGGCCAAGCTTGAGGCTGCAAACCATAACCAGATGTCCACTGGTTTTGTGCATTTGGATATGCACCCATCAAGGACTGGGCAGGTGAAGGAACAGAATAAGACCTTGCTATCTTAGCTTTATCTGATGCTAGATAATCCTCTGCATGGCGCTTTTTCAACTCCGAGGTGCTCCGGTGGGGTAGGAAAAGCTTGGCATGCCGATCCTCGGCCTTCTTGATGGATGGTACATCCCCAAAGGCATTCACAAACTGAAAAATCCATGTAATCACACAAGACTTTGAAGCAACATTTTCCCAATAAAAGAATATCAAGGCAAAAAATTGGGTGTTTGAGATACTGGAAGATATGCAACTTTGGTGCAAACTAATTTCTACAATGATTTCTAAACTGCAATCTAATCTTTAAAGAGTGACCAGTATAAACCATGAACATATAACGAAGACAATTACTCAACAGAAAAAAAGGCTAAGAGGCTTCAGCCTGAAGAATACACATTGCTAATCAGCCCATACCCAACCCAGCTGACCCAATCAAACTTTTGTATGCAAGGAAAAGCTGAAGGACCCAATCATAAGAGGAGGGGGAGAGAGAGAGAGACAGAGAGACCAAGATCTTCAACAGCTAAAAAGAAAATGTCTGGAAAAAATGCACTGTACCTCCAAAAAAATGCACGATAGCTCTTCCCGATCAGCTGGACTAGCAACATTGGGGCTCTCCAGGTCGGGAACAATGAACTTAACAACCAATGAATCCAAATAATCAATTCGCTTCGGTAAGGACTGAATTACCTCAAAATGTATTAATGCCTACAGGCATCATGGAAGCAAAAGCAGTAAATTAGCTAAAAGAACCTTATTGAGACTATTTTTTAAACAAAATGTGTCTGCACACATGCAGACGAGAGAGAGAGAGAACAGACCTCAAGAATCGGTTTTGATAGTTGGACATGTTCAAGTGCTTGAACTAGAATTTCCCTAGCTTTTTCTTCATTACCAGAAACCTACCAATAAAATCAGGAAAGAGAGATATCAGCCATAGCATGAAGCGCAAAAACAAGAAACATTGATGACCAATAATGACTTCAACAGATGTCCAAGGGGAAATATGGAAAAATATGATAAAAGATTTATTGGGGATATATCAAGAAATTTAGTTCATTGGAATTTCATGTCAACATGGAAATCATAACCATTGTCTTGTTTTTATCTTGAAAAGTGTATCTTGTGTTTACATGAAATAACACAACAAAGAGACAGCCAACATCGAAAAGAAATAAAAACAGAACATCATTTAAATTGAGACACTAAAACAGCATGTTCAGGCACTTTCTTGTCCCTAAAGTTGAAAATGAAAAATATGCCTAATTTAATCATGTTCACTTAGAAAATGACTCCTCGAAAAACAAAAACAACCACAAAATCTCTGAATTTTAAATTTGCAAAAGTCGAGCAATCAAACACAAATAAAAATAAAAAATATAATGGAGGATGAGAACAGTAAGCTGAATACAGTTTGTATCAAGAATCAAATCAAACCAAAAGCATTATACCTGTAAGCTACAAACACACACGCGCATACACAGACAAACATGTTGCCCAACCTACCATATATACAAACCGAGAGTATTGCGCATACAGCATCGGTAATGTCTGTGAATGCTCTTTTCCTTTTTCAATAGCAATGGCCTGTTCATACAAGGAGTAGGCAGCTTCTAGATTCCCCTGCAATAAAGGAGAAATGATTGAGTTTAACAAATTTATCAAATTTTTTCTTTATAGCACATATATCGAAAATTAAAACCTTAAAACAGCTTTCTAATTCAACATACCAGGCGATATTCCATATTTGCATGCTTAATAATTGCTTCAATGAGACCAGGAGAGATTTCAGTATGCACCAGTTGATAGGCATCTTGAGAACCAGGTATATCCCCATTTTGCTCTTTAAACCGTGCAGCAAATAGGTGGATCTCTGGTTGTCTCTGTTATAGATTTGACCACAAAAAAAAAATGATAAGTAGATTTGCCATAAAAAGGTAAATCATATGTGAGGGAATTAAATTTTAAAAGAAAGTACAACATAGAAATTGTAATATATCATGGCTGAATACTGACAGTGGAAGATGAAAAGGTATGGCAATGTAAGCTTATTTGTAAAACACAATAGCACTTCAAACATATCGAGGGTTCGATACTGAAATGACCAGAAAAGAGAAAGAAAGGAAATTCCTATTATCAGTAATTAAGATAAGAAGGTTGGAACTCAAAAGGATAAAACCCTATGGTGGTTCAAAGGGTCTTCCAACTCATAATCTGTTAATATGAATATTGATGAACAACAAATAGAATGCCCATACTTTACACTGTTTGCTCGAAGCAAATGGAGGAGGGTGGAGAAAGGTAGCAGAGAACAGTGAATGAAGGGAAATACCTTCGTTTGGTAGGTGGGAAAAGGATGGGGCAAGGTGGGGACGACGGAGAGGTATAACCCTTCAGCCCACCAAAACCAATTCGCGCCACAGCAGGCAGATTGCAAGAGGGAGAGCAGGCTTCTTATAAAAGTTGTGAAATTTCTCTTTTCTTATAAAATTTTTAATGATCAAACTATATATCTACGATAGCGCACTTTAAATGATTTATGTAGTGGCATGAAGGTAAAACTATATATCTATGCTCCTCTTCAGTTCTTTTTCTTTCTCTCCGAGCAAAAATCTGGTTGGGAAGTAAACTTCCCTTCGCACTCCTTTCCCTATGTCCTAATGAAGAAGATTCATATGGGAAATATCCTACCTTGACAAAGACTTGGGTTGCACGAGCAAGTGCATTATTTGCAAGATCCAGCATTCCACTAGCTTCCATGCATAAAACATACCGTATCCAATACTCAGGATAATTGGCACATGCAATCAGGCATCTTTCATATAACTTGACCACCTGAATCACATAAAAGAAAACTGACAATACATTATTTGGTATTCAGCTCACAAAATTAAAATAACATTTCAAAGCACAAAGGAGATATGCATAAGATATACTCCGTTAGCGGAACAGAGAGGCCCCTCAAATACGAAGGGAGGGACCCTCCTTGTCTGACAGACAGATGGTTAGGAAGATAAGAAGACACCTGCATGCATAACATTGGAACTTTAAAAAGAATAAAATTTACTATACAAACACATCATCAACCTGGAACGTCCACTGACAAATGAGGGTTTGAAGTACTTAGCCTTAAAGAAACCAAATCGAAGGCCCATGCTTTAGTCTCAGTTCAATTTCCCGTTTAAAAAGTTCCTTCATCCAACGGTTTAGCCAATAAAGCATTGGCGGCAGCAGATATTATTTAACTGTGAGTCAATATGTAACGAGGACAACCAAAAACTACAAAACAGAGAAACAGAAAGCAAAATCACTCAAATACCTTGTTAAAGTCACCTTCCTTTTCCATGAAATCCAAATAGCTATGCCAATTTTCAAGCTCTGCAACATTGAGGGGCCGCACATGAAAGTAGGGCCTCCTAATAGCTGTTTCAAAACCAATGATCTTAGAATCGAACTCTTTAGCTTTCTTATACATCTCTTCTCTAACGGCGATATACTTCTGCAACTCCTCTGCTTCTGTTAAGCCAGCACTTACTGGTTTAGGAGATTGTTCTGTAGCATCAGGATGAACCTCTCCCTCATTCGCTTGGACACTATCCTCCGAAAGTCCACCTGCTGCTGTTGCAGCTTCCTCAGCAGTCATTATTTCAGACAAAGGTCGACTTCCAGCTAACTCTTTGAAGCTGTAATGCCATTGTGCCAGGAAGATGAATAAAACTTCAAAAAAGGAAATATTATATAATTTTTTTACAAGTAATCAAAATTCGATTAAAACCAAATGGTGAACCCAAGAATACAAGTATACAAGAAAACCACAGAATCAAAGAGGTGAAAAAGACCACCGAACTAAGCCCTAAAACCACCAGGTCCTATCCCACATATACCAACTACCCCAACAGAGATTATGCAACACTACAACCAACATAATGAACTCCCCCTAAAGCCCGAAAAAGCACCACAAACTCCTTGCACAAAGCAAAACGAAACTGAGGATGCTATCCTGATCAAACACAAAGGTCTTCACAGCGTGGCCTCAATACACCCACAATCAGTCTTCCATTTGTTCTACTATAACTCACAAAACCATATAGTTAATGGAGGAATACAACCTTCTTAATTCTATTGCCTTTATCATACAAACCAGGCTTGCGAAAGTATAAATCCAAGGAAACCGTGCTCTATCTGACCACTACAAAACCTGCCCCGAACACATTCAGCCACCCCAAATCTTCTGAATGCAACATTGGACATGTGCAAGAGGTTTCTAATGTAACATAGAGCGAACTAAGGAACCCAATCCCACAACTGAGGATTACAAGGTCAACAAATAAACATATGGGCAATGTACAAGGCTTCAAGGAATCACCTGGTAAAATACCGATCCAATTGTTGATTTGGATACTCCAAAATCCGGGTGTAAATCATAGCAAGACGGCCCCATTCTTGCTGCATGTATTCATATTCAATATATTTATCCCAAAGGGTGAACGACAGGTAATCCGTTCCAACATAAGCTAATCCTCGTTCAAAGAGCCTGAAACACCATAAAAATAATAGAAACCATTATTCTATAAGTATAAAATTAACCCATTTAACCCAAGCACATCCATAAATCGGTGACAGTGGCCAATGTCAAGGAGAAGAAACAATTCATTGTTAACAGCATATCACTTCCAAACGCTACATTTACCTTCCTGGAAAAAAATCATACTATGTCCGTGAAAGAGAGCAGTGATAGAGGCCATCTTAGCCCTTAACTTGACGAGATCTTCCCAGCAGCAATTTGCATATTGATGCCCCTCAGAGTGTCAAAGTTAAAGATAGCCATGATTCAATGACAACTAAATGACTACGGCATAGGCCTATGGGGAGAGAGGCGAGAAAAGAAGGGGTATATGAAAACAAAAACAAATAAACAAGATCTTAAAAACAGCTACACTTTTGCAATAGCAACAAATCAAGGGTTTGCACATCAGGGAAAAAATCATTTCTGTGGTGCATTACCATTAAACCTTTCCGCCAAAAATGTGAAGAATCACTGTTGCAGGCATACCGGAATGATGTCAGCAGCAACAAATACTATAGCCTTGTGGCTGATGAAACAATGCAATAATGATCCCCCAATGCCCAAAAAAAAGAGCTAAATTAAAATCCATTACCTTCTGATGGTGTCTGGATCCCCATATGTGCTAATGGAAAATATGCAATAATGCAACCAAATGTCCACTGAATATGTCACTCCTTGAACTGCCCGTTCATAAACCTCCACAACTTTGTCAACAGAGCCTAGATGAGCCTCATGGTCTGCATACTTTTTCCAATAACCATAACACAAAGGAAATTCTGCCAAAAAAGCGTCATAAACTTTTCGAATTTTCAAAATATTCTCCTGCAAGGGAGTTGAGATAATATGTTATTTGTTAAATAAAAAAACCAGGACCAGTCCTCCAAAGTGCAGGCAAAATATACCCAAGAGATTAAATATATAACATAAAAAATGCAGTTTCTAGACGCAAAGGCACCACTTTCACATTCCAAAGATTTGTAATCAAGCAAAAGGGTGAACATTTTTTATTTATGAGAAGACAAACAAAAGGGTGAGAACATACTATGACATAACTATGTAAGTAAATAGAGGTGATCCAGGAAGCCATACCATACTATCTACTCATTTCAAAATACATATGAATGGACAATTGGTTCATGCAATATAAGAGAAGGATATTAATACCATACAGACAGCCAATTTGTTGGGCACCTTCCTAAAATAACAAATAAAAACACGTGCAGATTGGAAAACTCAACAAAATGACTCATCAAACATCTGAAATTCGCTGACATACCTGTGCCACCTTCTCGGTCTCTTCAATCAAGGAAGTCCATGCATTAAAATCTAAAGAATTAGCCCTCACAATGTTCCACAGTCGATCTTCTTCAGCAGACATAGCTGGTACTACAAATAAAGAGGAAAAGGATTTAAAACAATCAGGAAATTATACACTTAAATCTGCATACAGATTTTTCAATAATAGGAGGAATAAAAATAGCAGAGAAAGGACACGAAACAGGAACTCCAGATTTCTTAAGGCTGCCTGATTTTTTTTTATCAGTAATTTCATAAGGCTGACTGATGAAAGTGGTGTATTCATTTTTTTTAAATGGTCTATCCATTAGTCAAATTGATGGTGGATAGTACACATGAGATAGAAAAGAAACAGAAAGAGAAGAAGATATAAACTAATTCTAGTCGCACTAGGTTGCCCAGTCAGCGAACCCATGAGAAAAATGCAGCACAGATGAAGAAAATAACAATTCTTTGTCCAGTTTCCTAAAATATGCATTGGTATCACTTTTTTGAACGACAAAAAAAATCCTCAAGGGCTAAGTAAACTTGAAAACCATGCTAGAAAACCTCAAGACCTGGACCAATCAAAATCTGTATCTACATAAATTGGCAAGAAACATTATATTCCTCACCTTATTCCTAAAATACTAATGCATGTTTGGATTGAAAATAATCTTGAAAGGATCTGAAATCTTTGAGAAAATTTCAAAGATAGGTGGTTTGTAGGTGGGATGTGGGTCATCTTGAGCAATATATAGAGTCTTAAAATGCCCAAATAAAAACCACAACCACCTTGCACCTGACATATTGATATAACATACTTGCAGATAGAAAAACATACCGAAACCATCAAACTGTTGCTCATCAGCAGCTCTCGCCATATTATCAGAAGCATTTCCATTCTCAACTGCAAGAGTCCCCATTAAACCAACACTAACATCCACAGAAGAAATATTACCAGCTGCTTGAGACAACTCTATTGCTGCATTTTCTAGATTAGTGACTTTCTCACTAGTATTAGCAACTCCGACAGCTGGCTTGGCTTCAAATGCTGTACTCACATGTGCTTCTTGCAAGATGGGATTAGGATCTGTACTATATATGTTCCCATCTCCCAAATCAAAACCACCAGGAACAGTAGAATTTATATCAGCCAGAACAGCAGGGGCAGCAAAATCCCCAGTAGCCTTAGATGGGAAAGCACTGGCGTCAGGGACAACATTTAAGTTGGCATCAGAATAGTCAGTGGAAGTATAACTCGCGGATGTATAACCCATCACAGCAGATGTCTCAGATATGGCTGTATCATGGTCTCCCATACCTAATGAAAAGATTACTACTTGGTAGCATACACTGCAAGACTACAAAACCAAAGTTGTAACTCTTGATAAATTCAGAAGACGCATGCACCCATACTGCATATTTTGCTTCAGTTCTTTAAAAAAAATAACAGTTACGGCAATCCAAAAGAATTTATCAACCAGTAATCACATTCAAAATTAACTCAGAAAGGTCATATGATGTTCAGTGAGGGGAGAAGCTGGGCAGGCATATAATATGTAGATTATTAGAACAGAGAAAGTAGGTCAAACTAGAGTTGTTAGTAGCTTTTTCAAGTCTGCTAGTGAAGCCAAGCATACGAAGGTATTGATAGTTGCTGTGGTGGCAAGTGGTAGAGTTATTGCTTTGATGGTTGTGGAGTAATTCTGATATTCATAAATCCCAATGAAGTTATTATTAATATTAGTCGAAAATTTCAATGTGTTAATACCACAAAAGACGACATTAACAGAAAATTCCAATTTCTGATCTAGTTCTAGATCTAAAATACTAGATAAGGATCTTTACCTAAATGTTGCTGAACAATATAAACTACTAATCATGTCTACCAGTTCATCACAGTAAATACACAGTACTTGACATAGTCTCTTTGTTTAATCCCACTGCTGAACCAACAATAATTTCCTCGTTGCTATGCGTAAAAGCATGATTAAGATCTGAAATTTAGGACCACCGAAACATTCCACAACTATGAATATTGCCGTGAATCTTTTGAACTAAATTTTTTTCAAAAAAATATGGAACAGTCTACAAGAAGATAGACCACCGCATGCACATTAACTTAAGTAAATGTAAACCAAAAAGACTACAAAATTCAAAAAGTAATAAATTGCGCTGTACAGATCCATACACACATCCATAAAACTACGTTTTGAAACTAAACCACAAACCTAGGGTTTCGTTTCATACGCTAAACCCTAATTCGACCGAAAACTGTCGGAACCAAGACGAGTGATAAAAGGAAATGGTTAAGGGAGGAGTACCTGAGGAAAAATAAGAAACCGGTGTCCTTTGTCGTTGGCTGAGAGTTCTGGATTCGGCTTCGAAGGTTTTGGATTGAGGTTTGTGTAAATACTGCAGCAGCGGTGGTAATAGTAGCCAGTAGGGCAAGGAATTTGGGGAGCAGATTTTATATCGCGTCGGGCCGCGTGTGGGCGGAACTATGGTAGTCGATGATGCCGTCAGATCTGGACCGTTGGTTAACATAGACAGTTCGGTCGATTGCACTCTTTAAAAAAAAAAGACGAAAAATTATTTTTAAAAAAATAAATAAATAAATATAAGGCTAAAAATAATTAATTTTTTAATAATAAATTTCACTCTTTTTTTAAATTTATTTTACAGCACTTACACACTTTTACAATTGAATGTAACGTTACTATATTGATAAAGATTTCTCTTGAGCATTCTAAATTTATGCATTGAAAAAATATGGGCAAATATACCTTTAAATTATTAAAGATTTTACACAGCTCGGAGGAGGTTCGAACTTTTATCTCGAGATATAAAATTAATACAATCCATCATTAAATTATTAAAGATTGATATTTTGCACTCGCTATTACGGGTTGTTTGGATTCAGAGATGAGTTGAGATGGTTTGTGAATAGTAGAAAATAATATTTTTAGAATAATATTTTTTAATATTATTATTGTTTTGATATTTGAAAAAGTTAAATTGTTTATTATATTTTGTGTGGAAATTTGAGAAAATTATTTTAGAATTTGAAAAAGTTAAATTGTTTATTATATTTTGTGTAGAAATTTGAGAAAGTTGATTTAGAATTTGAAAAGAAAAAATAATTATTATATTTTGTATGAAAATTTGGAAAATATATAATGATGAAGATGAGATAAATTGAGATGAGTTAACAGTCAAGATTGTACCACTTTACTTTTCTTTTTTTCTTTTTTTATCTCAATGATTATAATTGAATTACCAAATAAAATATCAGTTTTGAATAGCTTTGAGAGTGTAATGGGTTAATTTTATTACTTTTATATGGCATGAAATCAAAACCCATAGCCAGCTAATGTTGTGTAAGAGAATTGCTACAGTTACAAAGAGATTTCATAAAAATAAAGTTATAAAATGATATTATTTTATGTGATATGTTAGATCTACTTTATGATCAAAATAATTTTACAATTTGATATACCACAAAATCATGTCAANGGGGGGGGGGGGGGGGGGGTTTTAAATTTGCCGTTGAGATTTTTGGAATTTGTTTTTCTTTTGTACTAAAATAAATGAGTCATTTTAAAATGTTTGTAGACTTTTAAACCAGAGAAAACTAAGGATCCACATGCACTTTTTTTCACACTAAAAGGCCATTATTATTCTTCAAACTACTAATATTTTAATATCTCTAAAACAATAGAGTTCTTAAAATAGAAGAAATCTCCCGTCATGGTTACTGCTTTTTCTTCTTGTATTTCTCTTTAATACAGCATCTCATAGCGTATAAAGATAGGATTCATGATGCAAAGTACAATTCGAAGGCAAGTTTATCAGTAGGTATATTCCCCAAGATCAGCCATGCACATTGCACAAGAGAAGTTGAAAACCAAACATCAAGAGGAGAGAACAAAAGGCATTTGGGAGTATATAGCTGAAGTCTCTGAAACTGCAGAATTATGCCAAGTACAAGCACAATTCAATCCAATTGGTTCGAAATTTATACTGCATTGAGGCTCGATTTTCCTTCTCCGGGACGTGGCTTCTGTTTTTGTGTTTCAGGTTCAGGGCCTGATTTCCTTTGCTTTATACCACTCTTTCTATCTGAAACCTCTTTGGAGCCTTTTCTTGTGTTCAGAGGCACAGCTGCCTTAACCTGATTATGCACAGACTTGATTTGGGCTGGCAATGGCATCTTCTCTTTCTTACTATGATCCAAAGATCTATCTTCCATTAGTTTGTTTATGCTTCCAATCATCCCATCATTATCTGACAACATAATACTGTCAATTTTGGTGCAGAAGAAGCTAGCGATGAAGGTTATTATGGGCCTCGTGCATACATCATCCTTTTAACTATCACCCTTTTAACATTTTCCAATGTAACATCAAATTAATTGACAAATGAATAAAATGTTTAAATAGTGTTCCAATCATTTGATGGCACGGGAGTATGAAAGATGAGGGTTAAAATGATGATGCATTGTACTTCTCTAAGTAAAAACTCATGCATGCAAGTGGTTGAGCTGAACAGAAAGGGCCTATAAAGAACCTCATTGACTTGAATGTTGGCTACCAAAGAATTTAAGACATGCTAGAGAAAATGCAACCTCAAAAACATTCGACAGGTTTGTTCTTTAAAACCTCCTTAGCCTGACATGATTACTCAAAGTTAAATCAAATACTCCTTGGACCTTCTAAACTCCGCCCTCAAATTTGAAAAACCAAGTGGGTGTTTTTGGTCAGTATAATTAGAATACATGCATACACACATACACACAACAATATAGATCAAATTACCTGGACTAGATAGGACCGCTCGTGGACGCAGAACTGAATTAGCTCTAACATTTGATTTGCTATTTGTACTAATATGTTTGACATTGTTCTTCATTGTCCCTGAAAAGTAATATGCTTTATCTGATCAATAAATATCATCATATCTTACTACATGTAAGACATCTTAGCCATTCCACTCTTCTTCCCATGAACTATTTACTAAAATGTGAAAAAACTCTACCTTGGGACATAGGACTCGATTGTGTTTGGATGTTTGGGACATGAACCTTTGTGATTCTTTCAACAGGTGATGGGGAATGGCTCTGATAGTCCTCAGCTGTCAAAAACATAATCACGGATTCAATTACTCTCTAACGAATATAAGTTTCATCTGTAATGCTCAATCCAAGCATGTAATTGTTGCATCAAAATGGAATAAGTTAAAAATCTCTTCTTAAAACAGCTTCCATCATCAAACAGATAATTGAACAAAAATTATCTGATGTAAGCCTCAATATTGCTGGAAAAGCTTTTTTTTTTTTTCTCTCGTCAGGGGATTGATGGAAAAGCTTGAACAAAGATGGAAATATTGCATATCCTTCCAAAAGTTCTGTAAATCTATACTTGCCAATAAAACAACATTGTGAACCTAATTAAAATGAACAAATTCATCAAATTAAGAACCTCCCACATTTCACCATACAATGCAAATATAAAGCTCTGTGAAATTAGAAACAGGAAGGAAACAAGTTCTTATATCCTAGACAAAAAAAATTTGGAAGGCCTCAAATTTTCTTCCTATAATCGTATGTTAACATAAAAAAATATAGCAGAGCAACACAGCTACCTTGCATGGATAGAGTGTCAATAGTCCTCAAAAACAGCAATAATCCAGTATCATTTCTGGGTGAAAACTGATCATCCTGTGCCTTCACCTTCACAATTGGATTCACTTCAACATTTAAAAACAAAATGAAAAAGTTAGGAATCTCCGGGAAAATAAAAACTTGAAGACAAAAGGAAATCATGAAAATTCAAGAAATTGAAACCCCACATGCAAATACTCACTTTTGGATCTTATAACCTGAAAATCCAGAAGCAAGAAGTGTCATTTACGATAATCACAAATTTACAACAATAATAGAAGGAATGGAATATATCAAATAACACTATATCGGAACCATACAAAAAATAGTACCGATAATGAATAAGCATGGATCCTATAAGAGGGAACTCACTTCTGAGTTTTCTCTTCCTGGGAAAATGAAATCTGTAGCCACCTTCTGCTTCTATAAACGTAATGCCAATGAATAACGAAGGAGCCAATATGTATAGTCGAGGAAAAGTGATAGACTCGAATGGAAGTAACAGCCACGTGAAACTGAAAAGTGCCATTGATTTCCATTTCTTGGCTTGAAAACCAAGAAGAAGGGATTCTCGACCAGAACATGGCAGCGAGGTGGCCCCTTTCAGAACACGGACCAGGGATGTGGGAGTGGGAAACGGGACTTGGTGTACGGATAGTTTTTTCTTTTCTTTTCTTTTCCTTTCCTTTCCTTTATAAGCAAGCAAATTTCTATTAGAAATAAAAGAGATGATATATAAAGAGGGGTGGAGTTTCCCAATAAGTCCTCGTGTCTAATAACCATAATGCAAAAATGGTGAAAAAAAGAAAAATAAAACGGGTTTTGAAATCAATTTCTTGATCCCCACCCATGCCCTATAATGATAGTTAGCAGTTCGTAAAGTTATGCGAACTATGAAACTTCTGCTGAAAGCAATAAAAGCTATGGGTGCATTACAGTTTGTTGTCTTGAAATTTTTTTTAGAGAGACTCATAGTCACTTTTTCAATATCTCGATGTGGAGAATCTGATGGTACGGCGCATGTAACCGGCAAAGCCGTCATGGCTCAGCAGACGTGAATACCACGCACATAAACAAGCCTCGCGTGAGAGCCAAGCTCCAAGATTTTTGGAGCAGTTCCGCTCTATCCCAGTAGATGACGGCTGTATGATAATGTGGTGGGGCGCATGTCAACTAATGGCGATTGGAGTGCAATAGATCTGACCAAAACCGAACCGATTGAAGGGGAAGAAAAAAACACTACCATGAAAGTATATACACATTGTAGTAATGGAAAAGGGAAAGAGCAACGAATGCACTTATAGTGTTTTAATTTTCTAGAAAGAAGTGAGAGTTTCTCTCTCTAAGAAATGTGTTGAGCCCCCGTGCACATGCTATGGTGTACGAATAATTCTACTTGTATTTGATATGACGTCGTATATCAACCGTTGATGACAAAATATGGTTTGATCTGGTGGTTGCAAGAAAAAAGAAAAGCAAAGAGGTTCGCAGGTAAGATTAGGCTTTAAATTATGAATAATGATATTTTAACCTCTTATTTGGACTGCTCTTATATTTAGTTTTTATTTTTATTTTTCATTTACTCACTGATTAAGGAATTGAGTATTAATGTATTGATATTTTTTTATTTTTTAAAAATATTTAAAAACATGTGAAAAAAATGAAAAAAATAAAATACATGAGTTTTGCCTAGGTGGCACCCCTAGTAGTCACTACGGGCAGCAGCCTAGCATTACTCTTAAATTATTCACTCTTAATAATTAGCTTTAAATAGCAGATTGCCTTTTTTTTTTTTTTTAAGGAAAATGTTGTCATCATTCATTCATCAAGAGATACTTACATCCATGACCAGATACATACGAGGATATTCTCATATCAATCATTTGGAGCTCCACCAATACACTACTGAACTGATCTAGACTTTATTGCTGTTGATACTCTCTACAGACAAACGTCCAAGAGACAACACTTTGCCTAAATAGAGACTCAACCTCACCCTTTATAGAAATGGAAGATTCAACTTCTACGGACACAATCGTCTAAGAGACGAACACCTTTTTTATTTTTACTATACAATAAGGAAAAAAAGAACAAAAAATGATGTATTATAATTTGGACCAATTATGGTAGACTTTGACAGCATGTGAAGTTAATAAGTTTGTCTCTTTTCAGCCACAAAAGTCAATTCTGAAAGATCTGGTGGTGGCGATTCCGGTAATCTGATGCGTGTGGCTAGAAGAGCTGTGAAAGGGGTGGCCCATGAGGACCATGCGCAGTTATGAGTGGCGCATGAGAACCATGCGTGGTGATTTCTGTAAAATCGCCACTATCCTACAAATGATTTGCGGTCTAAGATTCTTCTTGTATTGTTCCTGTTTCTCGAAAGTTGTTGAAAAACTATAGATCTGACTTTTTCGACCTTGAATGAAGAAAAATAAACTAAGAAATTCGGGAATGAGAAGGAAAAATGAGAAATGAGGGAATGAGAGGGGAGGCCTCCTCCTTCTCTGGAGAAAATCAGATCTGGAGGTTTTTTTTTTTTTTGGGAGTGAGAGAAAGGGTTCCAAAAGTAAAGAAGGACATATTTCCTAATTTGAGTGAAGGTTTGAGATTGCGATGAGAAATATAACTTATAGTTTTATGACTTATAGTTTATAACTTAAGTAATAAATTATAATATTAAAAAGTTATATACTAGGTAACCATATTTTTAAAACAATTTCAAACATGTTATGTTTGCTTGGAAATAAATTAAAAAAGTGATTTCTGATGTATAAATAATGATTATTTGAATTTTTAAAGACTATGACTATATTATTGAAAGTTTGAAAGTTGTAATTATCTGAAAGTTGTATGAGTATTTTCGTCCATTGACAGTTTTTTTAAAATTTAAATTATGTTCCACATTATTTGGAAAAGCACGTTTGATGATTTTCCTCAAACGTGATTTTTAGCTTATTTGAGATTAATATGTGCTCTAATATGTAACACACAAACAATTTAATTTTTTCATTAAAAAGCTTTTAAGACTATTTAAGTACTTTTTAAAACTTTTACCACAATCCCAAACAGATCCTTAGTATTTATTATGATAAATGATATTTACAATTTTGGAGTGTGCAGTTCATACATACTTTCTTTTTAAAAAATTGATAAATATGGAACCTACATAATTTTTATTTTTATTTTTAATGGTGATCTCCCCCTTTTCTTTTCTTTTTCAAATGAAGTACGCGAGAATTGCACATTCCAAAATTATATATAACATTACTGATTTATTATTTGTACGTTTAAGTATTTATTATTGAGCTATTTTATTCTTAAATCGATGTATGAACATGTCATCTCAGTTACTTAAATAATAATAGTGAATAGAAGATAAATGCAGGGAAAATAAATGGAGATAGAGACATATAGATTTACGTGGTTCGGCATTGGGCATACGTTCACGGGTCATTTGGAGGATAAATCCATTATGATATGATAGTTTTACAGTCTCTCATGGTCTTTCATCATCGTTGTACAATAGAAATCAGAGATCTATTTGTTGGTGGAAATCTTATCTCTGCAGCTCTCGTCCTCAAGTTGGAGAAGATGAAGAAGAAGTTGAAGTCGTCCCAGAGTCCCCCTTCTCATTCAATCTGATCTCCCTTTTTATCCTCTGCCCCCTCCTCTTTTACGTCACATCTCTCACTTCTTTATGTCATATCTCCTCTTTTCTCCCGACACACTATCCATCCCGCAGCCTTTTGTCTCTTCTTTTCCTTTTTTTCTCTATTTCCTATTAATAAAGTCCCTCATTGGGGTGGACTCGGTAAACCGTATTAGGCCTGAAATATTTTTATCCCATTCACCAAGGATTATATATTTATATATATTTATATAATAGCTCTTAATCTCGATATTGAGAAGATCTTCCTAATAATGTTCAAATTGAACATCAAGTTTCGAAAGATGGGAGCACAACATATTAATTCCGGTGAACAACATAAATGATATGAAAATCTATATGTTATGTCTTCATCACTTGTTCAAATTTCAACCATCCAACTACACAAAAGAAATACTTATAAGGTTTGATCAATAGTTAAGTTTAGAGGTCGGTTCATAAGTAACCTCGTTTGCGTACAAGAGTATTTACAGGTATTTTCGAATATTTCATTTCCAAGCATTACTTATATACAAAATATTTTTCAATTTCAAATTTTTAACTTGTTGACCTAAGAGGCCAAAACAATATATTTTTGTGAATATAATTCTAACAAATTTAAAAACAATATTATTAGTTTTTAAATTATGGTTATATTTACAAATTTTAATTCACAATTTAAACTATGTGATCATTTGGGTAGCACCCTTAGTTTTCCTTGCCATCTAGATTATGGGACAATACATATTTACTAAGCCTTTTGCTTTAAAATATGGTTTATTATTATGCTATTAGTGGCAGATATTAGAATTAGTAGTGGAGACAGGTTCCTTATTGTAAATTGGTTTAACAAAAAAATAGAGTCTCATTGGAAGTATTTTGAGATGTGGACTGACATACATAGTGTCCATTTTTTGTTTCATCTTGAATTAATTCATATATATAGACAAGGAGATGACTTAATTGATGCTTTGGCAAATTTAGGAGTTGCTGGGATAGATGCTTCTTTTCACTCAATTTTCTACTTATCAAAACACTCACATGGTATATATATTTTGGATAAAGCAAAATTTTGGTGGCGTTTGAGTAGTTAGGTGATTTCAGATATTTTGTGAATTATAGTAAAAAAGTAATGATAGAATTTTGAATAATAGTGAATAATAATAAAAAATAATAATAAAATAATGAATAGTAATAAAGTATTTTGAGTACTTTTAGGGATTTTATACCTTTTCTTTTGTTATGATAACTAATGCTTTTGTTTCCTTCTCCAAGAAAATATAAAATTAGAGGATAATAATATTTGGTGAAGATTTGTGTATAGAGTAATTCTAGGTAGCGCATGGTACGGGGTGGGGGACCTTTCCCCGCACCCCGCCCCACATCATGCAGATGAGGGGTTTCTTTTCCTGCCAAAAATTCTATTTGCTCGCCTCTCATGTAGACCAATACATTGAGTCTAAAAAATCATTTTTGGATCTAAAAATATTTTTTTGGACCCAAATGATAATATAATTAAAATTTATAAATACAAAAATAACTTAAACTCATTAGAATTATATTTTGAATTTTTGGTCATCCCAACTCCCGCTAGGCCTTCTCCATGCAGAGCAGGGTAGCCCGCCCACCCGCCCATGCGGAGGCGGGGCGAACAAAGGCAAGGTAGCGGAGCCCTACTACCTACCCCTAATTCTAGGTATAAGACTCAATTAGGAAAGCTGAATATAAGCCTTTTGTGCAAAAATAAGTCTCACTAATAAAAAATAATTTTTTTTACATTTTTTGTAAGTGTGGTATATTTTTTTATAAAAACTTGTGCGAAACTTGTTTATATGAGGCGTACAAATTACTTATCATGTGTATAATATGTAAATTAGTTGTTTACAGTGATTTCTATTGGCTTAATTTTCATTAGTCTTATTTGTTTTTACAGATGAGATGAGTTGAGATTAAAGTTAAAATTTAAAAAAATTATAATAATCAAATAAAATGAGATGAGTAGCCCTATTTGAATATAGAAACACTTTCAACCCATCTTATCTCATCTTTATAATTTTTTTAAATTTTTATATAAAATATAATAAAATTTTAACTTTTTCAAATCTCAAAATAATAATAATATTAAAAAAATAATATTTTAATAATATTTAATTTAACTAATCTAAAATTATCTCATCTAATCCCATCTAACCTCATTTAACTATCCAACTTAAGATTAGAGTTTGCAAAACAATGCCAGTACGTGAAAATTCCTTTATAAGTTTGAGCAAAGACCAAAACCTTTCTCAGAAGTCAAAACCTTCCCCTCAGTCCCTTCGAACGGTTCAGCTTCTCAAAATCTGTCATTCTCTCTCTATGGCGTCGCAACCCCGAAGAGGCGGAGTTTCCCTGCCGGAGAGGCGGGCCCCGAAAAGCGAATCCAATGGAAGCATAATCTCGAAGCTGAGCGGTTCACCCATCGTGTCGCAGGGCAGGCAGGCAGCTAGCGAAGCCGTACTCGTGACCAGGAAGCTCCTGAAGAGCACGGGCAAGGCCGCGTGGATCGCCGGTACGACATTCCTGATCCTGGTAGTGCCTCTCATCATCGAGATGGACCGTGAGCAACAGATGAATGAGCTCGAGCTCCAACAGGCCAGCCTCCTCGGCACCCCGCCCCAGCCCCAGAAGTGAACCGAAACAAACGAGTATCGGGTCCGTTTGGCGACCATTGGATACTGATCTTCAACTTAATCTGTGAGTCTATCAAGGATGTGCCGATTTATAGAGAGACAGATAGAAATAAATTAAAAGGGTTGTATGCTCTAGGGTTTGGGATATTGCCTATATTCATGATGTTAGTACTAGGATTTTTCGTTTTTCTCTTTTTAAGTTATAAAAATATCACCAGACTATTCTCTGTTTCCACGGTGATGAAATGCTTGATTTGAGCATTGTGTCCTTTTTTCAAATTTCTAACTCGTGCTCTTGTTTCCTTCTCCAAATTACTCTTTTATTATCTTATTGCATGGGAAATCCGCATAATTTGTTATTTGTTTGTAGCATGATTCTGAAGCTCTGTCTCGTGTTTTTAAGTCAACTCCTTGTACCGTAGCATAAGGGTTATGAATAATCTCTGTAGGTGATTGTTTATAGCCAAGCACTCTTCTGTGCACGATGTAGAACCACGTTTTCTGCTTGATCTATAATCAGTTGCATGCTATAGGCTTTGCAGTTCATTCGAAGTTTTCGATTATTACTATCATCATTGAATTGAGTAGAATGTGAAGTACAAGCAAATGTGGAGGATTTGCGAATCATGGGGACACAATGATACAAGTTCTTAGGATCAATAATTTGTTGTGTAAAATTGACGGAGGTGAGACTCGAGTTATCGACGAACTTATATATCTTATGTAGTCTATAAAAACCAAACAGTTTGTCCAGCCCGCTGTGAGGTCAGTTTCTTTACAGTTGGAGCGAATAGAAGAATTACAAATTCAGTCAATTCCTGAATTTTTGATCGAGTGGCCATTAGTAGGCATAGTGACAATTCGCACAGGTTTATGCTGATATAGTTTTCCCAAAAGTTATATTGTTGGGCGAGAGCAAGAAAGAGGGGAGGCGCAGGGGTCCTTTTGAATGCACCTGAAGACATTTCGTATGTTCTCAAAAATGGAATAATGCCGAAGAAGCAGTGGTACAATGTTAGTTAGCTTCAAGCTCGGTGACTTTCATGCGACTTGTATGACAAGAGACGAATGCAAGATCCACCAATGAAAAGGAGAAAAAAAAGAGAACAACATAAACATTAAGGTAGAACCTTTTGGGGAGGGTTGGAATCTTTAGGCATGTTTTCTGTTGCCAAATAACAGTTTCTGTTAAAACTGAAAATGATGTTACTCATTTAAGAAATCTTTAATTGTTGGATTCTTGACTCTGCAAAGCTTGAAGTCTAACTTTTTTCTTTTAATCACTTTTCTTTTATTTTTTAATATCCTTTTATTTTTTTCGATCGAATTCATGGTAGCTGGTATTTGCCTAGTATTTCAATTTGGTTTGCTTGTAAGAAGGGCCTGTGATCTGTGTTTGACTTGTAAATTTTGATAATGGTGTATCATGAGACTTGCAATTATGCTAAGGGATTAATAATGGTCGAATAACATTGTTAAATAGAGATTTCCTGCCAGCATGTCAATCTACTGCCGCATAGAAGATTCAAGTTGGGTGACAATGCTGGAGGATTGAGTCGATAGAGAGGTAGACCGTAGACGAGAAGTTAATTTCATTTGCAAAGTATCTCAATGGGGCAGATCGTTCTGAAATCAATATTTAAATGTTTTTGTTATCCTTTGCTCTTTATGCTCCCTTTTCCTCCTCTTCATTCATTCTCTGATACTTATTTTTTAGTGTGTTGGTTCGGAAATCAAAAGTCAGTGTTAACTCTTAAAAGTTAGGCCATGTTTGTGTGATATGAGGTTTTAAGAGAAAATGAAACCCCATACCCCATCTTGGCCAACTCGATACAGTAATCTTTTAGGCAGGGACGGGTATGGGAAACATGCAGGTATATCGTCTAGAGTTCCTCATCTCTATTCTTCGAATCTTCTGAACTAGCTAGAACCCCATCGACCCATGTTTGAATATATTTTTGAAGAGGACTTTTAGTTCTGGTCATTCATGGGATATTTTTCCATTTTCAAGGGTGATAGGATCTGAGACATGGTGAGCAGGGTGGCAAAAGCCAGCAAGACAGTTCCTATCTTTGAACGGTCAGGGTGTCTTCACGCCCATTCCCCAATGCCCTGTTGGCGGTGTTAACCTGTCTCATTACTGGCCGCTCACCCGCCCTCGCTCCACAGGGCACAGAGCTTTTGTTTGTCGCAGAAGACAGTCTTGAGGTAAGTTTCGTAGACACAACTAACAAACTGTAAAGCTTGGATGTCCCTCCCGACTTGCCACAGTTGTATCTACTATCAACAACTGTATTTTTAATTGGCATTGATGCTACAATCCTTGTGAAAGCTTTCAAAACTGATGCTAGGTACTAATCAGTTAAGCAAGCCAGTCCGGTCTCGGCTTACTGCTTATAAAAAACAGTTCTGTTAACGTGGCAATGCACACTCCGCTAACGTGGCAACACGCCACATCATCGCTTATTTTATTTTTTAAAAATGTAACAGGGTGTATTGGTACTTTCAACTCCCCTCTTATTACCGTTCCAACTTCCAAGGCAACTAGCAAGTGAAGGAGTCCTTGGCTATCAGCACTAATAATGACCTCAACAAATTTGACTAGAAAATTAGATTTTTCAAATTTAGTTAACTGCTTTAGGCTCAACGAATCTTTCTATTAAAATTTTGATTTTGACAAAAACTACTATCATTTATTCCGACTAGCAACTACTAGTTCTTCTACTGCTCTGTTCTTGTTGACAAAAAAAGGCCCAAAATTCTTCTTCACCATCATCTACTCCGACTAACAACTACCAAAATTCTACTTTTTTCCCTGTACTTTTCACAAAAAGAGACTAAATTCCAGAAAAAACGCCCAAACATCACAAACCAGATTTCCACATTCCAGAAAACAAATCCTCATCCACATTCCATTTTCTAGATAAAAAAAAAATAGACAAAGAGGCGATGGGTTGCAACGGTGGCAGACGAAGATGGGGTGGGATTTGGGCGAAATGGTTCGGTTGCTGGTGAGAGCACTAGTTCGTGGGTCACCTGCAAGGATGTGGGTTTACTTGTATTCGGAGATGTAGATGAAAATAAAGGAATGAAATCGTGGGTCACCTGTAAATGGGTTTATAAATAGATGAAATCGTGGGTCACCTGGGTTTACAAGTGAAAGGAAAATAATGCTTCGGCCACTGGTATGGAAAATAATGTAAATGCTTCGGGTGCTGGTATGGAAAATAATTTCCGAATACAAGTAAATGGGTTTATAAATAGATGAAATCGTGGGTCACCTGCAAGGATGTGGGCGTGGGAGATGAAGATGAAATCGGAAGTGATAAATGAAATGGATGGAACTGCCGTATGCGATGTTTTGAGAATATGATGACAAAACGTATGAAGTAAACATTGGAGTGAGGGAGAAGACTAGATTTACCGTATGAAAAATCGTAGTGAGGGAGAAGACCAGATTTACCTGCCGTATGCCTCAAGTGTCTCTGTGAAAATTGGTCGCGTAGCCCACAAGTGAAGGAGAAGACCAAAGCGAATGAAAAACACGAAATGAAATTGTGGTTCAAGTGAAACGCGCGAAAGGAATAGCACGCGGGAGGAGAATTTTTTATGCAAAGTAGTTGGGGTTCAACAAATTTGGGAAAAATGTTAAAATTATTGTTCATTTGTTAAGTTTACTAAATTTTTTTTTTTTTTTTTTTTTTTGTGTAATTTAGTTAAATTTTGATCAAATTTTAACTAGGACTCAGCTGCAGCCCAGCAGCAAACAGCAGCCATTCATCTCCTGCCTTCTCTTCACCACCCCATTCTCTCTCTCTCTCTCTCTCGTATTGATACGCATAGCCCACGATAGGAGTGTACATTTTGGACACCTTGCGTAGTTGCATTGTTTATAAATAATTATTTATTTATTTTTTGTGCAAAACCAGACCTTCGGCTATTCCTTTCTCTCTCATCGTCTCACTCACTCTCATCATCTCATATCTCTCTCATCGTCTCAACTCTCTCACTCATCAATTTAGATCTCTCTCTCATGGTCTCTTTCTCTCATCATTTTTATCTCATCGTTTCTCTCTTATCATCTCAGATTTCTTTCTCATTTTCGAGTTCTCTCATTGTCTCTCTCTCACATCATCTCAAATCTCTCTCTCTCATCTCCAAGCTCCCTCATCGTTCTCTTTCAATATTTTCAATTTGAAAAATGTGAAATGAAAAGAAAGTAGACTTTATTATGATAATATTTTGATCATTTTATAACGATGTGTGTTGGCTGATCTGAAATAGTAGCCGATGATAATTCTGAAGGAAATGTGAAACACACCACTTCAACGTGGGTGGAAGGACTCATCGGCTTTAACTAAACGCACCGTTTATTTAATAAAAAAGGGTATGTTTTACTCCGCGTGGGATGCCGTCAGCGAGCCTTTCCCTGTATGTCTTGGGTTTAGAATTTTCATAAAAAATTGCAAGTTTAATTTCTTTAATATGAAAAAAAGAAGAAGAAGATGTTGATGGGCATTAGATATTCAATTATTTTGTCAAGTTGATTTGACATGTAAACATACTTTTTCTTGGTCAGGACTTATTTTTATTTATAATTGCATGATTGTGGAGGTGAGATCGGTCCCTTAAGTCTTAACACAGTACTGCTAAGGGACATAATAAAAGTGAAATTCAACCCAAGTATTGAAATTTGAAACCCCCCAACCAAATAAAGTAAATATATATTGCAATTAAAGTCCGTCTAAAGTGGTTTTAAAGGTGGTGGTGATTATGATGTTCTTTATCTTTTGTCGTGAAGAAACGTAAGAACAATCTCAATCATGGACACATTGGAGTTTTAACTTTTATGTCGTTTTGGAGATAGATGGCTACTTTATCATTTTGGACTATCTATTTTTACACTGTTTCCCCAACCCACAAATAAAAAGAAAAAAAAAAAAAAAAAA